>CM067315.1:32853371-33290871 GCA_034231615.1 Meghimatium bilineatum | reverse complement strand
CAATAATAAAATTTGTATCAGTATCAACTGCGGCGGTTGTGCCTCCCACCATCTCCAGAGCAGAGCTATTCACGCAATCTGTAGTTTTTGTCAAACTGTCCAAACGGTCATGATATAAATCTTGTTTTTGTTTCTGGTCTGTGGGTATATTCAGTTCCTTTGTCTCCGAACCACAACCTGAAGAAGGGGCTTGGATAGAGACCTCAATCTGAGAATTAATCTCAGCAATACTGCTAGTACTTGACTGAATTGTTTCCTCTTTGTTTATAGATGTCGAGGAACAAACGGTGACCTCCGACCCTGTGATGTCATGACCCCTGATACATTCCATTGTTATATCCCCTGATGCACTTGCGATGATGCAACTCTCAATATCGTCTGATTCACTATTCACTCCTGTTTCTTCTTTGAGCTGAGACTCTGGGCAACTTAACTCCACTCCTGAATCTTCACAACAACCAGGCGTGTCTTTGACCTGATACTTAGAATCCTCAGAACTGTCATTCTCAAATCCATCGTTATCAACTTTATCGACATCATCTGCTTCTTCTTTTGTAGATTTCTCACAATCATGTGAGGAAATATCGTTAACATCAATTCCTTGCGCTTTTTCTCGTTTATTTGGCGTCTGATTTCCGAATTTCGTTTTAGATACAAAAATCCGTTTTTTACCGTCAGCATCACTGTCCTGAAATGTATCATTTTCTTGTAAATCTGTTTTTACAGATGTTGCCGATTTCTTGGAATTTGAGGGAAAGTTTATATTTACTTGTTGTCCCCTTTTGCCTTCCATGATCTGTGGCATCACTTCCACGAACATCACTGCTTGTAGACGGAATATCTTTGCCACTTGAGGCAGATTTTTTCCCATCTTTAGTCTCATTTGTTCCACTATTGACATCTGCCCCTTTAGTGTTGTTCTCGTCGGAGTCAGCTCCATCATCTACAAAAAGTGGATTTTTGCAACCTTGCACCCCTCGTGTGCATTGACTGCGGTCAGATGTCAGCCGGTCGTTGTCACTGGAATCGACAGACTCACGTGGAATATGATTCTCTGGGAAATAGATAAAAGATAAGATTTTTTTTTCAGCAAGAATTTCACTTCAATTAGATGGAATTGACAGTCACTAAAGACCTCCAGAATAGACCTGTGCGCCGATCTCAAAAAGCGTTACTTATCTTGGCTGACTCGGCTTTTTCCATTTCTTTCATTAGCTGACGACACAAAGTATACACATATTTACCAATAACCATTCATATCAGCCAAGATAAGCGACCCTGTTTGACATTTGCGCACCGGACTATTCTGAAGAAAAGCTTGAGAAAATAATATACTGTAATGGAGCTACAAGTGGTGTTAGCCAACTGTTACCGTGACGTGACACACACTATAACATATCCTTGTATCTAAAGATCCATGTCCAGACACATCCGTGCCATGTTTTGCTTATGATGTACACTCATGACGTTCACACTAAAATAACAATAAATGTTTGTAGAACTAGCTAAACGTCCACCATTCTGGAATCAATTCTGTCTTCTAGTTCTTTGTTCATTGTCCATCTTTCTGAGCCCTACATTAAGATAGAATAGATCAGGGGTTGGCAACCTATGGCACGCGTGTCACACTTGGCACACCAAGCAATTTCAAATGGCACGCACTCTTCACGTTTCTTGTATAAAGTTGATTATAAATCGATTAGCGGGGTTTCCTCGCTCATTTCGGCACTTGGGCGTGACACTTTGAATAATTTGAAACCTTAAGTTGGCACACAGTTAGCAAAAGGTTGCCGACCCCTGAAATAGATGTACCATTTTATAATTCTCATTTTTAGTTTCTTCGTAATTTGTTTAGATGTCAATATTTTCCTCATTTCATTGAAAGTACATGTCATGTCAATTTGTATTTATTATTATCCTCTTAACTTCTGTTTCACATCTACCATAATTTGTTATTACCTTGTATATGTCTACGATATATGTAATGATCTACTTGTTGTAGTATCTCTCCATGTATTTTGAATATTTGGACAAGTGCGATTTTGCTAAATATCATCGCTTAAATGATTTAGTATGTTTATATCCAGTCCATGTTATCTATTAGGTGTATCAACTTGATCTATTAGTCTTCGTAGTTCATGTTCACTTTCTACAAAAAGGACCATGCCGTCTGCATACCGCAAATTGTTTATTATTTTCTACTGATCATAAGTCCTGGCGCAGCTATAAAAAAAATAAAAATACTATTATTACTAATATCAATACCAATACTAATCATCATCATGTGATATATTCTTTCCAGAACGTGGTCTTCCTTGTGGATTCTCCTAACACTCAGCGATACTGGGCGAGTTGACCAGCCGCAGCTAGAGACATTTTTAAGCAATCTGATATATCACAGTGCTATCTTCGTTTAGGACGCCCTCTTTCCCTGTTGCCGTTAACTCTGCCTTCAGCTATTAATCCTTCCATGCTGTTATATCTCTTTTTATGACCAAAACAACACAGCTTTATTGCAAAGATGATGTTAAGGAACAGCCCTCTTCGGCGTTTATTGATCTTAACACTTCTTGATTTGTATTATTAGCTGTCCATGGTGTACGTACAATTCTTCTGTAGCCTCTCATTCGAAAGCAGCGATTCTCTTTCCTATTGTTCTATTTTAATGCCCATGCCTCATAAGTGTGTATTGTCACAGGAAATAGGCATGTTCTGATCATACATAGTTTGAATATGCTGCTGGTACCTTGTCAAAGAGTTTTCGTTTGGGAAAGTTTCAATATCGACATTGCAATTCTTTTCGTGATTTCTAAATACAGCGCTGTCTCCTGAGATATGTATGTTTGTGCCCAAACACTGGAAATATGTTACGTCCTATAGTTCGAAATTGTCAGTTATTCTTTGGTTGATCCATTTCACTGTATCCGTTGTCATAATTTTTGTTTCCTTCCAATTTAAGAACAGTTTTTGGGCTTCAATGTCTTTTTTGTTGTTGATAGTAACATTTGCTTTAAACCACCCCCGTTTGTTGTTAAGAGAACTGCGTCGTCAATATATCTTTTTTCTGGGATCTGTTGACCGCCAATGGTAAGATGTTGGAAGTCAACTGATACTAATACTAATACTAATTATAGCAATACTACTACTACTACTACTACTACTCTTACTACTACTACTACTACTACTGCTACTAATACTAATACTAATACTGTACTAATACTTCTTCTTCTTCAGCGTTCATTCTCAAACTCCCACTGGATCTCTCTTGTAGCAGGACAATGGTCCAACTAGATTTCCAGCAGGATGTAGTCCATAAAATGGAAATTTGTTGTGTCGCCGTTTTATTTGCGCCAATGGCCCGATACATCCGTCTTCTGTGGTACTAATACTAGCACTAATACTACTACTAATAATACTATTACTACTACTACTACTACTAATGCTAATACTATACTACTACTAATGCTACTACTAGTGCTACTACTAATGCTACTACTAATGCTACTACTAATGCTACTACTAATGCTACTACTAATGCTACTACTAATGCTACTACTAATGCTAATACTATACTACTACTAATACTACTACTAATGCTACTACTAATGCTACTACTAATGCTAATACTAATGCTACTACTAATGCTACTACTAATGCTACTACTAATGCTACTACTAATGCTACTACTAATGCTAATACTATACTACTACTAATGCTAATACTAATGCTACTACTAATGCTACTACTAATGCTAATACTAATGCTACTACTAATGCTACTACTAATGCTACTACTAATGCTAATACTATACTACTACTAATGCTACTACTAATGCTACTACTAGTGCTACTACTAATGCTACTACTAATGCTACTACTAATGCTACTACTAATGCTAATACTATACTACTACTAATGCTAATACTAATGCTACTACTAATGCTACTACTAATGCTAATACTAATGCTACTACTAATGCTACTACTAATGCTACTACTAATGCTAATACTATACTACTACTAATGCTACTACTAATGCTACTACTAGAGCTACTACTAATGCTAATACTATACTACTACTAATGCTAATACTAATGCTACTACTAATGCTACTACTAATGCTACTACTAATGCTAATACTATACTACTACTAATACTACTACTAATGCTACTACTAATGCTACTACTAATGCTAATACTAATGCTACTACTAATGCTACTACTAATGCTACTACTAATGCTACTACTAATGCTACTACTAATGCTAATACTATACTACTACTAATACTACTACTAATGCTACTACTAATGCTACTACTAATGCTAATACTAATGCTACTACTAATGCTACTACTAATGCTACTACTAATGCTACTACTAATGCTACTACTAATGCTAATACTATACTACTACTAATGCTAATACTAATGCTACTACTAATGCTACTACTAATGCTAATACTAATGCTACTACTAATGCTACTACTAATGCTACTACTAATGCTACTACTAATGCTACTACTAATGCTAATACTAATGCTACTACTAATGCTACTACTAATGCTACTACTAATGCTACTACTAATGCTACTACTAATGCTAATACTATACTACTACTAATGCTAATACTAATGCTACTACTAATGCTACTACTAATGCTACTACTAATGCTAATACTAATGCTACTACTAATGCTACTACTAATGCTACTACTAATGCTACTACTAATGCTAATACTATACTACTACTAATGCTAATACTAATGCTACTACTAATGCTACTACTAATGCTAATACTAATGCTACTACTAATGCTACTACTAATACTACTTCTAATGCTAATACTATACTACTACTAATGCTACTACTAATGCTACTACTAGTGCTACTACTAATGCTACTACTAATGCTACTACTAATGCTACTACTAATGCTAATACTATACTACTACTAATGCTAATACTAATGCTACTACTAATGCTACTACTAATGCTAATACTAATGCTACTACTAATGCTACTACTAATGCTACTACTAATGCTAATACTATACTACTACTAATGCTACTACTAATGCTACTACTAGTGCTACTACTAATGCTACTACTAATGCTACTACTAATGCTACTACTAATGCTAATACTATACTACTACTAATGCTAATACTAATGCTACTACTAATGCTACTACTAATGCTAATACTAATGCTACTACTAATGCTACTACTAATGCTACTACTAATGCTAATACTATACTACTACTAATGCTACTACTAATGCTACTACTAGTGCTACTACTAATGCTAATACTATACTACTACTAATGCTAATACTAATGCTACTACTAATGCTACTACTAATGCTACTACTAATGCTAATACTATACTACTACTAATGCTAATACTAATGCTACTACTAATGCTACTACTAATGCTAATACTAATGCTACTACTAATGCTACTACTAATGCTACTACTAATGCTAATACTATACTACTACTAATGCTACTACTAATGCTACTACTAGTGCTACTACTAATGCTACTACTAATGCTACTACTAATGCTACTACTAATGCTAATACTATACTACTACTAATGCTAATACTAATGCTACTACTAATGCTACTACTAATGCTAATACTAATGCTACTACTAATGCTACTACTAATGCTACTACTAATGCTAATACTATACTACTACTAATGCTAATACTAATGCTACTACTAATGCTACTACTAATGCTAATACTAATGCTACTACTAATGCTACTACTAATGCTACTACTAATGCTAATACTATACTACTACTAATGCTACTACTAATGCTACTACTAGTGCTACTACTAATGCTACTACTAATGATAATACTTCGAATAATACTAATGTTAAAACTAATACTAGCACTAATATTACTACTAATAATACTATTACTACTACTCATACTAACATTAATACTAATAATAATACTATACTAATACTACTGCTACTACTAATACTAATACTGTGTATGGAGCGATTTGCAAGATTGTTGTTTTTTCTATATTTCTATTTATATTTTCTATGTCATATGTTTATTTTCTATATCATATGTGCGATGCACGTTTTTGAATATTATAATTGATAGATATAAAGGATTTGGTAGAAAAGTTCTTGCACTAACTCTCCAGCAAGTACAGTATTACTCCTTTGGTAAGGTTGCATCACTTTAAAACTCTTCTACAGTAGTTGTCTTCCTTAGTTGTTGTTTGCTTTGTTGATGTTATGGTCCGTGGTTCATATTCTTCCTTCTCCGTATAGTGTTTCCAAATCTGTAATTTCTGTTGATGTTATAACTACTTCTTCTAATGTTCGCTTTGTGACTGTGAACTAAAAGCGTCTGGTTCCATCTGAAACCTAAGTCTTAGCTTCTAAAAGAAAGTAAACTGTATTACACATAGACATCTTTAATAACAGCTTTCTTTCATGGACATCAGTTACGTGAGAACAATCTATGTTATGATATATAACACATCCTTTCAGTCTTTATATTCACTGGAAAGGAAGCCATTGATTCGGTGGCTATAGGCTGACCCCCCCCCCCCTATTGTTTCTAATATCAAATCAAGGGGTCTACTCCAGCTATCCGACCTAACTAATTATCACTAAAACAAATAGCTCAAAAATTGATTGACAGTTATTATAAACCGATCCTTAAGGTCAATAATTCGCAGTTGTCGAGGTTAATTATAAGATTGGTTCCGCTATTCAAAGAAAATCGAAATTAAAGTTGGTGGTAACATTGATAACTTAGTGTTTACTTTTGATAAACTTGACGCAGTCATTGTCTAGTGAATTTACACAATTTAACAAGGGGCGGTAACATTGATAACTTAGTGTTTACTGTTGATAAACTTGACGCATTCATTGTCTAGTGAATTTACACAATTTAACAAGGGGTGTAACATTGATAACTTAGTGTTTACTGTTGATAAACTTGACGCATTCATTGTCTAGTGAATTTACACAATTTAACAAGGGGTGTAACATTGATAACTTAGTGTTTACTGTTGATAAACTTGACGCATTCATTGTCTAGTGAATTTACACAATTTAACAAGGGGTGTAACATTGATAACTTAGTGTTTACTGTTGATAAACTTGACGCATTCATTGTCTAGTGAATTTACACAATTTAACAAGGGGCGGTAACTTTGATAATGCAGTGTTCAGTTTATTCACTAAGTCATTTCATTGGCTTGAAAACGGACATCTCGCACTCCCGAAGATGATTGCTCTCAAAGTAACATTGACTGGCTGGGTCTTCAAGAAAAGACAGCAGGTTCATCCAAATGTAAGGCCTCCGACTGGTTGTATTCCAAAACAGACCCGAAAATTGCGTGAACCCTTCACATAGGCTCACTCGGGAAATAAGACTTCAAAAAGGCAGGAACTCTGGAGCTTCGGTATGACTTCATAAAAATACGCTGCAGTTTCAAGAATGAAACTACAAACACTTCCTTTGGGATGAAAAGTAAGCTGGAAAAATGAGTAACCCTTCACACAGTACCACTTGGTAAATACGACTTCAAAAAGGCTGAAACTCTGGAAAGACTTAATAAAAGTACATGGCAATTTCAATCGACACAGCTTCCAATAATTCCTTTGCAAATTTAGCTCTCCTTTTGGTTAATGCAAAACCATTAATTGTACCATTCTATAACACTGGACAATCAATCACTTTGGAGAGATCTAACAACTAAACAATATCCATGATGTGTTAGTTACAATATAAACCCACCATACTCGATATATAAAATATGAAACGTAAAATTATATGGGCTGTGCATAGTTGATGATTTCTGAGACATTGATTAAATACTGACCATTCCTTCTGTCCGCGGTTGAGGTGAAAGAAGTCATTTTCATTGTTGGTTCATCCCCGTGACCTATTTTTCCAGACTCCAGATCATCGCAAGCTCCATTAGACCCAGCACCAATATAGGTCGACGATCGGGATCTAGATGACAATGTCAAGTAACATTACTTTAGATGACGTACAATGTCACGTAACATTACTTTAGATGACGTACAATGTCAAGTAACATTACTTTAGATGACATACACTGTCAAGTGACATTACTTTAAATGACATGATGTGTAAATATTACTTAAAATGTCAGTTAAGAACATTAGATGACATTATGTCTGAATGTAACATAAAATTCAGGTAACAACTTTAGAGGACATAATATGTGAATATAACACAAAATGTCAGGTAACACATTTATATGACATTATGTGTGATATAACATAAAATGTCAGATAGAAATTGTTGATTGTATTATTTGTGTATATTACAAAATGTCAGGTAATAACATTTGATGACACGATGTGTGAATACAACTTAAAATGTCAGCTAACAACTTTAAACGACGTGATATGTATAGATAACATACAATAACAGGTAACAAATTTAGATGACACTGTGTCCATCATTCTGAGCAGTCTTTATATTTTCCTTGTTCTTCTGTGCCCCATAGTTTCATGCTTCATATTTCAATATTATTTTCACGGATATAGCTTTCCGCCCGCTGGAAATCACACTTTTACTTTTGTGCATTTAACAGAGTGGATAGAGCACAATTATGGATAACATTACAGACATATAGAGTTCCACAACATCTGATAATCCTATGTCAGAGCATATGCGCCAATAGTCAATGCTCAGTAAGAAAGAGCGCAGGCACATCCGATTATTTTCAAATCCAATGGGGAGTGAGACAGGGATGTGTACTATTCCCCCACCCCTGTTGTTTATAACATACATATATCACATCTCCAAAGTAGCAAAGACAACGGAAGAATTCAATCTGAAGGATAACTTAAATGAATTGCTATTTGCAGACGACCAAGCGCTAGTAGCAACAACATCAGAAGAGCAACTACAAAGACAAATTGACAGGTTACATCAAACATGCAAAATCTTTATAATGAAGTTAAACATAGAAAAGACCAAAGTAATGACAATAGGAAGAACATAAAGTATATATATATACTTAAATAAGTGACAGAATTCACATATCTAGGAAGCAATATTACAGACCCCAAGTGCAGTAATAAAAATACACAATAGATGTAAAGCATACCAAGCCCTAGTGCAAATGACACCAATCTTCAGAAACAAATAGGTAGATTTAACAGCAAAATAACACTATTCAAAACGATTAGTATGACATTATTATTATTATCACAGTGTGTAAAATGAAATGTTTGAGGAAATCTATAAATGTCACTAGAAGAAACCGACGGAGAAATTTAGATAAGAAAAAAATAGACCATAAGTCAAGACTACATCAAGAGACAGCAAAAACAAGTGGTTTCGCCAAATCGTGAAAAGGATATAATGCAACGAACATTCAACATTAGAAGATCGGGCTACAAGACACGAGGAAGACACAGAACTAGATGGATGGAGACAATCAACGGAAAATCAAAGACACTGGCTGAGAATGATCAATACGACACAAATGGCCAAAGACAGACAACTGCAACGCCAACCACGACAATATGGGGGGGGGGGGGGAATACGCATTATCTGATCATACACAGATTGGGTATGCTGCTGGTACCTTGCCAAATATTTTTTATTTGAGCAAGTTTCAATGTCGCCATTGCAAATCTTCTCTTGCTTTCTAAAGTACAATCTCCTGAGCTTTTTATATTTGTGCCCAAATACTGGAAATTTGTTACTTCTTCTAGTTCGAAATTGTCGATTATTACCTTTGTTTGTGCTTCATTTTATCCGTTGTCATAATTTTTGTTTTCTTCATATTTAAGAACAGGTTTTGGGCTTCACTGTGTGTGTTGTTGTTGTTTATTTTTTTTTAAATATTAACATTAGCTTTAGACCATCTCCGTTTGTTGTTAAGAGAACTGTCATAAGCATATCTGATTTCTGGGATCTGCTGACCGTTGATGGTGAGAGGCTGGAAGTCAGCATATATCATGTCCTCTTTATGTCATAATACGAATATAAATATGTATTCTATTAACATAAACGACTAACCCACAGCCAACTAAAGGTTCAATGCCTTTGAGCTTGTCTCTCTCGCAGTCTGACCATCTCTGATCCGTGCTTTTCATTTCGCTATCGACATATACACAGTGCCCAATGAAAATTCGGATCAGCCAAGGTCAAAGGTTGTAAAGTATCGTTTATATAGTCGATTATGACTCACGCACAACTTTCTAGACATGGCTTACCCCTGGAACACATAGTCGTATACTTGAGAATTTCTGAATTATGTACGCATTCCAGAAGACCACATTACAACAACAAACGGTACGCCTACAAGAGACATTAGGAAATGATACAGAACTTACTTTTTCCTATTTTTCACCAGAGAAGTGATGATCATTACAAAAAATGCAACGATTAGCATGACAATCACGACAATAACTCCCACAAGCCACTCCGGCAGGTGATCTCCGATGACGTCATCGTGGTTTCTATCTCCGTGCTGATGGCAAACAAAATGGTGGTTAACATAATCACAACACAAGTAATTAATTTACTACACGATAACACAAGTAATTAATTTACTACACGATAACACAAGTAATTAATTTACTAACATATGTTATGTTGTGCTATGTTCTTGTTCGTCTGTCACAAGTGATCCTTTTCTTTTTCTTCTCGTTCGCAACTTGACATGTCTACATAGCAAGTCTGGTTTTCTTAATAAATGCTGATGTATTTGAAAGCTCCTGTGTGCTCCCATACATCTTTCTGTGGATATCCATCTCTGTGGGCCAGTGCTCTTCCCTTAACTGGTATTGTGATAATTACCATTTGTTTCATCTAATTCTGACATTCAGTTAAAGTTATGTCCTTAGCTATAAGTTGGTAGATTGCTAATAAGTCCTTTTCTGGTAGGAAATGTCCTAGGACAGTTACGCATGGGATGAGCACTGTAGATGTTTATCCACCCATGACTTTCTAGCTACAAATCGCTGTTGAAATTCTGCATTTCCTCTCTTTTCACAAGATGTCACACTATTATGACTATGAACGGCCATTAGCTCTATGTTGTTACGTTTTTCTCATTTATCATGTTCTATTTCTCACGTATCATGTTCTATTTCTCATGTATCATGTTCTATTTCTCATGTATCATGTTCTATTTCTCATGTATCATGTTCTATTTCTCATGTATGATGTTCTATTTCTCATGTATCATGTTCTATTTCCATGAACCATGTTCTATTTCTCACGTATCACGGTCTGTTTCTCATATATCATGTTCTATTTCTCATGTATCACGGTCTGTTTCTCATTTATCATGTTCTATTTCTAAATCTTTCAGAAACATAACTACTAAGATAACACAAGTAATTAAGGTACTACCACACAATACAAATTTAATTTAATAACACATAACACAAATAATTAAGGTACAAGTGCACAATAAAAAACTAATTTACTAACAAATAACACAAATAATTAATTTACTGTTACACAACATAAGTAATTTCTTTAGTACCCAACAACACACGTAATTAATTTACTAACACACAACAGAAGTAATTAATTTATTAACACGCGACACAAGTAATTAATTTACTAACGCAATACAATTAATTTACTAACACAGTACAATTAATTTACTAAATTATTTATAAGGGATTAATTTACTAATATAACACAAGTAATTAATGTACTACAGCACAACACAAGTAATACATTTTCTAACACACAACATAATGAATTAATTTACTAACACACATATTACTAGCATACAACATATGTAAATAATTCACGAACATACAGCACAAGTACTTAATTCACTAACATACAACACAAGTAATTAATTCACAAACATACAACATAAGTAATTAATTCACAAACATACGACATAAGTAATTAATTCACAAACATACAACATAAGTAAATAATTCACAAACATACAACATAAGTAAATAATTCATGAACATACAACACAAGTACTTAATTCACTACCATAAAACACAAGTAATTAATTCACAAAACATACGACGCAAGTAATTAATTCACAAACATACGACACAAGTAATTAATTCACAAACATACGACACAAGTAATTAATTTACAAACATACGACACAAGTAATTAATTCACAAACATACGACACAAGTAATTAATTCACAAACATACGACACAAGTAATTAATTCACAAACATACGACACAAGTAATTAATTCACAAACATGCGACACAAGTAATTAATTCACAAACATACGACACAAGTAATTAATTCACAAACATGCGACACAAGTAATTAATTCACAAACATACGACACAAGTAATTAATTTACTAACACTTTATACACACAATTTATGTTCTATTACACACACAAGTATGTATCCAAGTCCAGATGTGTCGTCTTGGTTTACCTTGAATCCATGATTTTCAAGGTTATATTGAGGTGTTCTTTCCTCCGTTTTTTTAAATCTTCCTTTGGCTCCATATCATGATATTCTTTTGTTTATGCTTTTATTGGTAGTTGATTTGGATTCATTCTCATAAAGTGACAACCATTTTCTTGCTGTCTTCCAATATCTATCTATCTATTCACTAAGCCCTATATTGCCTTTCAGCGTCAGGGGTAGAAGAGCTCTGGAGATGGCTCTCGTGTATACTGAGTATATTGTGGAATTTTTCGCCTCTTATATTTCGGTGGTACATCGTTTTTATGGTCGGCCTCTAGATCTACCTTCACTGTATCTGTGTAGTATAGCTTGCTGTGGTATGCTGTCTGATGGTAGTCTGCTGATGTATGCAAACGATTTGATCTGTTGCCTCTTAATATACTCCAAGATTGGAACGGTGTCGGTTCTTTATCCTACGTCCTCATTTCTCACTCAGTCTCTTAGCGATATTCCTAGAATTCTGCGTATGCCATTTCAGCTGTCTTTCGATAATCTCAATATATATTATACCTTCTTTTTCCTAGTTTCTTCATGTCTTATTTTATCTAGTTTAATAATCATTGCAGCTTTTTTCAGGCAAGTGTCTATCATTTCACGTGTTTTACAACAGTTTTACTTTGTTGCGAGACTATTTAAAAAGAACCATGTGTGACATTGGTAGCAGATTTTTGGTATAAACATTGTAGGTAGCCTATTATCTGTCTTCATATTTTTATCTTGATCGTTGGGTGGAGAAGTAATAATAAAAGTTGGTAAGTCACTGTGTTTACTTTCTGGCACCTTGTTTCTATATTTATATGGGTAAATTATTAAAAATTGGATAGAGATCTGAGATTATTTATTGTTCTATCCTGCAAAAAGTTAATGTCATCAATATACGTAATTCATAAACCCATAACCCGTTAATGTAGTGGCACTACCGTGGGTGCGTCAACATACATAGTCCTCCAACGGTTTCTATCAAAGATGCGAATGAATGTGGAAAAATCTTGACCTGTCCTGTTTTTTATATTCTCTGCCCAAGTTTCTCTTTAGGTTCCTCTGCTTCCTTCATCCTCAACTGTACACTTAATATTGTTTTTGACAGGGAATCCGCCTAACACTTGTGTTTGAAGGCATGTATTCGTCTATCGTATCAAGGAACGACTCGCCTTCAAAAATTATTTTGTAACGTATAGTCGATGGTGGAAGGAGAAGAGAAGCTTTAAAAAATCCTGGATTAATAACATCAAGGTCTGGGCATGATTTTCCCACACTCCTCCGAATGGCCGAGGATACAGATGTTTAGAGGGATTTTTGTGCTTATACCTTCAGTGTGGTACCCTACGACCCTAACGGGTTATGGGTCTTATTATTGTTTATTAATATCCATCTCTCCCTGTATGCAGTAAGTGTTATTCTCCCACAACCTTACATCATAGTAGTTAGCACTCGTGAGGGTTGATCTTCACAACCAATTCACAAGTATATAGCACTTGTGAATTTTACTGGCCTTCCTATTGATGGAAATGGAGTTATTCTTGGAGAATTGAGTTCACAATTGAGAAGTGTTTCCATAACATTGAATTTGGGATGTGAAATACGAGTATGTGTGTATTGAAATGCGTTATAAGTACATTAGAAAAACATTAGAAGCACAATAGAGGCACATTATAAGTACATTAGAAGCGTACAATCATGTGTGATCCAGGAACAAACTGTGAAATGCAAATATAAAAATTGTATTACTGCGGCACTCTTCGCCTTGCCGCAGATATCCTCTGAAAGTATGGATACGTATTCCTATTAAGGAGTGCAGGGTGGCTTTTTTGGATAGTGGACATAAAGTGTATATGTACATAATGGATTTTAACTGTACCTCCGAAAGATAAAATCCTATTCCAATAGTGGTTTCAGCACAAAATGTCGGAGACCACCAGACGATTCCGAGAACGAACGTCTAACCATTCAGCCAAACGTTCCATATATGTAAATATGAGCGTGCACATTGCCATATTTGAAATAGTTTAATACTTTTTTCTATATATCAATGCTGGTCACTGTTTTCTGCATTGTATTTTTGTGACGTTCTGTATAGGAAAATTAGAAATCTAAAAATGCAAAATGTTACTCACACTACTATCAGTGTCTGATATATCTACCGTATGCATGCAAACAAACTTGACAACGGCTTATGTATATCTACCGTACGCATGAAAACACACTTGATAACGACTGATGTTTATTTACTGTATGTATGCAAACAAACTTGACAACGTTTCCGAATGTAACAGACAAGTCTCTGCAGGAAATTTCGGGTAATCGAGTTCCATTCACGTGTAAGAGCAGTATAAGACTGTTGCAGATTAGCTAGAAAACCTTACATGTAGACAATGTTTCTAAGTTAGTCCTACAGATGTTCTATAGCAAAGGCTATCGTGAATCTGATCTCGTCTGTGAATAGGACAATATCCCACTACATAGTCTATCTTACATGTTGCTCTGTCCATTTCATACGCCGTTGACAATTTCATTCAACTGTGGTCCAACATAAGGTCGTCATCATTACGAAAAACCTGTCTCTCCGGAAAGAGACTTGTCTACGCCTACCAACTATTGCTCTTTATGTATGGTTTTCTGGGATGGAATGAGTCTTAGGTACTCACACACCACACTATGACGATCTTGCGTACTCGTGTTTTGACCATCCGAAGTCTTTTTCAAGCGTTGGCAGTGGTTTAGTAATGTTTATTCTCATCAAGTGCAGTCTCCAATGAAGGTTGGCTGCAACGCACCTTCAAATTTTCTTGTCTCTTGACTTGGTGGTGCTCTCTGCTAAACTTTAATCTGTCCATCTCGTGATGTTTCTCTCCCACTTGTATATCTACCTACTTCTTCACGCCTTCCCTTTACATTTTCTGGTTGGAGGTGATTTTCACTGACCGGCACATTATGTTGTGGTTGCAAATCATTTTTCTGACAATGACTCACAAGCCATTTTCCAGCACCATAACAATGGCTCGTTAGCGGTTGTTTCCAGCCAGTCTTGGCATTTCAAGCAGATCTACTAAATATTTTTGTCTTAGCGACCTTCCTTTGTGGTACCGAATATCCTGCCATAAAGCCTACACATTTTAAGGTTCATATCTATGGAGAGATCTCCCTAGTGCGGATCTCCATAGTCTATATCTATCTATCTATCTATCTATCTATCTATCTATCTATCTATCTATCTATCTATCTATCTATCTATCTATCTATCTATCTATCTATCTATCTATCTATCTATCTATCTATCTATCTATCTATCTATCTATCTATCTATCTATCTATCTATCTATCTATCTATCTATCTATCTATCTATCTATCTATCTATCTATCTATCTATCTATCTATCTATCTATCTATCTATCTATCTATCTATCTATCTATCTATCTATCTATCTATCTATCTATCTATCTATCTATCTATCTATCTATCTATCTATCTATCTATCTATCTATCTATCTATCTATCTATCTATCTATCTATCTATCTATCTATCTATCTATCTATCTATCTATCTATCTATCTATCTATCTATCTATCTATCTATCTATCTATCTATCTATCTATCTATCTATCTATCTATCTATCTATCTATCTATCTATATATCTATCTATATATCTATCTATCTATCTATCTATCTATCTATCTATCTATCTATCTATCTATCTATCTATCTATCTATCTATCTATCTATCTATCTATCTAATCTATCTATCTATCTATCTATCTATCTATCTATCTATCTATCTATCTATCTATCTATCTATCTATCTATCTATCTATCTATCTATCTATCTATCTATCTATCTACCTATACGCTTTGTCCCGTGTTTGCCTTGCGGCGTCAGAGGTGGAAGAGTTCTCTAGAGATGGACTTCTTGTGTGCTGTTTATAAGCTTGTTCCTGCGTCTTCTTTGATTTCTGTGATCCATCTTTCACATGGTCTTTCTCTGGCGTTATAGTCGTGATGTCTATGTATCATGGCCATTTGTTGCATGCTATCTGTTGGTAATCTGGAAACGTGTGAAAACTTGATCTGTTGTCTTTTGATGTATTTCAATACTAGTATTTTTTGTGTGATCCGTCTTGTGTTATCGTTTCTAATTCTATCTCTTAATTACACTCCGATTTTTCTTCCTAGACATGTCATTGCTGCTGTCACTATTTTTCTTTTGTCTTGTGCTGTCATTGACCAGGATTTGGCACTGTGATCGTTTTACATTCGGTCGTCTCCTGAGCACTCTTCATTTTCTATGAGCAGTATGTTTTGTCGATGTCGATTTGCTAGATCTGTCACTGTGTTGTTTCAAAGTTTCTTAATGGTTAAATTGTGTTCTAATCTATCACATTCAGATGTAGAAATCTTCTATTTTATTAGAAATAGGTGAAATACACTAAAACACCGAAAACTACTAGTTCAAAGGCTGGCCGAATCTCCATAGTATGGTTGTTATATTGCTGAGGAGTTCGCGGAATAAAAGTTCCAGTGTCGGGTAACAATCCTAAATGTGAAATAGGTGGCTGGGGTTTCAATATCAATATCAAAATAAACACAAATATGTATTATTGTTACCAAAACAAGTCGATAAAACAATCTAACAACGAGACACAGTGACAGGTGACGTTTCGACTAAAAAAGTCTTCATCAGGACAAACAAAATATCACAGTCAACAAATCTTACATAAATACAACGTGGTACTGATAAGAAGAAAAAAAAGAATTTCAGTAACGAGTGAAAGTCGGAGGAAGCAAAGATGACAGGGGAGAAGAATGTATGATGGAGGACGAATGTGGTAAATAAGGAGGGAAGAGAGCGCAGAAAAATTGGGAACAGACAAGATGTAATGCAAATAAAATTAATTAGCGAAAAAGGAATGAGAACTAGAGACACCAAGTTAAATAGAAAACAGTGGTCACACGTTCAAAGATGCATGAGGTAGACAAAAGCGAGCAAAACCATCCTGGTGCAATTAAAGACAATAAAATCTAGCGAGGAAGGCCCAATGAAAGAAAATGAGACGAGATACGAAACAAGGAGTTAGGAAAACAAGAACCTAGCGCAGGGCAGGGGCGTAGTAACCAAAAGTTGGCAGGTGTCAGGCATGACTCGAACACGGTGGCCTATAATAACAGATAGAAAGAGAGAAAGGGGGGGGGGGTTGAGAGAAGGAATGGGAGCCACAAAAAAAAGTGAGGTGAGAAATAAAATGAAAGGTAAAAATGACAGATCGACTTAGGCTCCAAACTAAAACGGAGATACGTCACAAAAAGGAAGAAAGCGGAGGTAGAAGAGCACGCAGAGAGGTTACAGCTGGAAGAGGGGGGAAGTTATAACGGAAATTCGCGTCGTAGGAAGACATAAAAAAGAGGCTGATATAAAAAGACATGGGAGATGGTGCTAAAAAAAAGGGAATCAGTGTAGGTGAGGGATCGGGGAACAAGAAAAGGAAGCTGTGGCGGAAGGAGGCAGACCCGGAACTACAACCAAGGCATATGAAATGTATTGTAGGGCTCAACGGTGGGTGTCGGGTCGTCGTAAGTGATTGGTTAGTGTCAAGCGACCTACATGTTGTGTCAGTGGAGGTCGGTGTGGCAGAAGTTCCGATGAGATATAACGGAAGATGAACCGAGGACATAATCGCAACGTCAAGTACCCTTTTAGGCCGTGTGTTGGGAAATGTGACCGGTCGCATAAACCGATAATGATATAGCAAGCATGAGCCAAGCTCACGCCGCAACCCTTTTGTGGTATTGCTCGCACTGTACACTAGCTCATCTATAAAGTACAACGATCAACGGACAGTACCTCGAACCACCAAAACACTATCCCTTAGTGCGGAACATGTACTGTGGGGAGGAATATATCAGATGAGACGAAGCTCATGTCTGTGTGAAACCAACCGTACGTCGCAACACGTTGGTAATCGTTGCTCGTACTGCACGCTAGCTCCGTAAAAAGACATATATTTTTAGCTTTCAATCTTCTCAACAACTCCCAGAGCATCACATAGATATACTGTCATGGTCATGTGGGAGTCAGGAGCAACGAAAGAGCTGGCACATTAGCGGGCAAAGCTAAAGCTGTTTGCAAAGTGATAGGAAGAGACCGGCTGAATTAATTAGAATAGTCATGAATATACTACAAAATGGTGAAGATAATGTTAAAAAAGACAATGTACATGTTCACAGAATGATGGAATGGGAGTAACCATGGGAGAAAGTGCGTCCTCATTGGAAAGATCAGAAGAGCCAACAAATCAAAAACTGACTGGGACACTGAGCTTATATACTTTTAGATGACTGACAGAATGGCAAGCAAAGCATTTATGAGAATTCCAGTTTTAATGGCATAAATCTCAAATAACTCTACTAACATAAATCTACTAACAAAAAATCTAACATAAATCTAACATAAATCTACTAACATAAATCTATTAACATAAACCTACTAACATAAATCTACTAACATAAATCTAACATAAATCTACTAACATAAATCTACTAACATAAATATAACGTATTTCTACTAATATAAATCTAACATAAATCTACTAACATAAATCTACTAACATAATGTAATAACATAAATCTACTAACATAAATCTAACATAAATCTAACATAAATCTACTAAAATAAATCAAACATAAATCGACTAATATAAATCTAACATAAATCTACTAATATAAATCTGCTAACAGAAATCTACTAACATAAATCTAACATATTCCTACTAATATAAATCTAACATAAATCTACTAACATAAATCTACTAACATAAATCTAACATAAATCTACTAATATAAATCTAACATAAATCTACTAATATAAATCTACTAACATAAATCTAACATATTCCTACTAATATAAATCTAACATAAATCTACTAATATAAATCTAACATAAATCTACTAACATAAATCTACTAACATAAATCTACTAACATAAATCTACTAACATAAATCTACTACATAAATCTAACAGAAATCTACTAACATATTTCTACTAATATAAATATATTAATATAAATAATTTATTAATAAACATATCACTCATCTTACTTGTCAAATTAACCAAATTCAGGGGACTAGTTTCTTTAACACAGAATAATTAATGATCTTAATTATTGAACTCACAAGATGGCTGAGCATAAATTATGTCAACATAATTTTTCCACTATTTAACCCCCATCTTTGCTGCCAACGCCTGTCGCGAATTTAGGGATCACCTCTGTATAGCTATGTCGAAAATAGTAAACGCTTTCCCCCAAACAAATAAAGATTTTTTGTATTACAAAACGTACAAAAAAGACAACATCATGTCTTTCACATATTTCTTCAAACATTTTAATTTCTGTATGAAAAAACCGTATTGTTTTCGTCACGTTTTGCCAAATCCCCCATCCTCTTATCAACAACTGCTAAGTCCCCGCCCCCCCCCCCCCCTCTTGAATTGTTGACTTAATTTATTGACATCCCCATATTATTTAGCGTCTGTGACGGCAAAGGTACCGAGTTCGATCCTCACCACGGGCAATTGTGCATCCGGACCGTTCAGAAAGCAATGGCAACCTACTGAACGTATTTATATTGCCTAGAAAATCACCACAGCCAACAAATGCTGGGTTGATAGCTACGTCCTGGATAGGATATGCTACCAATTTAAATATAACACTAGTAATTAATTAATTACTAACACAGTTTGACAACCTGGCACGGCAGGGAAGCAACATCGAGTTTGATACATAATACTGGAGACAGAGAGCTGTGGAGAACCATGATCGCCTACGCCAGACGGCATGGCACTTGATGATGATGATGATGAGCACAGGGCTCAATTAATTAATTTTCCTTGTCTGTGTTGCAGTGCCCCGAAAGGGGAGAAAAGAATAGCAACACTGTTTACTTTCCGTGCATATTGTCAGAGGCGACTAAGGAGGATATGGGGTGAAGTTGGTTATTCCATCCCAACCATAAGCCATGCTAAACTCGGGTATGTCAGACCAAAAGGCGGAGATCTCGCATCAAAGCTGTAAAACATGATACAACGCATTCCGTTCTCATGATTACATCTTGCTATTATGCAGGAGTTCGAGAAAGAACGTAGAAGAAGAAGAATTACTTCAACAACACTCACCTTCATTGTTAAATTTATCGACACAAAACTGAAATAATTTCACTACAATATAGACGGATTAATTTAGCTTTTACATATTTCAATTAACTAGTTACAACTAACACGCACTACTAGTTTCTCTACTAACACAACTTCATTATTTAGTCTAGTTACACAAAACTCAATTAACTAGTTAACTAACACGTACAAGTAGTTTCTCTACTAACACAACCTCATTATTTAGTCTAGTTGCACAATACTGAATTAGTTAGTTTATTAATCAGCAAATAAAATATTTGGTTTATTAAATCGCAACTTAGTTAATTAGTAGCTTAACCCACAACTCCGTTAATTAAATCAAAATCAACCATTAAATAAATGGTTTTTTTAACCCACAACTAAATTAATTAGTTTTTACCCCACAACTCAATTAATTAAATTTATTTAGGGAAAACTAAATGAATTAGTTTACAAACACGTAGACAACTGATTTAATCACATACATCACGAGTTATTACTTTATTAATAAACAACTACAATTATTTATATAACCGACACACAATAAAAATAAATATTTTACATATAAAATGTGTAATTCATTACTAGCCACAATGAAGTTAGTTTTCCTTCACATAGCAATAAGCAATTAATTTACTATCACAAGTAATTTGTTAGCTATCAAACACGTAGCTTATTAGCTGTTATACATGTAATTTGTTAGCTATCACGCAAGTAATTTGTTAGCTATAGCACAATTAATTTATTAGCTAGCACACAAGTAATTTGTTAGCTATCACACAAGTAATGTGTTCACAAATACACAAGTATTCTACTAACACAAAGGTGACTATTTTACCAACACAAGTAATTATTTTACTAAAATACGCATGCTCATTTTACTAACACAAGTAATTATATTACTAACATACACATGACCATTTTACTAACACAAGAAATTATTTTACTAAAATACGCATGATGATTTTACTAACACAAATAATTATTTTACTAAAATACGCATGATGATTTTACTAACACAAATAATTATTTTACTAAAATACGCATGCCCATTTTACTAACACAATTATTTTACTAACATACGAAATTACCGTTTTACTAACACAAGTAGTTTTTTTATGAACACAAGCAATTATTTTACTGAGTCACAACGTAATAATTAGCTTACTGACACGATTTCATTTTTTTTAAACATTGGTAAACTACACAGGTAAACTACACAGGTAAACTACACAGGTAAACTACACAGGTAAACTACACAGGTAAACTACACAGGTAAACTACACAGGTAAACTACACAAGTGAATAACCTACTCACCCCGAGTCCCAGATTTTGTAAATCAGAATGAAAGAGTTCTTCCAAATCATGGTCGATATGGTAATCCACATCTTTCTCATCCATCATAGGATAGTATATTTCCTCAATGTACGAGATCCTTCACAGTCCAGATGGCCTAGTCCTTTCGTGGCAGGACAGGCCCAAGACTGTTATGAACAGAGAAACACGGCTTTCTATGAGTTGTGGGTGGGGATGATGTTGTTGAAATTATCCTGTTGTTAACAAAAACGGGGGGAAAAAACTATCAGTATTATTAATTGTAACCCAGCGTTTATGTCGGCTAAGCAGTTTTTTAACAAAATACCAAAAGTATTCGCCCAGCAGTGTTATGTACCAGCAGTGTTATGGCGTCGATAGAGATGACATCTCAAATCTAAATATAAGTTGACAGAACAAGATCAATTCTGCTGCCTGGCTTAATAACTTTTTCAAAACAATTCACAATTACTACAGGATATACGGAGAAAGTGTTCGTTTTTAAGAACTGTAACATATGAGGCATAGAAGAGATTGTCCACCTACGGGTTCGCTGTGAAATTAGGAAAGTGATAGAATCGTGTATAACTCCGACATTTGCGCATGTGTATTTTTCCTGTGGGATAGTTAACCCTGCGTTTATCTTCGTGATTGAAGGCACAAAATAATGCTGACTACAAGTAATTGGTTGGGCTCAACTTCCAAAACTGACGAAGAAAACGAGGTTTCGGCCTGGTGTAAGAATTTTTGTGCGTCTTGTTTCTACACGAAGAAAGGCAACCAGACGGTAAACAAAAAACTGTCGAATAAACAAACATATGGCTAGCTTAGGAGTCCATTTTGGTCCAGGATCGGGCAAGATTGTGTTCAGAGTGGGTTTGTTGATCTTTTCAGGTGTTTGAACTGAAGTGATGATGGGTCACTGCCTGTGATAACATCAGGCATGCCACTGCACTACGTTTCATCCTCCTCCTCATCATTACCATGCTGTTTAGCCTGGCTGAAGCAGTGGTTCCCAATATCATAATCCCCCATCTCTTCAATGGTGTTACAGAGTTTGCTGGGAGGCCATAAAAAATGAATTGAAAATTGAGAAACAATGAACTTGTTTTGTGAATTGGGGGGGGGGGCAAATAAGCTGTCCTCAATCCCCCCCCCCCCCCCCCCGATTGAGGAACGGAAATGTTTCATCTATGACTGTGTTAATAGCGATAGATACCTACACGGTGAAAAGTATAGTATGCTTGACTGAGGTTAACTTTCAGGTTGGTGTTCAGTGTACAGTACGGGAACCAGTTCTCTCATACTTTCAGGTTGACGTTCAGTGTACAGTACGGGAACCAGTTCTCTCATACTTTCAGGTTGACGTTCAGTGTACAGTACGGGAACCAGTTCTCTCATACTTTCAGGTTGACGTTCAGTGTACAGTACGGGAACCAGTTCTCTCATACTTTCAGGTTGATGTTCAGTGTACAGTACGGGAACCAGTTCTCTCATACTTTCAGGTTGACGTTCAGTGTACAGTACGGGAACCAGTTCTCTCATACTTTCAGGTTGATGTTCAGTGTACAGTACGGGAACCAGTTCTCTCATACTTTCAGGTTGACGTTCAGTGTACAGTACGGGAACCAGTTCTCTCATACTTTCAGGTTGACGTTCAGTGTACAGTACGGGAACCAGTTCTCTCATACTTTCAGGTTGATGTTCAGTGTACAGTACAGGAACCAGTTCTCTCATACTTTCAGGTTGACGTTCAGTGTACAGTACGGTAACCAGTTCTCTCATACTTTCAGGTTGACGTTCAGTGTACAGTACGGGAACCAGTTCTCTCATACTTTCAGGTTGAATTCAGTGTACAGTACGGGAACCAGTTCTCTCATACTTTCAGGTTGATGTTCAGTGTACAGTACGGGAACCAGTTCTCTCATACTTTCAGGTTGATGTTCAGTGTACAGTACGGGAACCAGTTCTCTCATACTTTCAGGTTGATGTTCAGTGTACAGTACGGGAACCAGTTCTCTCATACTTTCAGGTTGACGTTCAGTGTACAGTACGGGAACCAGTTCTCTCATACTTTCAGGTTGACGTTCAGTGTACAGTACAGGAACCAGTTCTCTCATACTTTCAGGTTGACGTTCAGTGTACAGTACAGGAACCAGTTCTCTCATACTTTCAGGTTGACGTTCAGTGTACAGTACAGGAACCAGTTCTCTCATACTTTCAGGTTGACGTTCAGTGTACAGTACAGGAACCAGTTCTCTCATACTTTCAGGTTGATGTTCAGTGTACAGTACGGGAACCAGTTCTCTCATACTTTCAGGTTGATGTTCAGTGTACAGTACGGGAACCAGTTCTCTCATACTTTCAGGTTGACGTTCAGTGTACAGTACAGGAACCAGTTCTCTCATACTTTCAGGTTGACGTTCAGTGTACAGTACAGGAACCAGTTCTCTCATACTTTCAGGTTGACGTTCAGTGTACAGTACGGGAACCAGTTCTCTCATACTTTCAGGTTGAATTCAGTGTACAGTACGGGAACCAGTTCTCTCATACTTTCAAGTTGATGTTCAGTGTACAGTACGGGAACCAGTTCTCTCATACTTTCAGGTTGATGTTCAGTGTACAGTACGGGAACCAGTTCTCTCATACTTTCAGGTTGACGTTCAGTGTACAGTACAGGAACCAGTTCTCTCATACTTTCAGGTTTACGTTCAGTGTACAGTATGGGAACCAGTTCTCTCATACTTTCAGGTTGACGTTCAGTGTACAGTACGGGAACCAGTTCTCTCATACTTTCAGGTTGACGTTCAGTGTACAGTACGGGAACCAGTTCTCTCATACTTTCAGGTTGATGTTCAGTGTACAGTACGGGAACCAGTTCTCTCATACTTTCAGGTTGACGTTCAGTGTACAGTACGGGAACCAGTTATCTCATACTTTCAGGTTGACGTTCAGTGTACAGTACGGGAACCAGTTCTCTCATACTTTCAGGTTGATGTTCAGTGTACAGTACGGGAACCAGTTCTCTCATACTTTCAGGTTGATGTTCAGTGTACAGTACGGGAACCAGTTTATCTCATACGGTTATCCTACTAGCCGCATGGCTACGGACGTCCACCGTTCAGAGGAAGAGATACAAATAGTGAACGTACTAGTTACCACGCCGAAGCCGAATATGTCGGGTCATTGGTGCACATAAAAAATGTGAAACAACTCATTTCCGTTCCCTGTATTACTTCCAGCTGGAAATATAATAGGACCATTGTCTTTCTGGTGAGAGTGTGTTGGGAACCCCCAACAAAAGTATCAAAAGGAGGAGTGGTGGGGGATGGGGAATCATCGAAGAAAATGTGTATTCAAAGAGGGCAACTAGTGAAAAATATTGGTGGACGCTAGCGTAGAACATAGGTCCTCAACTATTTTTGTCGTGGTTTCTTTTAGAAGACATTTTTTTCCCCATGCCCCCTGATCCCTAAATGAAAAATGACATTATTTTCTGTGCAGGTCATCATGGCTGTCGAAACTTACAAATATAGATCGAGTTATTATCTTTCTTCTTCTTCTTCTTCTTCATTCTCAAACTCCCGTTGGATCTCTCTTGTAGAAGAACAATGATCCTACTATATTTCCAGTAGAATGTAGTCTAGAGAACAGAAATGCGTTGTGCCGTCGTTTTATTTCGCCAATGGCCCGACACATCCATCTTCGGTGGTATTGTTATCTTTCAAATCGGTACCTTCCTTCAGCCGACCAAACTAGTCTTTCCCTAACACAAGCCTCCCTCGTCCATTTAAGTATTTTCCTATGAGTCCCCCTGAGCGAGTCTCTGTGGTTCCCAGGCGGGCCAAATTGAACACATTGAGAATCACTGTCTAGAATAGTATTTGCGCAACAGTCCATGTGAAACTATTACGAGTAAACACACATCACTCTCTGTCACTCTCTGTCACTCTCTGTCACTCTCTGTCACTCTATGAGCAGCGTATCTTGACTTCCTGGGATGTCTTGATGTCATCGTCGTCTAGTTAGGATGGCATATCTCCAGTACCTGAAATGTGTTTATGTCATCATTATGCTCTGTTAACTAAGAATGAAGTAGGTCAGTGTTTCTGATTGGTTGTTGGATGCAGAACGCATTAATCGATTGTTAAGTGCCCAATAATATTGTTTTGAAATTTAATTTTTTAAATGTTTTTTAACGTTGTTTACATATTGTTTTCAATTGTTTTTAAATGTTTTCAATAATATTGTTTTTACATGACATCAGCTGTTCAAAAATCCCCTGTCGTTGTGGAGTAATGTGAGGGTGTGTTTTGATCCACTTCATTCTTAAAGTGAACAGAGTATAGAATGACATATCTTGACTTCCTGAGATATGTTTATGTCATCATTAGAGTGGAATATCTTGACATCTTGAGATGTCTTGATGTCATCATGGTCTAGTTGGAGCGACATATCTTGACTTCTTGAGATGTCTTGGGTTCATCATGGTCTAGTTGGAGCGACATATCTTGACTTCTTGAGATGTCTTGATGTCATCATGGTCTAGTTGGAGCGACATATCTTGACTTCTTGAGATGTCTTGATGTCATCATGGTCTAGTTAGAGCGACATATCTTGACTTCTTGAGATGTCTTGATGTCATCATGGTCTAGTTAGAGCGACATATCTTGACTTCTTGAGATGTCTTGATGTCATCATGGTCTAGTTAGAGCGACATATCTTGACTTCCTGAAATATCGAGTTCATTATCGTTTAGTCATCATTTGTTTTTTCTTCTGATAAGCTTTACATTACTTGCATCTCTAAGACATTTTCTCCACAATTGACTGACACATCTCATGCATGTTTCCCAAGCCCAACAGAAAATCGATGAATAGTAACACGGCCTTCTGTCATTCCTGTCATTAGCCTGCAAAGCCACAAATTTATGGGCTGCTTTGTTTAGAGGTACTAAATATGTATGTGAAACCTCGAATACAAATATGTCAATCCTCTACACACTTAAAGCACTGGAAATATTTTTTTGATAGCATATCACGTTCGTGATAGTTCAAACCCATGATTGTTTGACTGGAATGATTATCTAGAATCACGTTCGTGATAGTTCAAACCCATGATTGTTTGACTGGAACGTGATAGTTCAAACCCATGATTGTTTGACTGGAATGTGATAGTTCAAACGCATGATTGTTTGACTGGAATGATTATCTAGAATCACGTTCGTGATAGTTCAAACCCATGATTGTTTGACTGGAACGTGATAGTTCAAACCCGTGATTGTTTGACTGGAATGTGATAGTTCGAACCCATGATTGTTTGACTGGAATGTGATAGTTCAAACCCATTATTGTTTGACTGGAACGTGACAGTTCGAACCCGTGATTGTTTGACTGGAATGTGATAGTTCAAACCCATGATTGTTTGACTGGAACGCGATAGTTCAAACCCATGATTGTTTGACTGGAATGATTATCTAGAATCACGTTCATGATAGTTCAAACCCATGATTGTTTGACTGGAATGATTATCTAGACAGTATTAAAGTTCAGTTGGTGACCATTGCGCATAAATCCACACAAGCAATAGATACTACGTTACTCGCCTTTGAAAACAAGTGCTTCGGAGAATATTGAGCATAAAATGGGACAGATTTATTCTTCTTCAGCGTTCATTCTCAAACTCCTTCTGGGTCGCTCTTGTTGTAGGACAATGGTCATACTAGGTTCCCAGCGGGATGTAAATTAGAGAATGGAAACACGTTTTGTCGACGCTTTATTTGCGCCAATGGTCGAATACATCAGTCTCCGGTGTTTGACAGATTTGAAACAGGCAATTTACTGAGGAACACAGAATTTGTATCGAATTTTATGAGAAGATGTTGGAACTACATCGACTTTGTACTTAGAATGAATAAAAGCGGGCGCCAATAGACCTCAAGTCTAGGCATGGAAATAATAATTTCGCATAGCTTATATATTTACTTTAAACTTTCCTCCTATTTGAGATTGTTCATTGTTCCTATATACTTTTATGTAATTATAAATACAGTGGTTTTCTTCTTGTTTCGCTTGCATGGAACATACTTATATCTGAAGTCTTGTTTCTTCTATAAACTTGACTGTGTTCTGTAACTCGTACAGAGGTCCGTATAGTTTTTCTTCCATCATTGTTTCTCTGGGCCAGTGTATTTGCCTCAGAATTCTGGGCATTCCTGGAAAATATGTTCTGCTGTCTGAGGTGCCTGTCCACATGTATACATAACCATGTTGCGAATCTTGAACTTTGTATATATGTTACTGCGGAGGCGATTGTGTCCTGTTCTGAGGCGCAGAATGACATTTTGGTCTGGTCTTATTGGTCTGGTCTGCTCATAACCAGTCTTTGACAGGTGTGGTCAAAGAAAAAAAAAGACAATATGAAGTGCTGGACAAGTCAAGATTTTTTTCTTCACTCGTCCGTATCGTTGAAGATATAAATCGCTGGAGAACCATGTGCTGCTGCATCCAATGTGGTACTCATACGATCCTGACGGGTTATCAGTTTATAGATAGATAGTTTTATAGATAGATAGTTTATAGATAGATAGTTTATAGATAGATAGTTTATAAATAGATAGTTTATAGATAGATAGTAAATAGATAGTTTATAAATAGATAGTTTATAGATATATAGTTTTATAGATAGATAGTTTATAGATAGATAGTTTATAGATTGATAGTTTATAGATAGATAGTTTATAGATAGATAGTTTATAGATAGCTAGTGTATAAATATATAGTTTATAGATAGATAGTTTATAGATAGATAGTTTATAGATAGATAGTTTATAGATTGTTCTTACAAAATTGTTTAGCTATGATGTGTTCTTTTTCAGTTTATTTAAAAATCATTAACCTGTTATATTTGTGCAATTTCTCAGCAGAGATCAGAAAGAGATTAGCAATGACCCTACAAAAAAAAAAATATAACAGATGAAAAATATATAGCAAGAGGCAAACAGAAAAACAAAGTTACAACTGTTAAAGAGCTATATTTTCCAGTGGCAATATAAAGTTGTGCAGCGTGGGCAATAACATCCACAATAATTAATAAAATATCGGCATTCAAAATGAAATGTTATAGAACAGTCCTAAGAATATCACGGACAGAAAGACGAACCAACGCAGATGTCCGTAAAGATCCGAACATAGAAGAAGATTGGCTCCTTGAAACTGTTAAAATATGCAAGCTAACATATTTTTAACACATAAAAGACACAATGAAAACGCAAAAATATTGATCATGGATGTAATAAAAGTTCCAGGGAAGAGAACAAGAGGTAGACCAAGGATATGATAGACACAAGATATCGAAGACCTTCAGAACATGACACTGAAAGCGACTGGACAGCTTGCACGGAACAGAAACGCTTACAGAGTGACCGTATGGATACGGCACATAGACATATTAATTTTGATAAGCAAGCGCAGGGGATGCAAGTTTACATTTGTAAAACTGTTTCCCACCAAAATTGTGACAATTATCTGTTGAAATGGCCCATGTGATAATGTGACAGCTGCTAGCATATTTTGATATGTTGTGTTGAACAACAAGCAAAACAAAATATTTGACTAGATTTGTGATCAATCACAAGTTGCTACTCTACATCCATGGATAATCTCTTACGAGAACCTCTTCTAAACTTCACCCTCTGAGTTGTGCACACAATTTCCTGTTCGCATGCGCACGCTGAACTGTAATTTACCAGCATTCGCGCTAGAGGGCGCCAGGTACAGGAGGATTAGTTTTTTAGGCTAGCTTACTCAGGGCTAGAGTTAGGTCACTCTGATCCCGTCGGAGGTGAGAATTTTGAAGAAATTTTCAAACTTTCACTTGTCATGGAAAACAAAATAGTTTGAATTTTTCACGACACATTTAATCTTCTTGTAAAATGTATTTTCCGTAGTTTTAGAAAATATAGGTACAGTATAAGTAGACGCCACAACATGTTAAATTATTTCCCTTGTCTCTGTTTCTAAATTTCATGTTCATCATTTAATAATTGAAACATTTATTTATTTAGGGTTGAGGTTAAGGTTTAGTTATGTAATACATAACATCCTAACTCTAACCCTAAAATAAATTAATATTTAAAATATTAAATGAACAAGAAATTTACATAGACAAGGGAATTACTGAACTATGTTGTTGTACACAAATGTAAAAAAAAGTACTCACTGCACAAAACTGAAATCCAACAGGTAAAGCGTGAAATGGGATAATACAGTTTTGCTAATAATACGAAACAAACATAGGCACACACACAAATCGACGTTTCGACCGAATTGCCTTTATCGAGGATAATATACACATATACATCAAAAGCGACAAATAGAGACGAAACAACTTGCGTTCACATGTCTAGTTAAATGGCCGAAAGGATATAATTTCCCGAGTGCGTGAGAAATGCACAGGTCAAATCCCAAACCCCCGACTGAAGTGTTTGTCAAAGCAGCACCTCTTCTAGGCAGGTGTATCAACCCTAAATCTAATTCGACCGTTGCCGTTACCCACCACGGTTCATGTGGAAGAAATTGGGTCTGGAACCTAGGGACACAAAGGTCGGTAATAGGATGGTCTTCCTACACGAGGAGTAGTTCGCTGACTTCGAAGCGCCTCGTCGGAGGAAAGACAAGGAATGGATGGCCCAGGCAATCTATCACCTCCTTTCGTGACATATGGCCCCTCAGAGTAGAAGGCTTCTTCAATAAACATTGCACTAAGCTGAAAGCTGAAGCCTCCAGGGTATGAAAAAATTTTGGAGAAACCTCCCCACTGCATATAGGAAGTACGTGCTAATCGCTCGCAATTCATGTGGTTAGAGAAGAAGAAAGATAGTTAGATCTGATGTGACAAAGAAGCGATGAAGACGATGAAGGGCAAGTCAGTACAGTTTCACAAATTTAACCGGAAGCCGCCGAGACAGGACAGGCTGTTCTCTTCACCGACTTTTGTCAATATTTAAGAATGTGCCCCCTAGTGGAGCGTCGATAATCACCGTATCTGGGCAGAATGCACGCGAGAACTGGTTGTCACACATTCTTAGTGGACCATCGCTCACAGACAGGCCCGATCTAACCCTAGGGGTTAGCAAAACACACAAACTGAACGGTTTGCTTAAGATGGGAAATTCAATACTGGGAAACTCAATACTGGGAAACTCAATACAGAAATCACAGGAAGAAAAGTGAGACCTTTATAAGTGGGCAGGACAAAATGTTCAGGGATGGGGGTCTACGCTGTGTTATCTTTATAAATACATCCGCCCCTTGTGTTTCCGGGGTTCGAAAGAGGAGAAAAGAATAGCGGCAGTTATATGCTAGGCATGTCGTAAAAGGCAACTAAGGAAATTTTGGGTTAAAGTTGGCAATTCAATTCCATAGTGTTAAAGTGAATTAGACGACATGATGAAACCAGATGTGTCAGACCGAAATGCGGAGATATCGCAGAATGCTGTAACCCTTGACACGGCGCATTCAGATCTTTGGACTACATTCTGATAATCTGCAGGAGTTTGAGAATGGACGCAGAAGAAGAAGAAAAGAGTCACGAGATATTATAGGGCTGAAGGAACTTCACCGCCTTTTATCCTCATACACAGATGGAACATGTCATACAGATGGAACTTTACAAACAGATAAAACATGGCATACAGATGGAGCATGTCATACAGATGGAACATATCATACAGGTGGAACATGTCATACAGATGGAACATGTCATACAGATGGAACATGTCATACAGATGGAACGTGACATACAGATAGAACATGACATTCAGATGGAACATGTCATACAGGTGAAACATGACATACCGATGAAACATGGCATACAGATGGAGCATGTCATACAGATGGAACATATACAGGTGGAACATGTCATACAGATGGAACATATCATACAGGTGGAACATGACATACAGGATGGAACATGTCATACAGATGGAACATGTCATACAGGTGGAACATGACATACAGGATGGAACATGTCATACAGATGAAACATGACATACAGATGAAACATGACATACAGGATGAAACATGACATACAGGATGGAACATGTCATACAGATGAAACATGACATACAGATGAAACATGACATACAGGATGAAACATGACATACAGATGAAACATGACATACAGGATGAAACATGGCATACAGGTGGAACATGACATACAGGATGGAACATGTCATACAGATGAAACATGACATACAGGATGAAACATGACATACAGGATGGAACATGTCATACAGATGAAACATGACATACAGATGAAACATGACATACAGATGAAACATGACATACAGGATGAAACATGACATACAGATGAAACATGACATACAGGATGAAACATGACATACAGGATGAAACATGACATACAGGATGGAACATGACATACAGATGAAACATGACATACAGATGAAACATGACATACAGATGAAACATGACATACAGATGAAACATGACATACAGATGAAACATGACATACAGATGAAACATGTCATACAGATGAAACATGACATACAGGATGAAACATGACATACAGGATGGAACATGTCATACAGATGAAACATGACATACAGATGAAACATGACATACAGATGAAACATGACATACAGGATGAAACATGACATACAGATGAAACATGACATACAGGATGAAACATGACATACAGGATGGAACATGACATACAGGATGGAACATGACATACTGGTGCATATTTCATATTTATCTATGTGGGTGCAGTCTTTTAGATATGAAAATCAATAATAAGACCAACAATTGACGTTATCATTGTAAACAATGCGAAAAGAAATATATAGGTGAAATTATAAATATCACTAAGTGGCCGTTTCTGTCAACATCTTCATGCCATTAATCACAGAAAAACTACTCCTGTAACTATACATTTCAATGGCACTGATCATCGTGTCTTCGTAATAATCAAGCACTGCATTAAGATCTTGCACCACAGACGATAGAGCTAGGTATACCCTTGAAAATCTCCATAGTTTGCGTTCTGGTACCATTAGACCACGTAGTCTTAATACTGATCATTTATTAATATAAGTTTAGGGGTGGTGCCTTTGTTGTCTCGTCGTTCATAGTGTTTTCATGCATACTTGTTTTATTTCGTTCTCATTCAATGGTCCATGTCTATCAATGTTTAAAAAAAAACAACTACCTATACCATCTTCAGCATGTCCACCAAACCACAGAAACTCCTACTAACCATAAACGGTCAAATATTACCTAAAGATGAAACAACCACATACCTTTAGGGTCACTTTTTACGGAAATAGGACATGGACAAATGCCAAACAAAAGGTATAATGAGGACAGAACTCCTTAAAAAATTGCCTGGAACAGATTGGGGTAAAATGGGAAAATTATAAGTAGTGCATACACAGGATAACTAAGACCAACTTTGGAATATGGAATGTCAGCATGAGGGACTGCAGCCAAGAATAACACTCAAAAGATATCAAAGATACGAAACCGCAATCTTAGAATTATAGCAGGAGGTATGAATAGTACCCCAATCACAGAAATGGAAACATGCACAGGTTTGCCATCAATGGAAGAAAGAAGAAATGAAAAAATCCTCACACAGTATACAAAGTTCAAATGTTTGGAGAGTCATCAAATGAACCAAACACTAAGCAGACCTACAAAACAGCGACTCAAAAGAGGTAACGTCCTACACTCTGCTAAACAGCTCCAAATCACTCATAGATATAGATCTACAAAACCTAAAACCACTAAATACCTTTAACACATACCCAACATGGGACAGGAAAAACTTCCCAAGAATTATGGACAATATACAAGTACTATACAAGCACTTAAAGAGACAACTAAGAATCACGTACAGAAAGTATACCAAAAGGATATATGGATACATGTATGTACAGATGGATCAGCAAAAGAGGCAGTATTAGATGGAGGATCGGGAATATATATAAGTAACACCCGATGGAAAATAAATAGAAAAATTCATACCCATAGACAAACATTCCACACTTCAAAGTAGAAATTAAGTCATGATAGAGATAGCCAAAATGCTCATAAATTGCTTGCCGAGTCACAATAGACATGTAGTCTTTCTAACTGATGCAAAGTCAGTATTGCAGGCAATGAAAGATCCGAAGAACATGAGCATGAATTAACTTATGGCCTGCTTAATCACCTCAGCAGTACTACCAAAGAAACAGTACTGCAGTGGATCTGTGGTCACTGTGGCATACCTGGAAATGAAAAAGCTAACCTGCTGGAAAGAAAACAGGGATCACTGGAATAAATATAAAGTGATACTGCGTACTATAGATGTAAGACTATGTTACGAGCAGAAGCAGAATAAAAGCAGAATATAAGAAAATGTGGAAGCAGATTCACCCAACTGCAGAATCAAGGAACAAACCATCATCTTCAGACTACGAACTGGCCACAACATACTGAGAAGTCACATATTCCGAAAGCTGAAGATTGGCGAGACAGACATGTACAACTGTGGACTGAGCCCAGAGACTGCAGAACATATTCTTCATGCCTGTCAAATCTACCAAGAAGAGAGGGAGAAAATAAGGCCCACTGAGACGGCAATACTTCCAGACTTGAGGGGTTCCATGGATGACCTGAAGCGAATCACACAATTCATTGAAGCTATTGACACTGCAACCCTGATATCTGATTGAAGAACGATGAAGAGGAAGAACACCGCAATTCCGTTGTCTGGAGTGCATCCTGCAGGAAATCTAGTATGATCATTGTCCTGCTTCAAGAGAGATCGAGTGGAAGTGTGAAAACAAATGGGGAAGAATCGATGTGAGAAAACTATCACACCGATTTATTGACAACAACAGAGTGAATTGGTTAAAATAATTCATATGGAAATACTTGGGGGATTTTTTTTAGGGGAAAACAATTCTTGTGAACACTTCATTGTAAAACAATTCTTACAAAATCTAGTTTCACAATAGTTTGAACCAACACGAGTTTTACGATAACTTAAATTTTCAAACTAGTTCATGCATTAGCTTGTCTGAACCAAATCATGTAAATGACAATTTGAAGGAAAACATTTACTTTTGATATTGGTTGTTTTTTTTTTAAATTGTTCCAGAAATCGATTCACAATAATCCGCATAAATAGTATAATAAAATATATTTAAAATATTAGAAATATTAAAAATAATAATCATCCGCAGGTAGCATAAAGTGGACAGGATGTATAAGTCATCATAACTTTTCTAAACTCCTGCCGATCGTGAACCAATGCTTCTGTTAGTGTCCTGTTCAGTTGGTTTTTGATATCTTACGTCCATCTTCTTCGTGGCCTAATTCTATCTCTTAATGACACTCCGAGTATTCTTTGTAGACATGTCATTTCTGCTGTCACTATTTGTCTTTTGTCTTGTTTTGTCATTGTCCAGGTTAGGCACTGGTAGCATTGTGATGGAATAATAATAGTCTTGTATAATGCAACTTTAGTGTCTATGTTTACATTTTTAGAATTGGAATTGTGTGTGTAAATTTGAAATTGTATAGATCCGACGAATTAAATTGTTCATTACAATACAGCCACTGATTTCAATTTGTGTTCTTCTTCTTCTCGTTCGCAGTTTGACATGTCTACACAGGAAGTTCGGTTTTCTTAATAAATGATGCCGTTTTTGAAAGCTCCGTGGTGCCCCCATACAGCTTTCTGTGAATATCCATCTCCTTGGGCCAGTGTTCTTCCCTTAATTGGTTTAGTAATTGCAGTCTTGCATGATATGTTCAGCGGTCTGTGCTGCCTATTCACATGGACACAAAGTTGATGGAACCAGTCTTAGTCTGTTTACGTGGCTGTTTAGATTGTTTAGTTCAGAACAGTTCTCAGAATGGCCTGATCAGTTATATCTCTAGTGATCGTTTTGGGTGGTTGACTTTCCTGATAGCGTCGATAAGAGTCCTTTTTTCTTGGTAGGTGATTTGTTTTGGTCGTTTTGTTCTTGTGTTGCTTCATCATTTTCCAGGCTATCATCCTTTTCATTTCCTAGCATGCCACAGTGGGATGATATCCGCTGTAGATTTCCCAGCATGCCACAGTGGGATGGTACCCGCTGTAGTACTATCCTTCTTTGGATGCTCACTTCTCGTATGGCTTCCTTCAGGTCTGGGAGTTTATCACTGTCCAGTTCTTGTAGGACAGACATTGCATGAGTAAAAAACACCACCTGTTGAAATTGGCTTGTTGTTTAAAGCCGTTTTAAAAGCCGTAGAGGTTGACTTCAGTGTACTCGGTTTCCCATATGTACTCCGCCACTCTCAACGTAGAGGCACGCCGCATGCCGAGAGTACTACTCATAGCACGTAACTCCGTAGCCTCAAGTGATAATCCACAGGGATCTCCGAAAAAAACCACCTCACAAGACGACACGAGCCAGATTCGAACCCGTGACCTCTTGAACACAAGACGAACAGCTTAACCACAATTGCCAGGGAGATCCCCAAGCTTGTTGTGTTTTTAATAATTTCTGCAGCAATATTTAGTGCATATACTTCTGCAAAGTAGTTGGAACAGAAGATTCCAGTTGGTGAACATGTGGATTAGTGTTTTTTTATATTCTGTCTACACTCCAGCACTTTCATTCTTCACTGCTCTGGTTGCTGATCCATCGTTAAATATATGTATCCACGCTTCTCTGGGGTACATTTCTTCAATCATGTTGCATACTATTGTTTACTTAGTAGAGTATTCAGTTCTCTCATCGCTGTAGTTGCTGTTTATGGTGATTCTGATAGTGAGATTTTAATATTGCTCCCATGAAACTGGGAAATGTATTGTTGTTATTTCTCTTGTTATAATTAGTAGTTCCTCCTTATATTCACTGTTTAATTCTTTATATCGGTGAATACAAATGTTTCTCTTCAGCCTTTCACTGACTAGGTCACGAATATGGCATTCAATGGATGCCCTGGAATGCTCTTGTACATTGATGCATGCTTAGTGCCCCGCTGTATGGGAAGGGAGAGTGTGTCCATTTAATTTATGGGAGAGGTCTTCATGGCACCTGTGATATGAAGAATAGCTTGATTTTGTACCTTGTTCATAGCTTGAAATGCAGTAACTGGTTTCAATTTTTTTTTATTTGCTATATATCAAAAGTCTACTTGCCAATTCCCATCTCACACACATTTTTTGGGAATTAATTTCAGTCAATCATAAGACGTCATTTACACATCATAGGACGTCATTTACACATCATAGGACGTCATTTACACATCATAAGACGTCATTTGCACATCATAAGACGTCATTTACACATCATAAGACGTCATTTACACATCATAAGACGTCATTTGCACATCATAAGACGTCATTTGCACATCATAGGACGTCATTTACACATCATAAGACGTCATTTACACATCATAAGACGTCATTTGCACATCATAAGACGTCATTTACACATCATAAGACGTCATTTACACACCATAAGACGTCATTTACACAACATAAGACGTCATTTACACATCATAAGACGTCATTTACCAATTATTTGATGATTTGTTTAACATTCAATTATCACTGATTTAAGCATGAAATTTAACTATTTCGTACTCTCGAACACAAGACAGGCGATGTTTAAGGTTGTATCCTGTGTAATGTCTGAAGTGGTAAAAATGTCTTTTCTCGATACACAATAATTAGTATTCCGACAAAGATTAAAGGATTTAGTTCTTTTATTAAAAACTAGAAATGATGCAGAAATATAAAGTATATTTATTGGGTCTAACCAAATATAACATCATATGTAAAATAGCATTAATACGTTAGGCGGTTAATCAGATAATTGCATGTGTTTCAAAGCTAGTGAAACGTGCTATAGTTAGGTATCACCCACGTGTTGATGAAGACTGTAAGATGAGCAGAAAATGGCAACACAATAAATCGAGTCATGCATTTCGTAATCAGTGGCTGAAGAGAATCTAGTAAAGGAGTTGAATATACCTGTACATAGTTCAAAGTGATCGATAAGATGCTGAAGGGGGATGAGTCGGGTCGTAGACGTCACAACTTAATATGACAATCCACGACACAATGCCTAACATTTTGTGGATTATATCCAGCTATTCAGCAGCAGTTTGAGAATCGAACTCAATAGAAGGTACGCAACCTTACAACAAAACAATAATTCACATGTTACTTCCCTTTAGCGACACCATCACGGGTTTCCAATTACTTTTTGGTGAGGATAGGAATCTGCGTGGCGTAATGCTTAAGCCATTCGACTTGTGCTCTAGAGGTCGTGGGTTCGTAACCGGCTCGCGACGTCTTGTTTACACAGTATTTATTCCGAGATTCTGGGGATTATCGATTGAAGCTAGAGAGTTATGTTCTATGTGTTGTACTCTCGGCTCGCGATGTGCTGCTTTATTGATTGGGACGGAGCACATGTGGGAAACCTGAGTGCAATAAAGTAAATCCGTTACGTCTTCTGGGCTCTTTTGGGTTAGGATATATTGTGTCAAGACGATTCATCGCAATTCGTTGATGTCACTAAAGGAAAATAACTATTAAATTTCCTGCAGTGTGTGTGAGGATTGAGGACAAGTGCTCAATTTTAGAATATTTTATGCAGATACGATAAGTAAATAATAAACTTCTATGTGTAAAGTAGATATAAGGTTTGCTATCACATAGAAAAATCACCTTGGGTTGTCCATTAATTATGTCAACAATTGGATGAGATTGAAAAAATTGACGTCAACAATGTTGTGTAAAGTATTGTGTTAACAATATACATTGCTTAATTTGTTTGAATATGAAATATATTTCTAAAAATCTGGAGAAAAAAACATTTTGTTTTTCGTCTCCTTTCTTGTGACGTTTCTTTTGGTTCGGGTTACAAGATGTTTTGGAGGTATTAAGCATGAGAGAGTGTCTGAATACTTTAAATATAACACTAAAATAATTCTTCTTTTTCTGTGTTCATTCTCAAACTCCTTCAGATAAACAGGATGTAGTCCAGAGAAAGGAATTCGTTGTATCATGGTTTAAAACTCAGATGCTATATCTGCGCCTTTCGGTCAGGCACATTCGATTTCATCATTGCTACTGCGTCATTCTGACATATATGGGATGGAAAAACCACTCCAACACAAAACCTCTTCTTATGACATACATGTATGGTCAACAGTGTTTTTTTGCTCCCTGTCGGAATCCGGGCAATCAGAATATTTCATATTAATAAAATATCTGTACTGAGCATCAAACAGGCTTACCACTCTTGGACATTTAATAACTTAGTATTGTGGTAGTATGCAGAAAATAGACGAAATATAGACCGGAATATTTGATATTAATAAAAATGTATGTAGTGAGTCTCAAACAAGGTTGCCACTCTTGGAAAGTTAATAATGCTAGCATTGTAGTAGTATAGACAATTGAGTTTGCTGTCTAGGTATCCCATTCTGTACCAGCATCAACATAGATAGACTAGACCGCTTCTCTGTAAATAAAATTGACCAAGATAGTGTTATTTTAATATCATTTGTTATTTTGTTTCGTTGTCATTGAACAGGTGGTACAAATGGTAACTGACAATTTTGAATAGTTAATTGTATCGAAATGTTTATTATCCGACTCTTACGCGGAGGGAAAAATGGTGCATCTGTGAAGGTCAAGGTACCGAGTTCAAACCCCGTCGTAGGTGCTCAGAAAGCGATGGCAAAATTCTGAATCAAGAAAACTGACAATGCTACAGCTAAATAATACTTGGTTGATATTTCTTAAAAGTTGATCGAGTAAAGAATAAACAATAAGACTAACATTACAAAATTCTGCAAGATAAATAGAGAAATTAAACATAAACCCTAACACGGTTATAACGAAATGCAAAATGGCGTGAAATAGAAAAATATCCTCCTGGAAAAACAAGAGATGCACATAAATAAATGGATAAACAGGCAGAGGGAAAATTCACAAGAATCTGTACCCGAAGTCAGAATACGATTTAAGTTAATAGGAGAAAACGCCCGTGTGAAGCCGGGGCTTCGAAAGGGGAGCAAAGAATAGCAACACTATTTACCTTCCACGCATGTCGTAAAAGGCGACTAAGGAGGTTATGGGATGGAGTTGGCTGTCCCATCCCATATAGGGTCAGTGACCCAAAACCATGCAGAAGTCGGATGTGTCCGGCCGAAAGGCACAGATATCGCAGCAATGCTGTAAACCATGACACAACGCATTTCGTTCTCCGGACTACACCCTGCTAATCTGCAGGAGTTTGAGAGCGAACGCAGAAGAATAAGAAGAATAGGTGAAAATAAATCCTGCACAGAAGGGAAGAATATCTTAAAGAACTTTACAAAGATATCAGAAATGAAACAGACGAGCATTGCAATAACGAAGACCACCGTACACTTACTGCAGAGGTGAAAGAAGTTATACAACGATTGATATACTATACATCTCATAGACCAGATAATATTATAGCTATGTATATATCTGTCTATCTACATATCTATTAATCAATCTATCTATCTATGTTCCTTCAGCGCCAAATACGGTACATAAGGAAGTAACAAGTCCTCTCCAGTTTGAGGTGATACTCTGTGTAATCTTGCATGTTGTTGAGACACCTAGTTATCTCCTCTTTAATGCTTGACATGCGAAACTTCTGCTATCTCGTACCCATTGTAATGATTGTAGTGGCGTCCGTGGTTTTCATTCTTTATAAGTACATGTCCGAGATAAGTCCATCGTCCAGATACGATAACACAGGAAGAGTTGAAAGATTATGTAATAGAACTAATTACCAAACTGCTAAACGACATCAATAACATTGACTATGATCTATCTGATTTATTGCAATCTTCTTCTTCTTCTTCTTCCTTCTCAAACTCCCCCAAATTAGCAGGATATAGTCCGGAGACGAAATGCGTTATAGCTTTTCTGCGATATCTGCTCATTTCGGCCTGATACATCCGACTTTTACATGGTTTCTGAGTTACTTTGGCCCTCTGTGAGAAGAAACAGAAACCTCCACGCCATAACCTCCTTCGTCGCCTCTTAAAATATGCATGGAAGGTAAACTGTGTTGGTATTCTTTGCTCAACTTACGGGCCTCCGCAACAAACGGGCGCAGTCAATCTTCATAGTCTCACCAAAGAAACCTGGTGCAGTAGAATGTGAAGACTACTGAACAGTCCAGTTGACACTCGGCAACACACGGGCGCAATCAATCAGCATAGCCTCACCAAAGAAACCTGGTGCAGTAGAATGTGAAGACCACCTAACAGTCTAGATAACCAGTATCCTAGCTTGTGTAATAATGAGACGAATAATAGAAAATATAAAACAAGAAATCGCAAAAGAGCAATATGGGTTTGTGGGGGGAAATTAATTGAGAGAGAGAGAGAGAGAGAGAGAGCAATAGAAGTACAAAATGACCAGTACTTGTGCTTCACAGGTTATAGTAAAGCACTCGACAAGGTCAAGCATTCAGAAATGATAAAACTGTTAGAAAAACCAAGTGTTGCTGGGAAAGTTCTAAAGATAGTAAGAAATATGTATTGGAATATGCATAGGAAGCCGCTATGAAGATTGACAGCAATGTAGAATTCCAAAAGATAGAAATGGACGTCAGACTATTATTAAATTGAAGGATATGACCACAAGTCCTGGTGACTGGATTACTATAACCACGTCCTTTACTATTTTTATAGTTAAAAGTTATGATATAACCAAATTGGATTAACGTCCAAGGTTGAAAGGAGCGTACCTCACCATAAAAAGTACTTTTTAGTTCGTCAATTAAAAGAAACGGATGGTTATGGTAACAATGTAAATGGTCACACAAGACGACACTGAGAAAGTTATATTTCAGTGCTTAAATCATATTTTCCCAAAGTGGTATATATGGACCACTAGGGTCGATTTCAATTTGATGGGGGTCCATGTCAGCGAAAATAAAAATTGGGGGTGTACGAGATAAAGTTAATATGTTTAGAGAAAATTCAATAGGGCCTATTAGTTGGCTTATAGAAAACGAAACAATATTGGCAAGGGATCTACGGATAACAAGTTTGGGATTCACTAGTTTAAACCGAGTCTCCTGTAGGTTATACAGACAAGTTGACTTATTTGGGATGATTCTTCTAAAAAATTGGTATCGTATCCTATTCACGATGTAGCCATCAAACTTTTTTCTTTGTAGTGATTTTCTAGGAAATATAAATACGAGGTACGTTCTGTATACGTTAAATATAAATGAATTCTTCTAAGTCACGTTATTTAGCTTTCACGTTGTTTTCTTTGGTTACTGTAAGCATATTTTGTGTCGACAGCCAATGAAAATTATGGGGTAAATCAAATAGCATCACTTACGAAGGATGATTTCCAATGAGTCCATATGACTGTATTGACGAAGGAATCGATTTAAACATAACTATGGCTCATCATCATCAGGTGTTGTCTTGACAACGTTGGTTGGCTTCAGAGGACCTCCAACATCCTCTGTCTCTTAAAGAATTTGGAAAAAGCCGTACAAACACACATTTTACTGCACAAATTGAAATTTACTGGTTAAATACGAACGTATGTTCCCCTTACGTTGGGAACCGTTGTTATATACTTCATAGCTAAGAAATCATTACACTAACAGCTGTGCTAAAGGGGCTTCCTAACTGTGGCCATGTCTGCATGAAAACTACTATGAGCTATGCTCTGATATTAAAAATTTTAAAAATTATCTTAATATAATTGATCACATTTTTTACGGAAACCGTATCGGGCACATTTTACCGTTTTGATATTCTTTTAGTCCAAAGTACCGTAGTCTTACCTTTGTGACACAGCATCGATGGCAGATCTAGCATCCATATAGAGACCATCATTATCATCATCAAGTTTCTCTTCTAGAAAATCAGATAAGTTATAAAAACATACATGAAGAAAATATATTCTTGCATATATATATATATATATATATATATATATATATATATATATATATATATATATATAGTTTTGCTAGTATTTTAAAAGAAAGATATGACTGGAATCTAATTCAACACTTAGACAGTACGAGTGAACGACATTTCACGAAAATAAGCCAATTTCCTGAGAACAGTGTGAGTCACAGTTGATGTGTGCAAACCACTTACGACTAATAAACTTAAAACCTGGGTCACTTGGTCGGTGGGCTAGTGACAGGCACTACACCACGGCTATAAAAGATAGAAATGGACGTCAGACGTTTATTAAATGGAGGGATATGACCACAAGTCCTGGTGACTGGATTACTATAACCACGTCCTTTACTATTTTTAGAGTTAAACGTTATGATATAACCAAATTGGACTAACGTGCACGGTTGAAAGGAGTGTACCTCACAACAAAAAGTACTTTTTAGTTCATCAATTAAAAAGAAAGGATGGTTACTGGTAACAGAGTTAATGGAACGAAAGTAAATAAAGAAAGTTGAAGTCCCCTGGGTATGACAGAAAGTTGAAGTCTCCTGGGTATGACAGAAAGTTGAAGTCTCCTGGGTATGACAGAAAGTTGAAGTCTCCTGGGTATGACAGAAAGTTGAAGTCTCCTGGGTATGACAGAAAAAGAAGTCTCCTGGGTATGACAGAAAGTTGAAGTCTCCTGGGTATGACAGAAAGTTGAAGTCTCCTGGGTATGACAGAAAAAGAAGTCCCCTGGGTATGAAATAAAGTTGAAGTCTCCTGGGTATGACAGAAAGTTGAAGTCTCCTGGGTATGACAGAAAGTTGAAGTCTCCTGGGTATGACAGAAAGTGAAGTCTCCTGGGTATGACAGAAAGTTGAAGTCTCCTGGGTATGACAGAAAGTTGAAGTCTCCTGGGTATGACAGAAAGTTGAAGTCTCCTGGGTATGACAGAAAGTTGAAGTCTCCTGGGTATGACAGAAAGTTGAAGTCTCCTGGGTATGACAGAAAGTTAAAGTCTCCTGGGTATGACAGAAAAAGAAGTCCCCTGGGTATGAAATAAAGTTGAAGTCTCCTGGGTATGACAGAAAGTTGAAGTCTCCTGGGTATGACAGAAAAAGAAGTCCCCTGGGTATGAAAGTTAAAGTCTCCTGGGTATGAAAGAAAGTTGAAATCTCCTGGGTATGAAAGAAAGTTGAAATCTCCTGGGTATGAACGAAAGTTAAAATTTCATGGGTGAGAAAAGAAAGCTAAAATCTCCTGGGTATGAAAGAAAGCTAGAATCTCACGGATGTGATACAAAGTTGAAGTCTCATGGGTGTGAAAAAAAAACAGGTAAAGTCTTATGCTTGTGACAGGAAGCTCTGGAGAAACCACCTCACTAAACGTAGAGCAAATTGCTCATATTTCCTGGAGAGGAAAACCAACAGAATAACACTATACCATGAAAGCTCATAACATATATCTTCGTCTTTTCTGTGTTCACTCTTTGGTAACCAACACGAAAGTTCGTGTGATACACGCCAGGGAGAGTAAAGTACGTTGTGCTGCTGGTTTACAATGTAGACTGCGTTATTTGCACCTCGGAAGGCCCAGAACACCCGTTTTCGTCGTGCCATTAATTCGGGTAGTGGGCTTGCCTAATCTGTGAAATCTTTCCTATCTCTCGACATGCGATGGGTGTGTGTCGACTCAACGCCGTGACAGTTTTCCACCCACTGTGCCCTTGAACTTTTCAATCCAAAACATGTCACTGTGTAGCAGTCTCCGTGGAGATGGTAGTTAAAGATTTAAGCTTAGGTCGACTACGCCTTTCTAGCACAAGGTTTTCCTCTGTCAGTGAACTCGCCTTGCGTAATTAGACCTACCCCATCGGGTACTGAACTTTTTCTCTCCGCGAACATGAGTTCGGTATAGGACATCGTCGCCGGTAGTGTTGGGGGCCAGGTTCGTTGACCCTCATAGCCGAGGTTTGATTCACTTCACCAACATCGTGAACCCCTCGTACAAGTCTGACTCTCTCCATATATTTTGAGGAGCACCGGGTACTGGAAGCTTGCTCTCAACTTGAACAAAGATTTAGTATAAACGATATAATAATGCGGCAAAACGGCAAATGTACAGACAATGAAAGGCATCAGAAAAAAATAATGGGCTGCTCATAAATTACGTCAACAATTAGGAGGATGGGGCGAGGCTCTGAACAATGTGGCAGTTGTTGACAACGGGGAGGAGAGTTTAACAACAGTTGGCGTCTACAATACTGTTTCTATACACCAATTACATTTTTTTTGAACGAAATTTTTATCGAAATATTTATAAAAATTGCTTTTAATATCATTCTTGCACCTCTCTCTCTCTCTCTCTCTCTCTCTCTCTTTTTTTTTTCTCTGCTACAAAGAGATGTTTAAAATTGGGAGATGGGAGATTTTTTGACATAATTAAGCAATGGGAGGGGTCCATGCATTCGTGACAGTTTTTGACACGGAGGGTGGGGGGTATAAAAATTGACAAAGATGTGTTGGCGTAATGTATAGATAACCATAAAGCACTGTAAAAAGAAAAAAAAGTAAACAACTCACCATTAGAGCAAATAAATGCCTCATATTGTTGCTTAACATTCGACCAGTCCATTTGTCGAGGTAGAGCAGCCTTCGTTGGAGCTGGTAGTTTGGAAGACTGAATATCCAAGTTGAGTTTCCTAAATTTCTTCAAGTCACTCTTCCGTACATGTATTTCCTCTTTACAACCAATGTGTGTGACCGAGTTATTATTGTGTTCCCGTTTTTGGATATTTGAACTTTCGTTTCCTTGAATTGCAACCTGGATTAGAAAAAAATAACACAAAAATGTACTGAAAAAGTGTTTATTTGCCTGTCAGATAGATGTGTTAGTGATTCAATGAAATAGTTCCGACTTGCGTGTATTTGGTCGGTGTTCCGACTTCCGGAGTAGATCGAACCGTTTAATTCAGCTTTCTGGCAACTGTGTCAAAGGCATGAGACTATGGACCGCTGGGTCAGCAACCAGCTCTGGCATTGTTAATGAAACATATAATTACTCCTAGAAATTAAACAATGAGCACATTGATAGTGTCCCGTATAGCGGCAACAAAGTAAAGCACCGGTGACCGAGGTAACATTCAGATTTTTGAACGGGACCAGCGTGCAGTGGGAGTAATGTTAAACAGGTTTCAACGCACGGCTCCACTTCTAGCAGCATGGCTACAGATATCCACCGTTCATTTGAATTGGTAAAACATTGAACTTATTAGACAGTATCGATGAAGTTGGGATTGTCTGGTCATAGATTGTGTCAATACCTTGACGGGGGACTTCTCCCGCTGTAATTTTACGGAGCATGTTTATTGCGTCAATAAGTATGCATGCCTGAGGATGTCTTCTTCTTCTATTGCGATCGTTTTTCAACTCCTGCAGATTATGATGATATAGTGAAGAGAACAGAATGTATTGTGTCAAGGACTACAGTTCTTCTATTTATATATGTGCCCTTCAGTCTGACACTTTCGACTTCGGCATATCTTCTGTGTGGCTTCGTCCCTATATGTGATAGAGAAACAAACTCTACCCCATAACTTCCTAAGTCGCCTCTTACGACATGCATGACAGACAGACGAAGTCACTATTCTTTACTCCCCTTTCGGATCAAGGAAGCACGCTGGCAAAACTTCTTTTATGTTCAGGTTTTGATGACTTATGTGTTGGGTCGTCATTTTGTCCACGACTTTCTTGGGACCTGTCAATAGCATTGCATTTCAAGTTTTCATATTTTTTTTTCATTGCGGATGACAATGCACATGTCTCATCTCCATATGTCGCTACTGGGATAAATGTAACTCACTAAGTACTTTCACGTGTATATGTATGTGCGTAAGTGAATGTGCGTACATCAGTCAGTTCCTCTTTTGTCAAGATTGGCACATAAGGCGGATGTCATAGTTCTCCATGCCTGTCGATCAGTTGCCAAGGATTGCAGGTCTTGTGCATTTATGCCTGTTGATTTTTAGTTCATTCATAAATGTTCTTCTGAGCGTAGTTATTGGAACAACGTACATACGTACATATATATATATATATATATATATATATATATATATATATATAATTATATATATATATATATATATATATATATATATATATATATATATATATATATATATATATATATATATATATATATAAAGTAAGTTACGTGGAACGAGGCGCTCAACATGGCTCTGCATGACTACTGACCTATATGTCAACTTTGGCAACCTACTAATTAGTTAACTTTATATAATAGCATATATAGGATATAATCCTCCCTATAGGGAACACAAAACCAACGTGTACGTAGGAAATAAAGTAGAGATGTGTGCAGGTGTTCAGAAGCCATTACTTTCAATAGTGAAACGACGAAAACTAGCATGGTTCGGACATGTATGCAAGCACGATTCCTAGTCAAAAACAATACTGCAGGGAACTGTCGAGGGTGGAAGAAGCAGAGGAGGAAAATAAAGGCATGGACAGACAACATCAAGGAATGGACAGGGCAAGATATTTCCACACTCATCCGCATCGCTGAGGATAGAATTCTCTGGAGGACTCTGTGTGATGAAGCATCCAATGTGGTATCCATACGAACCTGAAGGGTTACGGGTTTATTGATTGATTGATTGATTGATTGATATAAGAGGAAATTGTGTCTGAACAGTATGCATTTCCAACATCATCGTTAAAGCATTCATCGCGGCTCAAATACGTTGCGCATCCAGAAAGAGAGGTATAACAGTATAACAATGCACGCAATAAAAGTAAGCTTAGAGGATCCAGCATTGGGATGTCTAAAACGTAGTAGCCATGTATATCATGGAAAAACGCTAACAAGACTATCACACAAATCTCGCCGTGAGACAATAGGGGCCTAGACTTCTAGTTAAGGGTTCAAAGAATAGGGTTATTAGCTTCAGTCCAGGCATGTAGTATGAGATGATTGAAGAAAGTTTAAGGGATATATCCTGACAGCTTGTTACATGTGGAAGAACCCATCCTGCATGTTTTGTCTCAGTGTCTTACTTTTGTCATCTATTAAATCATCCAAGCATGTCTTGTCTTAATGTTTTACTTTTATTATCTATCAAATCATCCAAATGAACGACGAGGAGATGCAGACTAGAGGACATTGCACTTTAATAATTGTATGGCAAACTCCTGGTTCGGGAAGTGAGGATGGGGGTGGAGGAGAACGCGGATATCCAGTGTCAAGTGTGGCATCACTAAGGGGTTATAGTTATTATTATTATAAATCCTGATAGCAACATCATTTAAAATGTATGCAATCAGTAATGCGAATGGGCAGAAATGCGAATGGGCAGACATGCGAATGGGCAGAAATGTGAATGGGCAGAAATGCGAATGGGCAGAAATGTGAATGGGCAGAAATGCGAATGGGCAGAAATGCGAATGGGCAGAAATGCGAATGGGCAGAAATGTGAATGGGCTGAAATGTGAATGGGCAGAATGCGGATGGTGTAATCTTTGAGGAGCTTGACCACGAAGATGTTAGCAATAACGCGGAGGAAGACAAAAGTATACAACTTTGATATTCCCATGATGGATAATGAAGGAAGGCTGTCACAGAATAGGGAAGCCCACTACCTAAATTAAAGGCATGACGAAAACAGATGTGCTGCGTCTAGAATGTCTGGACCTAAGATATGCTAGGTTGGTCAACCAAGTTTCAAATAGCACAGCTCTGCCAGAAATCACACTAACACTGTCTCGTTGTGGTTATTAGAAAGCGAACGCAGAAGAAGAAGATATACATCCTAGTTTTGAAGAATGTAAATGTTTTTTGTGTAGAATAGTGTGCTTTAATTTACAAGTCTTCGTAAACTGACGAGAAATCGATTATGGTCATTTTTTCACATTTTTACGTGTGCACATTTTTTCACATTTTTATGTGTGCATATTTTTTTTCACATTTTTACGTGTGCACATTTTTTCACATTTTTACGTGTGCACATTTTTTCACACCTTTTGTACGTGTGCACATAAACAACCAAATGTTTACGTGTGCACATTCTCCACATTTTCATATTTGTATATTATTTTAACAATTTTGCGTGTTCACATTTTTACTTGTGCACATTTTTTCACATTTTTACTTGTGCACATTTTTTCACATTTTTACTTGTGCACATTTTTTTCACATTTTTACTTGTGCACATTTTCTCACATTTTTACTTGTGCACATTTTTTCACATTTTTACTTGTGCACATTGTTTTCACATTTTTACTTGTGCACATTTTTTCACATTTTTACTTGTGCACATTTTTTCACATTTTTACTTGTGCACATTTAAACAAAATAATTATACATTATCTTTATATAAACTGGCAACGTCGCCACTCCCCCCCCCCCCCGTATTTTAGTATAATGATAATGTTAATGTAAAAAAGAATCTGCTTATACACAGAAATATATGATAAGTGCTAATTGAGGCGTGAAGCACCCTTATCGTTGTTACGTTAGTATTCCAGGAATAATGACGAATGTACTGCATAAAAGGTCCATCTAATTAGAGGTAAGAGATTTATGTGGTTTTGTTATAGAAGGATGCTGAGATAAGTAAGGTCAGCTCGAAAATAGGTTGAGAGTCAGTGTTATAGAAGAATGCTGGGATTAGTAAGCTAATCAGCTAGAAAAAAGCCTCCTAAAGTAACTAACGACTTATCTCGTGATTTTCATTGGCTTTCAACACATAGTGGCCAATGAAATCCCGGAAAAAGTCAAATAACGTCAATTTAGAATGATGATTTCCTGTGAGCCAACTGGACTGTATAATTGACGAAATACGATTAAAACGTGCAAAAATGAAGGCAGGGAGACAGAGGTTGACAGTGGGAAAGAAAATATTAACTAGTGTAACACCTATGTATGGCAAGGACTCAACACAAATCCTAATGCAAGATAATAGAGAAAGAGAGTTAGGGAGATACGAGTCGTCAACGCCAGTAGGCACGGAACTCCATCATGGTGAACTGGTAATTGCATGTTAAAATGTATAGTGTACTTACTTTCACAGATATCGCAGGAGGATGTGATTTTTCTACTTGCTTTGGCGACCCAGTTACATGATTTGGATCAGACGCGTGAGCGACTTTTGTCTGACCAACCTTCACAAATGGTGACGTTGGTGGAGCCACAGGTAGTTTAGTTTTCACAGGTATCTGATTCTTCGTAGGTTTTAGTTTATTGATGCTTATCGCTAATATTGTAGCATCTATAGCTAAAGGTGGAATTTTATTCGGGAATTGAAACTCTTTCACTTTTGAAGTTGTAATTTCTATAGCCTCATTATCGGGTGCTTCATATGTATCTTCTGTTGCAATGTCACAAAGATTTGGCACGATATTGTGAAAATTCGAGTTTGTGAAAGTTGTTTCTTCTCCTGTTGTTGGTTCGTGATATAAGTTTTTTGAATTAGGACGAAGATTTGGTTTGTTTTCGTTTGATGAGCTTGGTATGCGTCGTTTAGGCAGCTCAGGAGGTTGATCTATGTCTTCTGTTGGACAACTATAGTAACTGTCATCACACTTCACATCAGTAGCTTTTGGGCTTTGTGTGATTTTTCTATTTACAGGATTATCACTTTTTCCAACACCTGTTTTTGGAATTTGATTTTTATTGTCACCTACATTCATGGAGTTACCTTGCCCTCTCGTATCTTCTATTTTATTTAACTTCCAGAAGTTTTTCTGCATTACAGCTGATATTGTGTAATTATTGTGTGATGTGGTTGCAATCTGTGATTTGATATCAGTCGTTTGAAGCCTCGAAGTGAACCTTGGTGTTTCGTTTGATTGTTAGTCTGAGAAATAAAATACAATTCAGATCAACAATCATGCCCCTTTTTCTTTGAAAATGAAAAAAAAATATCAATATTGCAACTCTTTTCTAAAGCATTCTTCTTCTTTCGTTTACTTGAAACATGTCTATATCTGTAATTCTGTCTCCTGAATAAAACTCACTGTCTTTTGTAGTTCATACAGTGGCCCATAGAGCTGTGATTGAAGTGTTGTTTCCTCTGGCCAATATATCTGCCTCAGCGTTTCATGCTCAGAACACTCTTGAAGTATATGTTTGGAATTCTGTACTGCCTGCCCACATGTACACATGGTCGTGTTGTAAATCTTGAACTTTGTATACATGTGACTGCGAATTCTGTTTTATTGCATTATTACGTTCCACTCAATGTTTATCTGTTGAATACTGCTTTAGTATGCAGTCTCTCTTTCACTCAATGTTTATCTTTAGAATACCGTATTTCTGTAGTCTCTCATCCACTCAATGTTTATCTTCAGAATTCCGTTTTACTGTAGTCTCTCTTCTACTCAATGTTTATCTTTAGAACACCGTTTTTCTGTAGTCTCTCTTCTACTCAATGTTTATCTTTAGAACACCGTTTTCCTGTAGTCTCTCTTCCACTCAATGTTTATCTTTAGAACACCGTTTTCCTGTAGTCTCTCTTCCACTCAATGTGCATCTTTAGAATACCGTTTTCCTGTAGTATATAGTATCATTTGTGATTATGTATCCCAAGTTATTGTGATCGCCTACTTAGTAATAACTCTCCATATATGTTTCTGTGCAACGTTTATTACTCTTAGATCTTGCTGAGTGTCGTGTGTTATTTACTCGACGTGTTATTTGTAAGTTATTTACCAACCTCAAATAAAAAGATAACATACTCGTTTGCACTTTCCAATATATGACACAAATTATATATATATATATAACACAATAAACTTATACTTGCAAGCAAATCCGAACCTTGTACAAAATCCAACAAACACATTTCCTGACCTAAATTTTCCGTGCAAGTGTGCTATATCTATTGAACATAACGGCACCAAACGTTAACACATGTGTACAAGTCTTCTATATGTCTTAAATTGAAATCAACGAAGCGATACCAATTGAAGTAATGTCCCCTCACGAAATGGATAGCTAACGATTTCTTATCTTGAAATTCCAGTTGTCGTGCGCTAGTTTATAAATGTGTTACATTGGATTTTAACGAACAACTACAGAACTAGACCAGCTCTTATACGATCATATCGTTAATATGTACTTATGTGTGTTTCCAGTGACTACCAACGCTTCATTACCCTGTTTCAAACTTATGCTAGAATATGTGAATATGGTCTAGTATAGCAGCGTCGATGGTAGAAGAGTTCTCTACAGGGGGCCATTTTGTGTGTTTCATATATTTTTGTTTTCCTAGTTTCTTATTTCTGTAATTCATCTTTTGCATTGCCTGCTTGGTTTGTTTCCATTGTGTCTGTGTTGGTAGCGTATCTTATTCATGATGTAGTCATCAACCCAGCATTTTTTGGCTGTAGTGATTTTCTATGCAATATAAATAGTCAGTGGTTGGTTGGTTGGTTGTTTGGTTGGTTGGTTGCTGATCCAGCAGTCCATGGGCTCATGCCCTTTGACCTAATGCGATTAAATGGCATTATATTGCTGGGAAGTCTGTTCATTTTCGGCCCACCCCGGAACAGATCCAGAGAATAACTATCACACCTCCAGGAAGGTAGGTTTCAACCTATGCACTGCTCCTAGCCACTGTAGCCAAGATAGGGTTCACTGTGCTCATTCCCCGCCACCAATTGACTACTGGTTATGCCGAACTTCTCTATTGCTCCAGCCATGCAACCAATTGTTGAAGTCAAAAGGATTGTCACGTCCTGAGTCACTGTGCCTCTATGATGGGTTTCATCCATAGGAAAAAACAGTGCTGTCAGTTTCCTCCTCCCCAGTGCTGCACAGTACATCTCTGGCTCCCTCCCAACCACAGAGGGAGCATACATATATATTCAGGTAAACATGAAACACATTTCAACAACAAAATAAATGCACAATTGTATAGATGACGTACCATGAAGCTTCTCTAAGAAGATAACCTCAATATAACGGCATGTCATCCACTAAGGTTTTCTGTTGCATGGGTGGTATACCTAGTGGGCCATTGGTGAGACCCACAGACGCAACCACATGCGTATAGTCAGTGGTGAGCCATTGCTTTTTGAACACTCCAGATGCACAATTGCCATATATTGTGTCTGTATAGTACTGCTTTTTGAGGAGCACTATCTGGTGGTAGTCTGTAAGCATGGGAAAACCACTTAATCTGTTCTCTGTTCTCTTCTGATTAATTTAGGATTGACATTATTATTAATTATTGGCATTGTTGTTAGTCATCCGATGTTTTCATTTCTGATTCTGTCACTTAATTATCAATCAATCAAGTGCCATGCCGAATGACTTAGACGATCATGTTTCTCCACGACTCTCTGTCTCTTGTGTTGTCAATAAGCTCGGTTGGTAAACTTCTACCATGCCACAATACAAGTCCATCTAGTAACTTTTCTCTTTGTCGTCCCCTATCTCTTCTCCCCTTGATCTTTCCAGCAGTTATTAAATGTTCAAGCTGTGTTCTTCTCAGCACATATCCTAGAAACCTTGACTGTCTGCCCCTAATATTTGACATGATTGATCTTTTTACGCCAGCATCAATGAGAACCTCTGCATTAGTTTTCTTGGCTGTCCATTGTATTTTCATCATTCTTCTCAGAAACCACATTTCTGTAGCCTTTAATTCGCTTTGAATTTTTTTGTTTACAGTCCATGCTTCACATCCATAAAAAAGAATTGGTTCGACATAGCATCTCAGCACTAGAATTCGGATCTGCATTGATATTCTTCCATTGCACAAAATGGTTCTAATTTTTTTGGAATGCTGATTTGGCTTGTGCTGCTCGGCTCTTTATCTCACTTGAGCATCTACCTTCTGATGTTAACAGGGTGCCAAGATGTTTCACTTTTTTCAACTTGTGCTAAGTTTGTGTCATTAATTATTATGTTGCATCTCGGTGGTGTATCTCTCTTCGATACAACCATTATTTCTGTTTTCTTCTTGTTTAAACTGAGGTCTTTGTTTTCACTTTCCTTCACTACTTTATCTAATAGGGCTTGCAGTTCATGTTCGCTTCCTGCGATCAGTACTGTGTCATCAGCATATCTCAAGTTATTTATATTGCATCCTCTCACTTTATTCCAGGCATAACTTCTATATTTCGCTTAATGTATTCTGTATACAGGGAGAAAAGGTCCGGTGACATTATACAACCTTTCCTGACACACATTTCTATCTGTTGAACTCCACTTATATTGTTGTGAACTCTCATCGCAGCCGTTTGTTTCCAATACATATTTCTTACTATTCTTAGATATTTCCCATCAAGATTTTCTAGTAGTTTTATAATCTCTGAATGCTTCACCTTGTCAAATGTTGTGCTGTAATCTATGAAGCACATATAAAGGTCTTGTTGTACTTCTATGGCCCTCTCCATTAATCTTCTTACTATATATAGGGCATTTCTTCTGCCTTTTCCTTCTACAAATCCGCATTGTTCGTCTGCTATCTCTGGTTTTATTTTTTCTCTTATATGCCTCATTATTATGCGCAGTAGAATCTTGGTCATCTGACTCATAAGACTAATTGTTCTGTGGTCTTCACAATCTACTGCACCAGGTTTCTTTGGTAGAGCTATGAAAATTGATTGTATCAAACCCGATGGAATATAGCCACTGTTGCAGATAGCATTTAACATTTTGGTGATAACCTTAATGCCATAATCTTGACTATTATCTTCAAAAAAAGATGCGATTTTGTCAAGACTTTCAAACTATGTACTCAAATCACTGAGAACGGACCAATCGAGACAAGAACTATTACAACAACGAACATCCCGTACGAGTGTTGAATTATCCTCAGACCACAAACATAGAGCATTCGTATTCGTACTACAAGGACCAATAGGCCTACTTGTAAGCATGAATAACATAGAGACAGGACAATGTTGTTTCACATGCCATATACAAGTAAATTCAAGTAGGAATTTATGATCCTGATGATACTGCATCAATTGTACAAGATGTTCCTTGTTGTTATAATAATCTTTTCGTCAATTGATCCGTTCTCAGTGACTTGAGTACGTAATGTGTATGGTCTAACAAAATCGCATCATTTCTTTTTTTTCTTTTTTTGTGTGTGTGGAGGGTTGAAGTATATGGTTAGTCTATAGTCTATTGTCGGTCCCCATATAAACGATGGTTGATCGTATTCACATGTCCCGTTAAGTGTAGGCGTGTGAGCTTCATCTGTCATTCCGAGGCCAGATGAGTCGCCCATATAAACGATGGTTGATCGTATTCACACGTCCCGTTAAGTGTAGGCGTGGGAGCTTCATCTGTCATTCCGAGGCCAGATGAGTCGCCTTGGTTGCATTAAATCAATGGTTGGTCAAGGCTATCTTTATGTTTTCTATACACCGTTGTCTTGATCTATCTTTGGGCTTGCGTTTGATAGTATTTTGTTTTGTATATGTTATTATTGGTATTTGGTTTTGGTTCATTCTCATAAGGTGACCGAACCATTTTACTTGTCTTTCAATATGCTCAATACATGATATTATACCAACACTTTTCTTAATTTCTCAATTTCTTATTTTATCTAGTTTATTAACCATTGCAGCTTTTCTCGTACACTCCATTTCACATGTAACGATTTTCCTCTGCTGCGAAGAATTTAAAGACCCTGTTTGACATTGGTAGCTGGGTGTTGGTATAACAATTATAGATATTGTCTGTATTTTGATTTCCATCTTGATCTTTGGGTAAAGAAATAATGGTGAAAGTTTCTAGGTCACTGTATTTGCTTTCTGGCACATTGTTTCTATTTCTCTGTCTAGTCTTCCATTTTCGGGAAAAAAATCGTCTTAGATATTTAAATTCTTTGGCTTGTTTCACTTTGGTGTTATCTATTGTTATATCCACTAGTGTTGCAGATTTACTAATTTTCATAACTTCTGGGTTTTTTTTGTACGATATGGTTAGTCAAGTGCGGAATAACTCGTTTATTCGAGTTGTAAGGCGATTCGGTGCCGCTATAACTGATCTAGTTCAATTCCCGTCAGCCTCATGTATTTTTATCACCCCCGCCTATTTAACATCTACACAGAGAACATTTGTTAACATATAGAAGGAATGCCAGGACTCAAGATCTGGGGAAAATAATAAACGCCAGAACTCAAGATCTGGGGGAAAATAATAAACGCCAGGACTCAAGATCTGGGGAAAAATAATAAACAATCTACAAAATATATAGATTATACCAGGATCGTAGATATTACATTTCCCATACGAGGGGGGGGGTTATCTTTAAAAAAATAAGTCATGCTTTTTCATGCTAATTATTCCTTCTAATGAAAGATTTGATTTTTTTGATGATTTTTTTTTGGGGGGGGGGGATCGATAGGTGGCGTGGTTTGGCCCACCCTCTGGCCTAGCTCCTAGTACTAAGAGTCATATTCTGATTTGTAAAAGGGGGATTGAACTCCCAATCTTCTCCCCTATTACCTACGGGTTTGTATGATACAGTCCGTTTGATAGAGAATGGGCAAGAACTACAAAAACTAGGAGGCAAATTAGGGAATACGGATTAGATAAAGCTACGGGGTGCAAAGGGAACGCATTGCTCTAGGCGGACCCAGGGTTAGCAGATAACCAAGATCCCAAATGTACCTCCTCGTGGTGCACACTGGTAACAGAAAAAAAGCAGCTCGAGCTGATTCTGGCCAAATCATTTGGGCATTGTGTCCGAGAATGTGGAGGTAGCAGATGGAAAGAGATTTGACTGCAAAAGAGACAGACAATATCTCCGACACCATTAACATCACCACATACAGCGACACTGTCGACATTTTGTGACGCCAGTCAGTCCAGTCAGAACATTGGAGGGGCGGTCAATGTAAAAGGCACATAAAGGTTGATGCATGGCGAGAAACAAATATATGTCATAATGAGTACAATGACATAATGAAAGGGCAGAACAGCGCCAGAGGACAGCGCGAAATGCGAATAGAAAATGAAAAGTTCCTAGGAAAGGGGAACTACAAGTTCTGTTAGCTCGAGACGAGGTTCTAGTTACCTGTACTCCTTATAGGCAGAGACCCAGACCCAATCATGGGCGTTCGGAACAGCAAGAAGACCTAACCCAACTCTAATGTCGAGCCTTCCTAAACCGAAAATATGCTCGCGAAGAGAAAAGGTGTCGTACCCGATGGGCTTAGGCAAAAAAGGGACAACGATGGCAGTTCTGGCCCAACTCTACTGTCAAGATTTTCGATACCGGAAATACACTTGCAGAGAGAAAGGGTTCAGTACCTGATAGGCTCAGGAGCTATTGTGACAAGGTCGCTCAGCTCGAGAACACCTTGCTCTCAAACGCGTGGTGTGAGACTCGAACTTGGACGAGGAGTTCACGATGTCGGTGAACGACGCCTCGGGTAGGAGGGCGAATGAGTCAGGATCCATCTCTTCTGGCGAGTTCTTCCTCACAAGGAACCAGGCTCGCGGATGAGAAACGGTTTAGTACCCGATGGGCACAGGCACAGTACGTCCAACTGCACGAGATGAGTTCAAAGATGGTGGAACACCTCGTGCCAGATAGACGCGCTCGACAAGCGTCTTGGCGAGGAGGCACTACACACCAGCGTTCCCGGCGAGAGATAGAGGCTGTCACGGACTAGGGACCAAACCTGAAATAAAGGAATGACGACGAAAACGGATGTGCTGAACCTCGGACGTCCAGGTCACAGAGTGGCGAACCCAGGTGCAAATAACACAGTTCTACTGTGGAACTTGCAGCACAACGTACTTCACGCTCCCCGGCGGAAATCACACGATAAATTCGTTGTGGTTACATGAGAGCGAACGCTGAAGAAGAAGAAGATAATCTACCACGAGTAGGTAAATTAGGGAATAGAGATTAGATAAGGCTACCACGAGGAGGCAAATTAGGGAATATGGATTAGATAAGGCTACCACGAGGAGATATTTTTGGGATTTGGGTAATCTGTGGGATTTGACTAACCCTGGGACCGCACGAGAGCAATAGTATGATTCCACAACGTCTGGGTGTGAAAAGAGATCTGAAGAAACCACCTCATTACATATAGGAAGTAATAATTAATTACTAGTAACCGCTGGGGATACGTAACAGTGCTGCCATTCTGTATTTCCCTTTCACATAATGTAAACAGTGCTGTAATTATTTGTTTCCCTTTCAGGCTCAGAAACACGCGGGCGGGATGTATCTGTGGTCCCCAATTTCAAAACTTTTATCCGTGGGTCTTCTCCCGCAAGTCTTTGTTGTCGACTAGATGGAGGGGGCCAAAAGACCAACGTTGAGACCCCCTGGATTTTTTAACAATCAGATAATATTTCACATTGTAGGTATACTTTGACGCAATTTTTCGATAGTAACAGGTTACGATAACCTACAATCTGCGTCATTGCAAAAGGCTATTCCCTGCTTGTCACTGACTAGCGACACAAAATATATGGGACCTGACAAATACAAAGATAGTAGTAACCTCTCGCTGTGACGCGCAATGGACTATAACGGCACCTGCTACTGTCAAAGAATCACGCTCTTCGATAAGTATGTCACTGTTAAGCTGTCGCAAGGTGTGTAATTTTTATCAAGCATAACCAGGCAGTGCCATAAAAGTTTAGTCGGTTGAAACACACTATTGTAAACATAATAGCATAGATTTTTATCTCGATGTAGCGTCGATTATGTTTATGGGTATACGCTTCTTGATTTGTGTAGTCGTTACACGTTCCACAGCCTACTCTGGTTTATGGATATACAATTCTTGACGTAGTCATTACCCCTTCCAAATTCTTCTCCAGTTTATGGATATAGAATTCCTGATGTGTTTAGTCGTTACACGTTCCACAGCCTACTCCAGTTTATGGAGTTGTCGATAAATTACTTCAACCAATTCCCCCCCCCCTCCTTGTCAACTCAATTCTGTTACAGATCCTCCACATCCTGCTTAATTATGTCAAATACCCCCTCCCCCCTCCTCTTTCTATACACACATTTTTTTGTTGCAAAAAAAGTGCTGAAATACTACATGTTTTGTTCAGATTTAAAAACTTGTGTTCATTCAAACAATTTCATTGGTGTATCTAAAATAAAACAGTATTGTTGACATTAACTTTTATTCACCTCCCCTCCTCCTTTTTCAACGACTGTCAAACTTTTTCAGACCTCCTCCCTCAATTGTTGACGTAATTTATGGACAGTAAATTCGTGTGAACTGTGTCACTTATCTTTGGTGAGCCGACTAATCCGAGTTTTTCAATAGCTGGATATAAGACGTATACGCAAAGTAACTAATGTAAAGCATGGCACATTTAACTGGGGCAAGATATGGGTCACATTGTCAACAGATACTGTAATCTGGAGTGGGATTTGGTCAATACACTGTCGGTTTGTTAGAACGATCACAATGTTGTTTAAGATTCTCCGGATGGTTAAAACGTGCTCTAATCTATCACATACCGAAAAGAAATCATATATTACATTTATAACGCACTGAAACGCCGAACTTTACTTCATTCCACTAAACACAAACCACGAACGTCTGCTGAAGAAGACCTCTACACATAATTAATTAAGCCGTCATTAATTACTTTTTTCCGTTAGGCATTATTTGTATTTTGGGGTCGCATGCCAAAAATAAGTCAAAGCGACTTTGACTATGTAAAGAGTGAGCAACGGAAACGGCAATAATAAAAAAACAAAACGAATGAAATCCTAATTAATTCTGTGCAGATGTCTTCTATACAGCAAGGAAACCATGATCAAACCATCAGAGCAAATCATTTTACTGAATCTGCTTGCTCGCCAATCTTAGCGTCACTTATTTTGACTCATTCGACTTTTTAAATGCTTTTAATTGGCTGGCTACGCAATGTAAGCAACGATCATGTACATCAGCCAAGATACGTGACGCTGTTTAGGATCAGCCTGCGTGACTGCTCTGGACGAGTCCCTCGTCAGTCCAGTCCTACGAACTCATCGGCAATCATCCTTCTAAAGTGACGCTATTTGAATTGCCGCTGATCAAGCTTTCTTTGGCTTATGGCACAAAGTATACGCAAAAGTGACGAGTGAAAGAAAAGTCTACATTATAATTCTAAATGCATTTCAGTTTTCCTCCAATCATGTGTTAGATACGTATCTTGTCTTAATTTCTGACTTTTGTCTTCTATCAAATAATCCCAACGAATGACGAGTGTATATCTTCAATATGACAGTAAGTATTCCTGAAGGAGGAAAGGGGAAGAATCTAAACCCTTAAAAAAACCCCAGGAAATGCGTGCGTTGTCGTGCGTCAATTCTACTTGTGATTTAAAAATGTGATGACCTTTCTATGAATTTGGTTTTTTAAAAAAAACAATCCTCAGAAGCTGAGGGGGTGGGAAGGGGGTGGCTTTTGGCTGCTATAATACTAAAAGTCCTGTTCTGATTTGCTTTAGGTGGCGGGGGTTGTTTGAAACCTCCCTCCCCTTATCGACGGCATAGTCGCCAAAGACATTGTACTCTGTCCTTTTATACTCTGTCCATTTAGGACAGACTCCTAGGTGACCGTGAATGCCAAATGTACCATCACTTCAGATGTACCATCACTACAGATGTACCATCACTGCAGATGTACCATAACTACAGATGTACCATCATTATAGATGTACCATCACTGCAGTTGTACTATCACTACAGATGTACCATCACTGCAGATGTACCATCACTACAGATGTACCATCACTGCAGATGTACCATCACTACAGATGTATCATCACTACAGATGTACCATCACTGCAGATGTACCATCACTACAGATGTACCATCACTACAGATGTACCATCACTACAGATGTACCATCATTATCGATGTACCATCACTGCAGATGTACCATCACTACAGATGTACCATCACTGCAGATGTACCATCACTACAGATGTGCCATCACTACAGCTGTACCATAACTACAGATGCACCATCATTATAGATGTACCATCACTGCAGATGTACCATCACTACAGATGTACCATCACTGCAGATGTACCATCACTACAGATGTACCATCACTACAGATGCACTATCATTATAGATGTACCATCACTACAGATGCACCATCATTACAGATGCACCACGATTACAGATGTACGTACCATCACTACAGATGTACCATCATTACAGATGTACCATCATTACAGATGTAACATCACTACAGATGTACCATCACTACAGATGTACCATCACTACAGATGTACTATCATTACAGATGTACCATCACTACAGATGTACCATCACTACAGATGTACCATCATTACAGATGTACCATCATTACAGATGTACGTACCATCACTACAGATGTACCATCATTACAGATTGGTCAACAAATCAGACAGAATAATTTTTGGCCCAGAAGTGTAGGCGACGATCCTGGCAGGAATTGACGATCCTGTGATACTCAGAGGGCTCATTGAGTTTTAAATAGTTAGAGAATTGACTACGTTTTACTCGAATGACCTTTATACTTTTGTGGCAAACACCTATGTGACGGGAATTGCTAGATGTTCCATCACTGCGGATGATTGGCCAAATCTGACAGAAGAATAAAGAGATAGTTGACCCAGAAGTGTGTTCTGTGCTCCTGATAAGACGGCGGTAATCTTGGGATACTGACGCACTGGAATTCCTTTCATGTGAGACTAAATATGCATCCATGGTTTCCCTTTACAGATCATTTCTTTGAAACAAACTTATGTGAGTCCATGTATCACCTCCATGGTACAAACAAAAGCAAAAACTAAACGAATTTTCCCTAAAGACGCATAAACCGCCGCACTCATCGTTCTGCTGCACCATACACCAAGAGCATTCTCCAGCAGAATGGCTCTTGGGGTAGGTGTGGCGCTATCAATGTGTTCAGGCAGATCGATTCATTGGCAGTATAGGTTGCATCTTTTTAATTTTCGAGTCATGGAAGATGTATGACATTATGCATAACATTAAACAGTTGAAATTTGAACACGTGATGTGGTCACTGAATCTCGTAAAGAACCGAGAGAACTGATAAGATGACAGTGTGTTTTAAGAATATTTATTATTACGATTATTATTATTGCTACAATTTTTCTTCTTCATCGTTCATTCTCAAACTCCTGCTGTATTTTTATTGTAGTATGACAGTGGTGCTACAAGATTTCCAATTAAATGTAGTCGAAAGAATTGAAATGCGGTTGTCGCCGTTGTATGTGCGCCAATGGCCCAACACATCCTTCTTCGGTGAATTATTACAGGTATAAAGTGCCTTTTATTGTACGTTACGCTTTTTCAACCACTGCATTAGTCCAATTTAATTATAGTGCTTTTTAGAATCAAAGATGAATGACAAACTCCGATAAAAGGATATATATGTTTTATTATTATTATTATTACTGTTATTATTATTAAAGGCTATTATTATTATAGTTTCAATAATTAAACATCGTAAGTTTGTGTTCGTCTGATATTTAATTATTGAGACTATTATTAAAATAAAACAGCAGATATTAGCGCCAGGCACGCTTCTTTCAACTGTTAATCCCATTGAATTATATCAGATATTTTAGCATAAAAAATACCAGAAGTTGTGATACGGCGAACCATAACTTTGGATGCATATTCAATGAAACATCGAATTTTACATAGACATCTAGATACAAGGATAGAAACGCGTCACACTTAAAGGGTATTTCCATCTGGATTTCTAGTGTTGACCCAATTCTTACTAGTATAATCAAAAGATAAAACTCCAGTGTTTGGAAACAACCCGAAACCGGAAGAGGATGTGGGGGGGGGGGGCTGGGGTAACACAAGGCAAATATCAAAATGAACAGAAATAGATATGTCTTACTAATATTAGTAAATAAAATAAATTAGCAATGAGACACGGTTACAGATGATGTTTCGACTAAAAACCTTCCTCAGGACAAAAGACAACAAACGAAATAAACAATGTACTAAACTTAGGAAAGCACATATGAGGAGGAAGAGGTTAAAACGTGGTAAGAAATGGGTCATAGGGAAGAGAAAGATCAACGCCTGAGGTGTCAAGGAGGTAGGAGAAGAAAATTATCAGCTCTTGATGTGTCCATGAAAGTAGGGGAAGACAGAGATAGCATGCAAGTACTTCTCCAGACCAGCTATTCACGTTTGATCTCATGAAGCATCGCCTATCTTGATATATCCAACTTTTCTTTGTGGCGACACAAAGTATATTCAGTGACCGATGACCAGTCACGAGGAATGACTCTGTGTGAGATCAGAGCGCAGGACTGTTCTCGACAATACCTTGGCAAATATTGTACATGAAACACCGGCTATTTTTTAAAACAACCGACTCTTTCTGTGACGTTTTATAAGCCCATTTCATAACCTTTTGTATATCTAGAAGTATATGTTATAATATCTCAACGCCCACAAACCTGATAAACGGTGTTGCAATCATAACCATATGTATAACGCAATTTTGACTATATATATATATATATATATATATATATATATATATATATATATATATATATATATATATATATATATATATATATATATATACTTTTCTAAGATAAAGCTGTTCAGATAAAATTGTCTATCTATCTATCTATCTATCTATCTTTCTATCTATCTATCTATTTACCTACCTATCTATCTATCTATCCATACTATGTGACCTTTTTGTGTCTCGCGGCATAAGGGGCTCAACAGTTCTCTGGAGATGGCCTCATTGTGTGCTGTTTTTAGATATGTTCCAGTAGCCTCTTTGATTTCTGTGGTCCATCTTGTATATGGTCTTTCTTTTGTTTTATAGCCGCGGTGTGTACGTATCATGGCTATGTGTGGCATACTTTCTGTTGGTAGTCTGGAAGTGTGTAAAAACCATTTAATCTGTTGTCTCTTGGTGTATTCAAATACTGGTATTGCTTTGGTTATCTGTCTGATGATATCATTTCTAATTGTATCTCTTAATGAGACTCCAACTGTTGTTCATAGGCACACCATTTCTGCTGCTACTAGTTTTTTCTTTTTTGTTTTGTGCCGTCGATGTCCAGGTTTGGTTGCACAGTGATGAGATAATAATAGTCTTGTGTAATACAATTTTAGTGTCTATGTTGACATTTTGTTCTTAAATATACTTGTCATTCTTAAAGATACTAGTCTTGTGTTCAGTTAAACGTACAAATAAAATAAAGAATATAAGCTTCTGTGTTGTCTTGTCATCATTTGACAGGTTTCAATAAAATAAACTTCCATCTCGATCGAGCTTATGGCAGTATTAAAGATTTAGCTTCACTCCAGACCAGGGGGAAGAAGATTTTGTACGCCGTAAGAAGTAACAACCATGACCGATAAATGGCGCGGTGGATTGCCCAGAATGGTTCTGTCTTGAGTACGTAATACAGCATGTAGACAGAGAGGATCATGACATATCCAAAGAAAACGTGAGGTTTAGGATTCAATCTGTAGAAGAAATGAGAATCGGAAATGAATGCAAGATTATGATGCTTTCAATAATACGTGATGCAATCTGTAGAAGAAATGAGAATCGGAAATGAATGCAAGATTATGATGCTTTCAATAATACGTGATGCAATCTGTAGAAGAAATGAGAATCGGAAATGATTGCAAGATTATGATGCTTTCAATAATACGTGATGCAATCTGTAGAAGAAATGAGAATCGGAAATGATTGCAAGATTATGATGCCTTCAATAATACGTGATGCAATCTGTAGAAGAAATGAGAATCGGAAATGATTGCAAGATTATGATGCCTTCAATAATACGTGATGCAATCTGTAGAAGAAATGTAAGTCTGGGGTTACTGATAGATTATGATACTTTCAATATAATGTGATGTTTGGGACTCAATCTGTAGAAGAAATAAAAATCGAAGATGACTGCAAGATTGTGATGCATTCAATACTACATTATGGTTGGGACTCAACCTGTAGAAGAAATTAAAGTTAGAAGTTAATGCTAGATTATGATACCTTCAAAATAATGTGATGTTTGAGATTCAATCTATGGAAGAAATGAACTTCAGAAATGAATACAAGATTGTTATATATTCAATAATATGTGAGGTTTGGGATTCAATCTGTGGAAGAAATTAACTTCGAGGCTGAATACACGATTATGATGGATGCTATTTTCATTTTACGAAAGAAATGAACACCAGAAACGACTGTAACATCATGATGTATCGCTTGTATTTGTGATTTATTAAATGGAAGAGATGAACGCTGAAGATGAATACACCATCCTGATGTGTGAAATAATTCGTGAGATGTGAGATTCATTTTGTAGATGGTGATGATTGTGTATTATTATTATTATTATTATTATTATTATTATTATTATTATTATTATTATTATTACCATTAATAGAGAAGGCATGTCAATAAACCTAACAACACACAAGAATTGAAAGACCTGGTTTTTGTGAATTTGTCTGTCAGGTCAGCAAACTTACTCCAGTTTGCTTTCTTGAAGTTCCATCTGGGTGTGGTTGTAGGGCCAGCAGGGGTATGGTTAATGTCAATGGTGAGTTTGATGGGGCGATGGTCACTTCCGCCAAGCTGCTCCAGCACTTCCCTGTATGTTATTTTCGCTAAGGCGTCTGTTGCAAAGGCTAGGTCAGGGGTTGAGGTGGTGTGCCATCTTCTAGAGTAGAAAGTTGGGTGGTCTTCAGGTTCATTAAGCAGTTGAAGTTTCACCTCACACTGCCAGTCTTCCACTTCTTCTCCTCTAGTATCTTGTTCTGTATATCCCCAACTCTGTGAGTGGCTATTGAAGTCACCAATTACAAGACAGTTATCTTTTTCTGTGTTAATTGTGTGTAGAGATAGGCTCTTGTCTTGTGGACAGTAATAGTTATATACTGTGACCTCTTTAGTTGGAAGGGTTAGACAGGTTCCAATGATTTCAGCCTGTTCTTCTGTGTCTACTCGAATTTCAGAGGCAACGATATTGTTTTTCACCAGTATAAGAACCCCTCCTTTATGTCTTTTTTCTCTGTCGTTCCGAAATGTTTGGTATGCGTAAAGTAAATGCTGCAATGTATGCAGACGATCTGGCGATATGGTGCAGTGAAGAGAGCGTAGGCACAACAAAAATAAGGTTGCAAGAAACTATGGACAATTTGGCCAAGTGGACAGACCAATGGGCCATGTCTATCAATGTCCAAAAAACTACCTATACCATCTTCAGCATGTCCACCAAACCACAGAAAATCCTACTAACCATAAATGGTCAAACATTGCCAAAAGATGAGACACCTACATACCTTGGAGTCACTTTTGATCCAAGACTTACATGGAAACAGCACATAGACAAGTGCCAAACAAAAGGTACAATGAGGACAGCACTCCTTAAAAAATTGGCTGGAACAGATTGGGGTGCAAATGGAAAAATTCTAAGTAGAGCATATACAGGTTATGTAAGACCAGCTTTGGAATATGGAATGTCAGCATGGGGGACTGCAGCCAAGAGTAACACTCAAAAGATCTCAAAGATACAAAACCGCAATCTCAGAATTATAACAGGAGGTATGAATACTACCCCAATCACAGAAATGGAAACATGCACAGGTTTGCCATCAATGGAAGAAAGAAGAAATGAAAAAATCCTCACACAGTATGCAAAGTTCAAATGTTTGGAGAGTCATCAAATGAACCAAAGACTAAGCAGACCTACAAAAGAGCGACTCAAAAGAGGTAGCTTTCTACACTCCGCTAAACAGCTCCAGAAATCACTCACAGATACAGACCTACAAAACCTAAAACCACTAAACACCTTTAACACATACCCAACATGGGACAGGAAAAACTTCCCAAGAATTATGGACAATATACCAAGCATCATTTCGAAAACAGAAACTACTATACAAGTACTAAAGGAGACAACTAAGAATCACATACAGAAAGCATACCCAAAGGATATATGGACACATGTATATACAGATGGATCAGCGAAAGAGGCAGTATTAGATGGAGGATCAGGAATATATATAGTAACACCAGATGGAAAAGAAATAGAGAAATCCATACCCACAGGCAAACATTCCACAAATTTTAAAGCAGAAATGGAAGCCATAATAGAGGCAGCCAAAATGCTCATGAATTGCTTGCCGAGTCACAACAGACATGTAGTATTTCTAACGGATGCAAAATCAGTATTGCAGGCATTGAAAGATCCAAAGAACACGAGCATGAATGATCTTACGGCCTGCTTACTACACCTCAGCAGTACCACCAAAGAAACAGTACTGCAGTGGATCCCAGGTCACTGTGGCATACCTGGAAATGAAAAAGCTGATCTCCTGGCAAGGAAAGGGGGATCACTGAAACAAATAGAAAATGATAATACGTACTATGAAAGTAAGACCATGTTAAAAGCAGAATATAAGAAAAAGTGGAAGCAAATGCACCCAACTGCAGAACCAAATGACCCCTACCACCAAATGTCACGCAAGGAACAAACCATCATTTTCAGACTACGAACTGGTCACAACAGACTGAGAAGTCACATGTTTCGAAAGCTGAAGATTGGTGAGACAGACCTGTGCAACTGTGGACTGAGCCCAGAGACTGCAGAACACATTCTTCATGCCTGTCAACTCTACCAAGAAGAGAGGGAGAAAATATGGCCTACTGAGACGGCACTGCTTCCAGACTTGAGGGGTTCCATGGATGACCTGAAGCGAATCACACAATTCATTGAAGCTATTGGGGCTGTAACCTGATATCTGACTGAAGAACGATGAAGAAGAAGAAGAAAGACCTGGCAACACAAAAACAAAAATGAAAAGCTATGGTTTCTGCCCTATGCGACGCCTATGGCCCAGGAGGAACATAACATAACATAACTACTATTATTAAATTATTGTATTATTATTATGGTGAAGAAATCTATCTAACTGTGAGTAGGTAGCTCTTAACAGTCATAACCTTTCTGACAAAAATATAGTTAGTCCACCGTTGAGAAACTAAGGTGACACCAGAACTTGTGGTACTTTACAAGGATCAGTGACCAGGTTTCTACGGAACAAATAGCTAACATAGCTAAACGTAACGAAATTCCGATAAATACGTATATACAAACACAGCCAACTTTCTACGCATTACGCGATGAGAGTCACCGATCACTCGAAATGCGCGCTACACACTGAATGGGGGATGGCCAGTGCGTTGCGCGCAAATCGCTAGATCGGTATTGGAAGTTACGTCCATGATGCAATACATCTCCTCCAAAGATATCAACAGACCACAATATTTCGCCTTAGAACAGATCACTGCAGACTGTTAGGTCACCTTTACCGATTGAGGATCTCATACACAAATAAATGTCCATGTGGATCCGGAACCCAGACCCCGGAACACATACTTCAGGACTGCCCAACATACAAAAAGCAGAGACAGCACATCTGGCCAGAGGATACAGACTTGAAGCAAAAGCTATGAGGCAGCCGCTCTGATCTGGAGAAGACAGTGGTTTTTTTTAGTAACGGAAGCTCTGTGAAATAGCGTATGAATAGCGTATGAAAAATAGTGTTTGTGAAATACACTGAAATAGTGTTTGTGAAATACACTGAAATAGTGTTTGTGAAATACACTGAAATAGTTCTGTATTGAACCGAACTTGTATAAGGTTTATTGTCTCAAAAACATAGTTATGTTTGGGGGGGGGGGGGTAGGTTATGGATGTATGTTTAGTCTCCGAAGGGAGGCGCTCCAATGTGACAAAACCTCAAGATCATTACCTCCTCCCAGGAGTGCAGCATGTATCTCTGGTAAACTAAACTCATCGTTCTTATGTTAGATTTGTTGATAAATCTGTAGTGATGATATATCTATCTACCTAAGAGTCTGGGACAAAATGTTCGCTGACCTGCGTCTCTTCGTTATCCATGGTAACCATTTGAAAGAACACAAAAGTAAGAGATTGCGACAAGACATACATTGACAGTAATGATTGTTTTCACAGTTGTCAGGTTGTCACCCTTACCCCCATTTTCCTTAGTTGCCTCATACGACATGACTGGAAAGAACAGTTCCCTATTATTTTCACTCTGAATAAAAAGTCACTACTTTCATTGGTTGTAAAAATCCGAAAACATATCCAAAAATTATACTCCGAAAATATAAACGAAATAGATGAATGAAGCTTGTTTGTTTAAAGACAAATAATGAACCTGGAAGGAGGAGAAAGGGCAGATAAAGAAGACGATGGACTGACGACATTTAAGATAACATGAATATGCCGTTGAAAAATGCAAGCCGCAAGGCCAAGACAGAAAATGATCATTAACAACATTATCATCATTAACAACATCACCACCATTACCATCCTTGATAAACAAACAAGCTTATTTGTCTCTTGAAAAAGGTCCCATTTGGACCGATACGTTAAGATTTGTCCTGTGTAGTTTTATTGTATGTATTTTATATACTTTTTTATATATTTTATTCATAGGCAAGGTAAGTGTTTTTAGTAACCAGTTTTATTCATTTTGCTTTACTATTTGTTCGTTCGGTTACTGCGGCACCCCCCACTTTGTCGGACACCCTCCTACCATTTGGTTATTTATATCTCCGCTGTTGAGCTGCTGTATTTCTCCTTTTTATCATAAGAAGTTGTGCCGTTATTTTTTACTGTTGATCGCCATGGAGCTATATCTCTGTCTCTGTCTCTCTCTCTCTCTCTCTCTCTCTCTCTCTCTCTCGGTATATATATTTTCGACTCAGTGGTAGATTGGATAGTGGACCAGGTTCACAAACACAACTCGGTCACACGTACTCGTTGTTCGAAACCGTGTCGTCAATAATATATTGGCGACACAATTGCTTGTATTAATAGTGTCTAAAACTTCAACAATAATGGATATCTATGTCCTATACATCCTCATCAACATCATCAAGTGTCGTTTCCTCAACAAAGGTTGTCTGAAACGGACCTCTAACCTGTATCTTGCTTTTGTGGTGCACTCTGCTGGACTGTAACCTGTCCATCTCGAGAAGTTACTCTCCCACTTGTATCTCTGCCTAGCTCTTACTTGCCTCCCCTCAACTTTACTCTCAAGTAAGGTCTTCAATAAGATGCCATGTCTTTTAATACGTCTAAAATAAATTTTTTTAATATGTATTTCCCTTAATAGTTATTTTTTCGTACGAATTGTTGTTATAACCTTTCTGTTCGCTTTCTTCTCTTTCCACGAAGTTCTCCCTGTTCTTATATATATATATATATATATATATATATATATATATATATATATATATATATATATATATACACACACACATTATAAAATTATGTCTTCTGGTTGTTTGTTCATTTTGTGAGCCATACACTAATATAGAATAGATTAACATTTTATAATTCTTATTTTTAGTTTGTAATTTGTTTAGATATTAATATTTTCCTCATATCATTGAATGTACTTTTAGCCATTCCTATTCTTCTTTTAACTTCTGTTTCACATCTACCATAATTCCCGATTATGTGCCCGAGATATTGGTCATGTTCTTCATGTTGCAGTATCTTTCCATGTAATTTTATGTTTCATATTCGTTCTTCTACCCTTTTGCACATTTTTTTGTAATGTTTACACATATCCCACTTCCATTTTTTATGTATGCACTTGTTGTTTTTAGAGTACTCACATTGTGATCAGGCTGACAGTGTCTTCAACGCATTTACCACCAAGACGAAAGTATTCCATGCCTGCCTTCCTGATTTCAGCAAGATCTTCTGTAAACAAAAAACAATTACATAACTGCTGATTATCCTTTACACGATATTGATGTGTATTTATCCATGCATTGTCGTCTACAATATAAGACATATTAGCTAATAGTAAATCCAGTTTTATAAAAGGACTCATTAGATTAATTCCTTGATTTTCATTGGCTGTCACACAAAGTATAATCAGAGTGACCAATTAAAATCACAGGAATAGTCAAGTAAGTCATTATGAAGGCTTGATTTCCTATTAGCTAATATGTCTTTATTGTAGACGGTCATAATCCATCTCTCGTCAAGTACAATCATGTAGACCATGAGGAATCACTCTTCTAAAATGACGACATTTGACTTGTCTCGTGATTTCATTGGCTGTTGACATAATCTATACACGAAGTGACCAATTAAAACTGATGGATAAATCAAATAGCGTCACTTTAGAAGGATCATTCCCCATAAATCCACACGTCTGTAATTGATTATCATAATTTATATCGCGTTAGTGATGTCTATTATACCGCATGGTTTTGAGAATTGGTCACTCACTAGACATGGGGAGACGAATACGGGCCTTTAAATGCAAGTGTTAGACGAGTTGTTTGTTCATTTGATATAGAGTGCATAAGACAAATATATACATAAGGAATAAAGAAGAGAGTGTCAGGTTCACAGGAATTACTACTTTCAATAGTGATGATGATGATGATGATGATGATGATGATTATGATGATGAAATAATGCGTTTAGCTGTGAGTGGATAGTTCCTGAGTGGATAGTTCCTGGCACATGATGATGATGCAATAATGCGTTTTGCTGTGAGTGGATAGTTCCTGAGTGGATAGTTTCTGGCACATGATGATGATGCACTGTGTACACTTGAACATGTCCGTGCACTGTGTATGAACATTTTCCTGCAATGTGTACTAATTAACACGTTCCTTCACTGTGTACTAATGAACATTTTCCTGCACTGTGTACCAATGAACATGTTCCTGCAATGTGTACCAATGAACATGTTCCTGCAATGTGTACCAATGAACATGTTCCTGCAATGTGTACCAATGAACATGTTCCTGCAATGTGTACCAATGAACATGTTCCTGCAATGTGTACTAATTAACACGTTCCTTCACTGTGTACAAATGAATATGTTCATGCACTGTCAAACTGTCAAATAATACATTTTTCCCGTTAAGGAGTTGCAGGGAGGGATTTTGTAGCTGTGTGATAAAGGCCGCATGCTCTTGCTGTTGCCACGTTATGTATAGGGTGACTTTTTTAAATTTACTCTCCGACAGAAAATAACTCTCATACTAGGGATCGATCTCTATACCTCACTAGTGTGAGACAAACATTCTAACCTCTCAGCCATGCGCTACATAATTCCTGCACTGTGTACTAATGAACATCTTCCTGCACTGTGTACAATTGAACATGTTCTTGTTCTGTGTACAAGTGAACATCTTCGCACTAAAACATCTTTAAAACTACATTCAAGTACACACCCCTCACAATTACCAAAATACAGAAGAATCGATTAAATAGTTGCAGAACTGAATGAACTTACTATTATTTGCTGCAAGCATCTCGTACCAAGAATTTGCCAGAACATTCACCACAAACGAATGATTCCTCTTTCGTCTCATATGGAATTCTCTGAGCTTTTTTATGATCGTTTCATAGTCCGAGAGATCTGACATATTTTTAAGAAGTTCTCTCCAGATAACAATATCATTGAGACAGACACTCATCCCAGCTCCAGTTAAAGGATGTCGCATGTTGTAGGCATCTCCTAGGACCAGGACCCCAGGTCTGATAAGAGGACACGGTGGGAGGAAACTGATTGGCATTGTTCTTACTCGACCATTGATAATGCCATCTTTGAAGGCTTCAACAAGGTATTCTGGTTTGAGAAAATGATAATGGTATAAATGAATCAAAATATTTATCACTCATTGATATATTAATTTATTTCATATCATATCACTTGTTATCATAACACTTTGTATCATAACACTTTATCGTATCATATCACTTCGTATCATATCATATCATATTGAATCATACTATATCACTTTTTATCATAGCACTGTGTATCATATAATTCACATTGTATCATGGTACTTCGTATAATATCATCTCTTTATATCCTGTAACATTACGGTGCTATTGTGAAGTCTTACCTCATCGGTTATTTCTTCAATCTACATTTTCCTTTGATCTTCCTCTGCCTTTTGTAATATCTATTTCCTTCTTGTAGAGGAGCTGAGCATAAATTACGTCAACATTTTTTGTCAGTTTTTGACAACTCCTCTCTTGGACAACAACTTATCAAGAATCCAGACACCCCCCACCCCCAAATCCTGCTTAATTTATGTCAATTATGTTCAGCTTAAGGATATTGTACAGAATCTTCTGGGACATTAAAGGCGGCAGGCATGACTCTGACCCCATCACCCCATGTTGATAACAATGAAATAAATAAGTTTTTTTCATACGCCTTATGACGTGAAAATGGAAATACTTTACCTTAACTATAGAGATTTGCTGTTACATGGTACAGTATCTTGTGGATCATTGGAGGGTACATTTTTTGGATAAAAATCCTTATCACTTATCATCATATATAATCATTAATCCCTTTTAGCTCTGCTATGTGATCGTGGACAGCGCTGTACTCAATACGACATATGTTATGACGCGCTCTTAATAAAGGTCTTTAAGCCCAAACGTCAATGTTTGTGTATTATCATGTGTGTTTCAAGTGGTTATCAATACTTCATTAACATGTTTCTACGTTTCATCCGATATTTATGAGGCTGGTGATATTGATGATGAATATGATAATAATGATGATGAGGATGATGATTATGATGGTTAATTATAGGACCGGAGGGACTGTACGTGTATCGCTCTTGTTCTCTGATATATTTTCATCTTCTGATTGGTCTTTCTCTGAGTCTCGTTTTAGATTAAGAAGTTCTCCAGAAATGTTTCAAGTAACATACGAGTTTGTTTGACTTAATGTAGCTGCCGGATCAATACCACGAGGAGGAAATGTTCTATTCCGGAGAGAACTTTTCAGTGACTTCTTAGAGCAATCTGCAGTTACAATTACTTCGGCACCACAAGCCCCCCCCCCCCCCCACACACACACCCAACACATCTATATTGAGTTATTAAGATATTCAGAGAAGTGTTAAAAAAGATATATCTATTTCTCTATATTATAAACCAGGATTTTCTTTGTCTGCCTCTTCTCCTTTCACCTTTGACTGTTCCTTGTACAATTATGTTAGAAAGTGGGCCGTATATCTGGTTGAATGTCCAAACTAAACATGGTTACTCCGCTTAACCATTGCAAAAGTGGTTCTTAATAACGCATACATGTCTAATAAAGTCGACATTGGTGTTCATCTCGCTATTGCTTACAGATCTTAGAAGGTCACTTCTCGCGACTGTCTCTTACTATGTGCATTAAAGGGGACAGCATCGGTATTCTTTGTTCTCCTACAAGCTATATGTATCACAGAGTCGAATGGTGATATGAACAGACTAGAACGAATGGTGATATTAACAGACTAGGTCGAATGGCGATATGAACAGACTAGGTCGAATGGCGATATGAACAGACTAGGTCGAATGGCGATATGAACAGACTAGGTCGAATGGCGATATGAACAGACTAGGTCGAATGGCGATATGAACCGACTAGGTCGAATGGCGATATGAACAGACTAGGTCGAATGGCGATACGAACCGACTAGGTCGAATGGCGATATGAACAGACTAGGTCGAATGGCGATATGAACAGACTAGGTCGAATAGCGATACGAACCGACTAGGTCGAATAGCGATATGAACAGACTAGGTCGAATGGCGATACGAACCGACTAGGTCGAATGGGCTATATGAACAGACGAGGTGGAAAGAAATAAAACTGATATATTTAATAATATCAAAGAAGATATAGAAATTTACCTGGGAGATTTGGAACCACGGTATCCAACAAATAGTCTTTGATGTTCCTTGGCATATCACCCCTGACGTCAATAAATGCTCTATAGTTACCAGATGCTATGGGATAGATCATAACTGCGCCCGATTTTGTAGCGATTAGCTCTGCAAACTGGTTGACTTTCTGAGGATAATTCTTTAATACTAGACAGACACAGTGAGAGGTCAAGGTCACCTGTTCTGTCACCAATTCCTTTCTAAATTTGGAGAAGCAGCCATCAACAACAAAAGTCAGTGGAGCATAGAGTGTCTGTGGAGGAAGAAACGAAACAAATATCAATCAACAACAGAAGAGACATGAACGTAGATTGTCTATGAAAGTACACAAATATCCGAGATTGTCTATGAAAGTACACAAATATCCGAGATTATCTATGAAAGTACACAAATATCCGAGATTATCTATGAAAGTACACAAATATCCATCAACAACAGAAAGAGCTGAACGTATATTGTCTATGAAAGAAGAAACTAAACAAACATAAGCAGAGAGTAATAAATCTAGTTGGCTGCTACACATACCTGGTAGTCTTCGGAATCCTTCTCTTTGTACTGTACTCCAATAACCACATTGTTGTCTTCTATTAACTTACTGACTGTTCCTTCGATGTAAGTGACACTGAAAATACAGCACACAAAAATGAATCTTCGGCACACATTAAGGGCAATATAACCCACAGTAACAAAAATATCGCAACAATACAATGAAAATATAGCGCACAACAGTGGAATTATAACGTATAACAACAAAATATAATGGAACTTCCGGTTAATGGCGAGGAATGGCCCCCTATTCTGCCTGCCAAAAAGGAAGTAAAGGTCGGTGTTTCAGTGCGATATAAATGGAATATATGATTCATTTTCTGAGTGTGATATATTAGAACACGTTTTAACCATTCGGGGACTCTGAAACAACACTGCGACTGGTCTAGCAAACAGACAGTGTCACCTCTTTTATTTCGATGGTCCATCGTTTTCGTGGTCGGCCTCTAGGTCTGCCTTCACTGTGTAGCATAGCTTGCAGTGGTATGCTGTTTGATGGTAGTGACGTGTGCTAACCATTTGATCTGTTGTCTCTTAATATATTCCAAGATTAGGGCGGTGCCGGTTCTTTGTATAATGTCCTCATTCCTCACTCTGTCTCTTAGCGATATTCCTAGGATTTTGCGTAAGCACGTAGTAACAAATAACAACGGAAATATAGTAAATATAAGATCTATCCCTAATGCGAGACGGAACACATGCGGCCGACAATTTTATCCCGCGATGACGTCATCATTTAATGTGTGGAGTTCGGACTGAAAAATGTTCTCTGCCATTTTTTTCCATTTGTTTACGTTGTCATAGTTTTTGTCATGATTAGTGTGTTAGATTACCAAATGGTACGACTACGATTTCCACTTTATTTTTTTTCCCTGCAAAACACTGGAGGTTGGTCTGCGATCATTGTACCTATAAATCAATACGAATAAGGTTAGGGCCTCTAGTAGAAGAAGCGAGTATACCGTTTAAAAAAGTCATTCATCCATGTTCATGAACAATTCCATCGTTGCCATTAGACGTTTAGTAACTTTTTTTTATAATCTCAGGGGTGGGATAAGTATACCCAGTTTTTCACTTAATTCGTTCATTTTATTTTTATTTTTTTTAAACAAATTAAGACAAATTTTTTACCAAAATAAGCCTATTATCCCTGGCGACGACCAAAAGCCTCAGTTCTAGTGGGGGGGGGGGGATAATCCCATCTGTGACATCGCTAGTGAGAAACTATTGAGGAACAGACCCAAGTTAACATGTCAAAAAGGTACATCTAGTTTTCTATTTTTCGTTCGAGAAAGGGGTCACTACATATTGCTAAGTCATTACACTGATTGAATGCTTCGAGCACAAATAGACATGCGGAACTTGAACTTATACCACTGAAGATGTACTTTAGTACTTACAGCTTGCAAAAATAACCACTGGCCAGTGACATAAATTACGGAAATTATCGTCCTGTCAACAGGTCTCAATATCTGACATGACGACAAGTGATCGTCCTGTTCACATGACTAAATATCTGACATGACGACAAGTTATCGTCCTGTCAGCGGATCTCAATATCTGACATGGCGACAAGTGATCGTCCTGACAACAGGTCTCAATATTTGACACGACGGGACACGTTATTCCTATGTGTATATGTATGTGTGTCATATATGTGTGTTATGTTTCTCATGTCATGTCATGTATGTGTGTCATGTATGTCATGCCATGTATGCGTGGCATGTATGTCATGTCGTGTATGCGTGTCATGTATGGCATGCCATGCTTGTGTATCATTTATGGCAAGTCATGTGTGTGTCATGTATCTCATGTTGTCATGTATGTCATGTATGTGTGTCGTGTATGTCATGTCATGTGTGTGTCATTTATGTCATGTCATCTATGTGTGCCATGTATTTCATGTCATGTATGTATGTCATGTTTGCGTGTCATGTATGTCATGCCATGTATGTGTGTCATGTATGTACATGCCCCCCCAAAAAAAAACATTTGTCAACAAACTATCAAGAATTCAGTGTGCTCCACACTCCCCACACCCCAACTTAATTATGTCAATTTTTTCTAATCTCTACCCCTAAAGCAATTCTTTAGCAGCAAATGTAGGATTAAAAACAACATGTTTTACCAGATTTTCAATAAATATTGCAAATTCAACCATTGTAATTGGTATATAGAAAACAGTTTTGTTGACGTCAACTTTTGTATCAAATCCCCCCCCCCCCCCGTCCTTGTCAATAACTTTCGATTCCCCCTTCCATATATTTGTTGGTGTAATTTATAGATAGCCCTTTAAGAATAAACAAAACAGTGGCGACGTTAGCATCGGTGACGTCAGGTGCAGCAATCTGATTGGACCAACCCTCATATGAAACCAGACATTTATTTTAGGGGACCACGTGTATTAATTAACTGCCCTAAGGAAACTTGTTAAGCTAAACAGCAAGTTTGATAAATTGTTTATCTTCTATTTATCTTATTAGTTTTCATTTTGGTGCCACCCACTGTAGTAGTGCCACTCGGTGTGGTCCGCAGTCTCCCTTATAACGCCACCGCAACAAAATAAAGCAAAATGTATAGCAATACTAACTTTGGCTCTTTTTTGGCTTTTTCTCTGAGTGAGTTTACAAATCTACCATTGTGGAACCCTGTAGCGTAATGGGCGGCGTCTACTCCCTTAACGTCTTCCTGTTTGCAGTAAGGTACGGCCACATTAGTATTGTCCTCCATATTGGTCAGCACGTAACCTTTAATGGCTTGTCCATCGATACCTTTGATACAATCTGAGAAATGGGAAACATAATACGATATGATATTCACTAAGAAAATATGGGAAATGGTAAGTATCTTGGCACCATTTTAACATCAGATGGTCGGTGCTCCATTGAGATAAAGTACAGGATAGAACAAGTCAAATCATCATTTCAGATAATTAAAAACATGATATGCAATAGAGGATTATCAATGCACATATGAATTCGAGTGTCAGTATATTATATCAATACAATTCTATTTTTTATGGATGAGAAGCATGGATGTTAAACAGAGAAAAAGATCAAAATCATTCTAGGGGATACTGAGATGTGGTTTTTTTAGAAGAATAATAAGAATTCAATGGACAGCTAAGAAAACATGTTCAAGTCTTCAGAGATGCTGGAGTAAAAAGACAAACTATATCAAAGTTAAAAGGAGATAATGAAGATTTTCGGACATATAATGAGAAGAACACAAAGAAAGAAACCACTTTTTAACCACCGGAAAGATCAAGGAGAGAAGAGAAGGTAGAAGATACAGAGAGGAGTTGCTGGATGAGTTGTCACTGTGGCACGAGAGAACGTCACCAATTGAACTTATTTACAAGCCAAGAGATATTGAGGAGAAATATGATCGCCTACTGCACTCGACATGACATTTGATTGATTGATTGATTGATTGATTGATGCTGAAAATGTTTCATAACGATATACTCACATAATGATTCTTGCTGATATGCTTTATTGACTGGTAGACTCGAGCACGAAGCGTCATAGTTACAGGCCAAATATAAAACTTCACATTTCACCATCATCATTAAATACTGACTCTACATCGAAGGTTGGCTGCGATGGACTTCCAATATCTCATGTCTTTGGTCTCAGTGATACATTCTTCTAGACTGCATCCGGGCACCTTTTCTTTTTTTTTTCCCATCCCATTTAATGTTTTTTCATGCCATACTCATCTTCGCTTGCGAAGGAGGAACATCATCATCATCATCAGACTGCATCCTGTCCCTCGTGATTTTTCTATCCCAATTGTATGTCTTCCTACCTCTGTCTCGTCCTTCGTACTCTACCTTCACGTAATTTCTTCACAGGGTGTCATGTTTTTTAATATGTCAAGATATATTTCATCTTGGCAGCGCTATCTGCTTCTTTCAACACGACAAATTCGACTAAGCATGGTTTCTTGTTTACTAAATCTCTTGTTCTTCTTCTGTGCTCGTTCTCAAACTCCTGCTGATTTGCAGAATGATGTCCAGAGAACGGGATGTGTTGTGTCATGAAGCTGAAAGCTTCTGTGTACTGAATCTCTGGGGAATGGAACAGTTAACTCCACCCCTTTAACATTTCCTCAGTCGCCACTTATGGCATGAATGACTGGCAGGTTATAATGTCAATATATCTTTGCTGTCCTTTCGAGGCCGGCAACACACCGGCATACTTAGACTTTAATTCTAAAATTATCAAAGCTTCCAACGACTCCCTGGCTGAAGTATTTCTCCAACCACTCCCTGGCTGAAGTATTTCTCCAACCACTCTCCCAGATTCTTTCATCTCTCTCTCTCTCTATCTATCTATCTATCTATCTATCTACCTATCTATCTATCTATCTATCTATCTATTTATTTATTTATCTATCTATCTATCTATCTATCTATCTATCTATCTATCTATCTATCTATCTATCTATCTATCTATCTATCTATCTATCTATCTATCTATCTATCTATCTATCTATCTATCTATCTATCTATTTATTTATCTATCTATCTATCTATCTATCTATCTATCTATCTATCTATCTATCTATCTATCTATCTATCTATCTATCTATCTATCTATCTATCTATCTAATCTATCTATCTATCTATCTATCTATATATCTATCTATCTATCTATCTATCTAATCTATCTATCTATCTATCTATCTATCTATCTATCTATCTCTTTCTCTCTCTCTCTCTCTCTCTCTCTCTAGTTTACAATGTTCAACTTACCGTTTAATCCTAGACTTTGCAGAGCTTGGTAACCCCCTGGTTGAAGTATTTCTCCAACCACTCTGTCGGGTTCTTTCATATCTCTCTCGATCACAGTAACCTTCCTGCCATCTTTAGCAAGTGCTGTTGCCATGGCAGAACCAGCAACACCAGATCCCACTATGATTATGTCCGGGTCTCCTTTAACAAACTTCCTGCTTGGTCTGGCCACCGTAACATGCTATGAACAGAAGCATTAGCTACAATCATTTACGTTTGTCTAGCTACGTTGTCAGCGCAAATTGTCTTTTGACAATGGACAAACATTCTGTATGTACTTATATATATTGTACGTTAACGCTCACTCCCTTGTGTTCTGCGACAATATCTTTTTATTAGTAGTGATAGGTTTATGATGTAACACAAACTTATTTATGTATATATATATATATATATATATATAATATTGATGTCAATGCTATATAGAACATTGTACCTTATTAATTATTAAAGTTTTTCTTCTTCTTTCGTTCACTTGAAACATGTTTTTATCTGTAGTTCTGTCTCCTGAATAAAACTCATTGTCTTTTGATTTTGTGTAGTTTATACAGTGTCCCATAGAGTTTTGATTCCAGTATTGTATCCTCCGGCCTATATGTCTGCCTCAGCATTTCATACTCAGAACACTCTTGAAGTATATGTTTGGTACTCTGTGCTGCCTGCCTACATGTGCACATGGCCGAGTTGCCAATCTTGAATTTTGTGTTCATGCGACTGCGGAGTCGGTTATGTCCTGTTCTGAGGCGTAGAATTACAACTTGTTCTGATCTATTCATAATATGATAGTCATCTTGTGTTGGTGTTTGTGGCTTTCTTATTGACTTGATCATCTGTCTTTTCTGATGGTAGGTGATTGGTACATCTGGTTGGTCTTCAGCAGCACCTTCTTTAGCCAGTTGGTCTAATTTTTCATTTCTTAATATTCCGCAGTGAAAGGGTATCCACATAACAGTTACGCTATACTGGTAAGACAGTTTATTAAGTAGTTTTTGTAAGTCTGTTAGTTTTCCAGACTGGGGAGCTTGAATCACTGATCTTCTATCTGTTAGGAATAACGCAGGTTGTGGGCCAAGTTTGGAGTTAAGCAGTTTTTCAGATGCCACCCTAATTGCCTGGATTTCTGCATCATAATTATTGCAGGCTTTCCCTGTCGGTGTTCTGATCGTATCTCTAGACTTGTGTGGATATTCTATATGTACACCTGCACCTCCATTCCTCACTGCATTCTGTGCTGACCCACTGTGTATACTCTGACCCATATGCCTTGTGGATATTCATGGTCCAGGAAACTTAGGGTGACTATCTGAGGTGCACACTGTTCTGTTCATTATTAAAGCAATTTAACAGTAAATATCTACACTCTGATGGATTTATTCATACGGGAGTTTGACCATCTATGCACCTGTCGAGTGTAAGCTGACAACAGCCTGAACTCACATCTTCAGGCGTGGAGCCGATCACTTGTGGGTGTGTCTAGTATGCGCTGATGATAACCTGAACCGTGAAGACCTATTAGCTATTGAGAAATACAGCCTTCTAAAATGAGTAATTTGACTATTGATTGTTTTTAATTGGCTATATACAAAGTATATTTATAGTGGCCAATGGAAAAAAAACGGGAATAGTCAAATGACCCATTAAGAATGCTTGATTTTCTATTAGCCAGAAGGTCTGACATTGTAGACGGTCATAGCTGAACTCATAACTTATATCTTTTAAGTATGAGGCACCACTTACACATTTAATCACATTTTGCCAGTAATATATGACCTGTTGGGTTCACTTTCTTAAGTTACAACGTTTGCGCGAGTTGGTTTTGTGAGACTGTCCAACTAAACTTCTACCATAGGAAACGGGGCAGAGTATCCTATTTCTTTTTCTATGTGGCGTGTCCATTATAGAACGTTGTCCTCACTGCCACTCTGTAAGTTTTTCGGTTCTGTAACAAGCTGTCCAATCTTTTCCATCGTCACATTCAATATGTCTTTGATATCCTGCGTCCATTATACTCTTGATATATTGATAATAACACCTGAATAGGTAAATGAGTACATGTGCTTAGTAAGCATTATATCGAGTGAAGGGAAAAACAGTAAAGATATAGAAAACAGTTGTAACAAAACATACCAGATACTTGGACAGATGGTAAGTATTTTTAAGAACACAAATATCAACATAGGCACTACAGTTGCATTATACAGGATTATGTGTTCTAGACACATAGAAGAGAATATGTGTTCTAGACATATAGACGAGAATATGTGTTCTAGACATATAGACGAGAATATGTGTTCTAGACATATAGACGAGAATATGTGTTCTAGACATATAGACGAGAATATGTGTTCTAGACATATAGAAGAGAATATGTGTTCTAGACATATAGACGAGAATATGTGTTCTAGACACATAGAAGAGAATATGTGTTCTAGACATATAGAAGAGAATACAATGTGTTCTAGACATATAGAAGAGAACATAATGTGTTCTAGACATATAGAAGAGATTATGTGTTCTAGACATATAGAAGAGATTATGTGTTCTAGACATATAGAAGAGATTATGTGTTCTAGACATATAGAAGAGATTATGTGTTCTAGACATATAGAAGACAATATAATGTATTCTAGACATATAGAAGAGAACATAATGTATTATAGACATAGATAATAGAATATCCTGACTAGACGAAATCAGTAATAAGAAACTGTTAGCCAGCAGTAAATAGAGAATATGCATACCATACGAGTATAACAAAATGTAAGATTGGATTGTTGATTGATAACGTTTTCAGAAGAGAACTAGATGGCTGCACTAGACTTATCTTGGCATCCATCCTGGAGGATATATAAAAGATTTGTATCAAGTCTCACTTAACACATAATATCATAGGTAAGACTGTAGTTGGTCAGTGCTGACAGAACATCATAGATAAGACGATGGTTGGTCATTGCTGACAGAACATCATAGATAAGACGATGGTTGGTCATTGCTGACAGAACATCATAGATAAGACGATGGTTGGTCATTGCTGACAGAACATCATAGATAAGACGATGGTTGGTCAGTGCGTAGACGTATTCCGAGGGTGAAGAGCGTTTGCTGTTACAATTGAAGATTCTAAAAGGCATCATATTCAGAGTCTGTTTTGGCGAACATTGACCAAGACATCAAGAAGTCACCTACTCGCATTCACAAACATATTTTATGATTTCTTTCTTTCTCTATATACTCTATCTCTCCCTCTAACTGTCCGTCTCTAGTTATCACATGTAATTACGTTCACCAATGCTTACTATAGTCCCTGTGTTACAGGTTCTGAATAAGGAGCAAATAATAGCACTGCCTTCTTCAATGAATTCCGTACGAGTTGATTAAGAAGATTTGACATTGGAATGACTACTCCATCTCATAGGTGAGCAAAGTGACACAAAAGTCAAGCTGAAATAGAATATTTCAGGCCAAAAAAAAGTACAGAAATCTCAACCAAGCTGTAAACCATGACACATCGTTTTAAATTCTCTGGACTACATCCTGTTAATCTGAAGGAGTTTGAGAACGAAATAGTAGAAGAAAAAGAAGAAAGGAACATGTCAATTAGTGTTCCAGTCTTAAGTATTTGCAATTACGCCACAAATAACAGTGTTAGTTTCCTGTAGATTTACGACAATTCTACCAAACCCCTTAGATACTCATCATTCGCTACCCCACATCTCAAACCCAGCTGTAAAACCTGTTGCTTAAACGGGACACAACACATACAATCAAGCTTACTTGTCGTCCCTTGAAGATGCGCATAATGAAAGAAATTACACTGATCACACCATTGCCGATCATACAGATTACAAAACTGTACAAGGAAACCATATACATTGCCCATTCGATCCCTGTAGCAACAGTGGCCGTCACTATACTTGGCGCCATGTCCGCTTACACGAGCTTGGAGTTTGTCAACTCGTTAATAAATAAATATTAACCGAAACTAAACTGAGTAATTATGTGATATTCCCAACTGTGAATTATCTTTATGCTGCATCTGACGTTTATGCAGTTCATGAGAACCAATCAAAATATTGTTGTTGTTATTGTTTGAATTTTGTAGCAAACTACAGCGAATATGTAGCTCCGCCTACTTTTTTGTGTTTTGTTTTTTGTTTCTCAGTGCACGCGAACTTTCATTATTAGCAAACACACATACACACACAACAATCTATTGTATAGTATCTTTATCGGTAACGATTCTTCTTCTTCTTCTGCGTTCGTTCTCAAACTCCTACAGATCAGCAGGATGTAGTCCGGAGAACGGAATGCCATGTGTCATGGTTTACAGCATTGATGCGATATCTGCGCCTTTCGGCCTGACATATTCGACTTCAGCATGGCTTTGGGTCACTGACCCTATATGGGATGGGACAGCCAACTCCATCCCATAACCTCCTTAGTCGCTTTTACGACATGCGTGGAAGGTAAACAGTGTTGCTATTCTTTGCTCCTCTTTCGGGCCCCGGCAACACACGGGCGTCGGTAACGATTGCTAGTGTATTATGAAAATGTCGAAACTTGACGTAGAGATGCAGTTACAATCCCGACTAGCGTCGACGATTATGCTAATAACTGTTGGTGTATCGATGTGGCGATGAGGCCCGACTAGCGTCGACGATTATGCTAATAACTGTTGGTGTATCGATGTGGCGATGAGGCCCGACTAGCGTCGACGATTATGCTAATAACTGTTAGTGTATCGATGTGGCGATGAGGATATATTGAAAAACAGAGACTGAAATTGTATACTTATTGAGCACAAACTCTTACTGCTCAGCAGCAAGAGCATACAACATCAAAGTGGAAACTTCAATAGATAGAGGAAGAAAACTTCAATAGGTATAGGAAGAAAACTTCAATAGATAGAGGAAGAAAACTTCAATAGATAGAGGAAGAAAACTTCAAAAGGTAGAGGAAGAAAACTTCAATAGGTAGATGAAGAAAACTTCAATAGGTAGAGGCAGAAAACTTTAATAGGTAGAGGAAGAAAACGTCAATAGATAGAGATATAAAAAGGAGAAGATGGATTAAAGGAATCATCCGATTATTAGTCAATCATCCTATGCATAGCAGCAAGAACAGAGAAAAGACAATTTTGCTGACTAAATCATGTTTTTCGTAATTTGTTTGTTAAATGGGGGATTAAACCCTCTTAGCCGAGGCACGAACCTTTCTATCTAAGACATAAGTCTATTCTGGTTATTTCAGAATGTGAATGTTTTTCGTAAGAAATATGATGCCCTTTTTATTAAAATTCATTTAAGATGTGGGGGTTTACCCATATTTAGCTAAATTCCTATAGCTATTAAAAGTAGTCTTCTGATGTCCTGATGAGGTGTAAACTTTGCCATGAGGGGAAATTACTAGACTTAACTAGTACTGCATCAAAATTCAGCAATAGTTAGATAGCAATGCCATGTACAGTATATACTCAATTTGTTTTCCCTAGCCTTTTACAACCTTTCTCGTAATTGTTGTTAGGCTACATGTAATGTGAAGGTACAACAACTTTTACTCATGATGGCATACCCACTGGACCTTTAAACTTTTCAGACAAAAACATATCCCTGAGTGATATTTTTCGTGGTGTGCAACTGTAGGCAGCGAGTTTGACTTGGGTCGAATACGTCTATCTCGTACGAGGTGTTGCACTGCCGAGAATTCATCTCGTGTAATTAGGCGTCTGATTGCTCCCTGCGTTCGAGGATACGTAACCTGTTTACATCTGAGAGACTAATTTAAGTATAGAAAATACTTTTCATGACCAAATTTCACAGTTTGCAATTTTTAAATGTCACGGACTATGAAATTTATGTATTGGTCATTTTGGTCAATTTAAAAATGTATTAACAATTAGCATTTTTGGCTATGGCCGCAAAGACAGGATTAACCCCAATTTGGGGACGCAGGATCATTACGCGTGTTACGATTAACTACACTAATATACATCTTTGGTTTTGTCAATATTTCTATATGGTTGTGGCCGCCGAAGACGAATGTGACGGGCCATTGACGTTAATAAATAGCGACACAACGCATTTCCATTCTCTGCATTACATTCTGCTGGAAATCTAGTAGGACAATGGTATTGCTTCTTTCTCGTCTTCTTTCCTCTTTTACCCTTTACAGGTGTCGAGAGAGATAACGTGTTCTTGTTCTCGCTTTTTTTGGCAGATTCAGATAATGTTATTTGGTGTTGGTGTAATGTCTCTTTGATGTTGTCGATCCAACGTACTCTAGGCCTACCCCTGGCTCTTTTATCTGCTTCTCCCCTCTTTATATATGCTTTATAAACTAATGAATCACTCGGCATTCTTTCCAGATAACCAGACCAAACCGAACAAGAGATATCCAGCGGGAGTCTGAGAATGAACACTGAAGAAGAGGATATGGTTGTGAGACATAGACTCTAACTGCGGACTTGGAGCGTTAAATCCAGGCGTTTGAAAACATATGCTATGTGCGTGTGTTGGGTATCTGTTATGGAGAACATAAGACCAATGTGTTCACGATCGAATTAATGTAATAGCGGGTCAATAGGAGTCACTGTTAACAGCGGTGAAACTTCGCAATCTTATGTTACTGGCATGTTCTGAGATATTTCTCAATGACAGAAGATGTTCTTCAGGGTACAGTGAGTGATGGAAGAAAATCAGGTGGTCAGAAGAAGACATGGCTGCATAATATCAAGGACTGGACTCGTTGTGAAGTTTCAAAACTCATGAATATGTAGAGGATAGAGATGCGTGGAGATCCTTTCTGCACCGTGTATCAACTGTCTCAATGTGACATCCCAACGATCCTGGCAGGTTATGGGTTTGACTAGTTTGGCTATATCGGGCCATATTTTACATGATATTTGAGTATAATAAATGTATACTATATGGCAATTCTTGTAAGGATAGCCTGTTCTATGAATTCTGTTCATAATATCTTCATCTAAAAAATACTATTTACGATTGGTTTCACTTTCCACTGGGCGACTCCACCCTGGAAATTGAGTATGTTTTTTTGTAATAAAATGTCCTCTGAACATTACCAACCCCCAAGAATAGCAACTATCAATTTCATTCATATTTGCGGGTAGATTTATTTTTTTTTTTACTTGTTATTCTAACATCATGACGTTTTCCCTGGCTTACTCGTGGATCAGAAATCTCTTTCTTTTTCAGCTGATGATGAGTGGCACCCCTGCAAAGTCCCTGTAGCTGTTATTTCCTGTCCTTATGAAATACTGTTCTTCTGTATATATGGTTTACGTCATATATTTGGTTTTGTCCAACATATATACCGACATATAAGAAAAATACAAATGGGCTGCAGTCAAGAACAGTGGTTTAATGCATTCGAGAACAGTGGTTTAATGCAGTCAAGAACAGTGGTTTAATGCTTTTCGAGAACAGTGGTTTAATGCATTAGAGAACAGTGGTTTAATGCAGTCAAGAACAGTGGTTTAATGCTTTTCGAGAACAGTGGTTTAATGCATTCGAGAATAGTCGCTTAATGCATTCGAGAATAGTGGTTTAATGCATTCAAGAACAGTGGTTTAATGCTTTTCGAGAACAGTGGTTTAATGCATTCAAGAACAGTGGCTTAATGCATTAGAGAACAGTGGTTTAATGCATTCAAGAACAGTGGCTTAATGCATTAGAGAACAGTGGTTTAATGCATTCAAGAACAGTGGCTTAATGCATTAGAGAACAGTGGTTTAATGCATTCAAGAACAGTGGCTTAATGCATTAGAGAACAGTGGTTTAATGCATTCAAGAACAGTGGCTTAATGCATTCGATAACAGTGGTTTAATAAATTCGATAACATTTCTTAATGTATTCGAGAATAGTCGCTTAATGCATTCGAGAACACTAGCTTAATGCATTCGAGAACACTAGCTTAATGCATTCGAGAACAGTGGCTTAATGCATTCGAGAACACTAGCTTAATGCATTCGAGAACACTAGCCTAATGCAGTCAAGAACAGTGGCTTAATGCATTCGAGAACAGTGGCTTAATGCATTCGAGAACAGTGGCTTAATGCATTCGAGAACAGGGGCTTAATGCATTAGAGAACAGTGGTTTAATGTATTCGAGAACAGTGGTTTAATGCATTAGAGAACACTGGTTTAATGCATTAGAGAACAGTGGTTTAATGCATTAGAGAACACTGGTTTAATGCATTAGAGAACAGTGGTTTAATGCATTCAAGAACAGTGGTTTAATACATTCGAGAACAGGGGCTTAATGCATTAGAGAACAGTGGTTTAATGCATTCGAGAATAGTGGCTTAAAGCAGTCGAGAACTGACTTAAGGCATTAAGCATTCTACAACATTGGCTTAATGGCTGTGAAAAGTGATTTAAGGGAGTCAAGAAGTTGAAATATGTCACATGGCATACTCATTTTCGTTTCAAATCATGTGGCTGTTCATGGCAACGAGAGAGCGGAACTGCTGGCTTGCACTGCTATTGTGTCCAGTGATAGAGCATTGGGTCGTGTGAACATTTTGAAGTCTTACGACAAACAACACGGGGAAATGAGATTCATGGAGATGATGTTACCTTTTCCATGTTCAGAATAAAGGAACTGGGATGGAAATGCGGATTTGCCAGAAATGTACGTTACTGTGAACTTAGAAGAACGTTTATCAACCATCAAAGAAATGGAACTGTCAGCTGTTGTGTAATGGTGGATACACTCAAGTGGAGGTCAGAGCACCTATGAACGTGTCCGGAGTGCAATGACAATTACTCTATGACTAGCAGAATAATTAACTAACTATTTTGGTTTCTTCGATTGTGTAAATGGTCACTCTGCGTGTACTTTGTATCACCCTCCAATGAAAAGAATGGATAAATCAGAAGTCAGCCAACTGTTTTTACCAGTTTTAATGTCTTAATAATTTAAAGCTGCGGTTCTCAGAGGCAGCCTTATGTCCCTCCCCAGTGGGGGGGGGGGGCACAGAAAAGAAATTTGAAATGAAGCCAAAGACTCGTCTGGGGAAGTGGGAAGTAATTTTAGTAGATTTTTAGTTTTATTATGGGTAGTGATATTGCTGTTATTTTGGGTAGAGATATTGCTGTTATTTTGGGTAGAGGTATTGCTGTTATTTTGGGTAGAGATATTGCTGTTATTTTGGGTAGAGATATTGTTGTTATTTTGGGTAGTGATATTGCTGTTATTTTGGGTAGAGATATTTCTGTTATTTTGGGTAGAGATATTTCTGTTATTGTGAGAAGAGATATTGCTGTTATTGTGAGAAGAGATATTGCTGTTATTTTGGGTAGAGATATTTCTGTTATTGTGAGAAGAGATATTGCTGTTATTGTGAGAAGAGATATTGCTGTTATTTTGGGTAGAGATATTTCTGTTATTGTGAGAAGAGATATTGCTGTTATTGTGAGAAGAGATATTGCTGTTATTTTGGGTAGAGATATTTCTGTTATTGTGAGAAGAGATATTGCTGTTATTGTGAGAAGAGATATTGCTGTTATTTTGGGTAGAGATATTGCTGTAATTTTGGGTAGAGATATTGCTGTAGTTTTGGGTAGATATTGCTGTTAATTTGTGTAGAGATATTGCTATTATTTTGGGTAGAGATATTGCTGTTATTTTGGGTAGAGATATTTCTGTTATTGTGAGAAGAGATATTGCTGTTATTTTGGGTAGAGATATTGCAGTTATTTTTGGTAGAGATATTGCTGTTAATTTGGGTAGATATATTGCTGTTATTTTTGGTAGAGATATTGCTGTTAATTTGGGTAGATATATTGCTGTTATTTTGGGTAGAGATATTGCTGTTCTATTGGGTAGAGATATTGCTGTTCTTTTGGGTAGAGATATTGCTGTTATTTGGGTAGAGATATTGCTGTTATTTTGGGTAGAGATATTGCTGTTCTTTTGGGTAGAGATATTGCTGTTCTTTTGGGTAGAAATATTGCTGTTATTTGGGTAGAGATATTGCTGTTATTTTGGGTAGAGATATTGATTTTACTGCATGATTTCAATGAAATCTGTCCGACTTTAGGACGGAGTGGTACATGGCGCGTCTGTCACGGCCATGGTATCGGGTTCGAATTCTGTCGAAAGACAATTGTGCATCCGGACCGTTAAGAAAGCAATGACGAACTACTAAACGTGTTTTTATTGCCTAGAAAATCACTATAGTCAATACATACTGGGTTGATGCATAGTACGTTCTGAATAGGGTACAGTGCCCAAAAGAAAGAAGATTTTTATTTTATTTTTAACTAGTAGAAAATCGTGATAAAATTTATCATGATTTCTTTGTCAAATCTTGATTTTATTCAGAGTAGAGACCTTGATTTCATTATGATAACATTGATTGCATTGTGAGTAGAGATCTTGATTTATGTTGATTTGACATCCCTTTTTTTATTGTGTTTAGATATCTTGATTTATTACTTGTACAGATCTCGATTTTATTACTTATAATGATCATGATTTTCTTTTGAATAGACATCCCGTTTTTTAAAATTGTGATTGGATATCTTGATTTTATTATGTGAAGGAATCTGAAATATATTATGTGTAAAGATTTACATTTTATTATGTGTAGAGATCTTGATTATGTTATATGTATAATGAAAGAAAGTGGAACAAGTGATATGGTCTTTGCTGAAAAACAACTTCAGGAAAAATGTCAAGAACAACACTGTGACCTGTACACAGCATTCATAGACTTAACAAAAGCATTTGACACAGTTAGTAAAGAGGGACTGTGGAAGATTATGGCAAAATATGGATGTCCACAGAGATTTATCAAAATGGTGCAGTAACTGCATGATGGAATGCAAGCTAGAGTTCAGATGATGGAGAGTTATCTGAAACGTTTCCTGTCGCAAACGAAGTAAAACAGAGGTATGTATTAGCACCTACCATATGTAGCATCGTGCTCTCTGCTATGTTAGGTGATGCATTCAGAGATCTAGACTTGGGAGTAAACATCATATATCGCATGCATAGAGAATTGTTCAACCGTCGGCGGCTCCAAGCGCAACAACCAAAGTCAAATCACACACAATCAGGGATCTTTTATTTGTTGATGACTGTGTCCTAAATGTCAGCTCTGAGACTGATCTACAAATTGTTATAGACAGATTCTTCAAAGCCTGTACCAATTTGGACTTACTATTAACAAAGAGAAAACAGAAGTCATGTTACAACCAGCACTTGGCAAAAGCTATCTCGAGCCCAGCATAAAGGTAAATGGCGTAACACTGAAAGTTATGAATAGATTCACACACCTTGATAATACGTAATCACAAGAAGCTAACGTTAATGATGAAGTGTATACAAGGATCGCCATGGCAAGCAGCAGTTTCGGCAGATTTTATGCAAATGTTTGGCATAGAAATGGAATAACCTACGGACTAAGCTGAAAGTAACAGAGCAGTGGTACTTCCAGTGCTGTTATACGCTAGTGAAACATGGACAGTGTATAGACGTCATGTGAGGAAACTCAATCACTTTCGCACAACTTATCTCAGAAAAGTTATGAACAGCAGATGATAAGACAAGATTCCAGACACCACTGTCCTTGACAGATGTGGTATCCCCAGCATTGACACTATCCTGATGCAGACACAGATTCGTTGGGCAGGTCATTTCGTACGCATGCCAGACTGTCGCCTGCCAAAGATACTTCTCTATGGTGAGCTGGAGAAGGGTACACGGTCTCAAGGTGGCCAAAAGAAGCGCTACAAGGACTCGTTAAAGACCTCACTGAAAGCGTTTGAAATAGACAAAGACACATGGGAAGAACTTGTACAAAATATATCTACATGGCGCTCTACAGTCAAAAAGTGCGCATCATCTTGTGAAAAGAGAAGAAATGCTACAGCCCAACAGCGGAGAGCAGCTAGAAAGTCACGGATAGACCAAAATCCGCCTACAGTGGTCATTCCATGTCCGAACTGTCCAAGAACATTTACAGCTCGAATAGAGCTCATTAGCCATTTACGAATTATTATGCATGGTCATAATTCTAACTGAATGTTCAAAAGTTGATGTAAAAAATGGTCAATATCACTTGTGATCGACGAACACATACGTTATGTGTAAATATCTCAATTTTTCTAGTAGGAATCTTAATTTACTGAGGGTAGAGATGTTGATTTTATTGTATGTATTTATGTTGATTTTATTATGTGTAAAGATCTTGATTTTACTTGATTAGAAATCTTTATTTTACTGAGGATAATGGTGCCCTTTTTTAATATTGTGAACTCATATTTTGTCATGTGGACATATTTTTGTTTTATTCCAATAGAACAATCATCTATGTAAAAAAATTATTTTAAAAATATGTCAACAAGTATGCACGAACTGGTAGATTTATATAACAATAAAACCTTCTAATATTTCAACAGCAGTACATTTAAATTTGGCTTCTATGACTCAAACTGGCATACGAATTATATATCACAAAATAGACTTATCAAATTTCGTATAAATAAAACGATACATTCCGGACAATTTAAAACAACACTCATAGAAACTTCACGTGCAAAGGGGAAAAAATGATTTTATTTTGTATGTAATTATGATAAAATATAAATATACCCAAGCAAACAGCCAACAAACGCAGAATTATATATTCTTTGAAAGTCGTATCGGTTAGTGTCATTTAATATTATTTTGTGAAAGCAACTCACGAGTGACAAGTTTCATTGAAATTTAATATCGCTGTCGTATTATTTTTAATTCGCTTAAAAAGCATAATAGCACTTTCAGGTCAGAGCTTGAGAGTTTCAACTACTAGTTGTTGTATCAATCGCCAGGATTACGAGAGGTTAGCTCTTATTAGTTGTATCAATCGCCAGGATTACGAGAGATTAGCTCTTAGTTGTTGTATCAATCGCCAGGATTACGAGAGGTTAGCTCTTATTAGTTGTATCAATCGCCAGGATTACGAGAGATTAGCTCTTAGCTGTTGTATCAATCGCCAGGATTACGAGAGGTTAGCTCTTATTAGTTGTATCAATCGCCAGGATTACGAGAGATTAGCTCTTAGTTGTTGTATCAATCGCCAGGATTACGAGAGGTTAGCTCTTATTAGTTATTGTATCAATCGCCAGGATTACGAGAGGTTAGCTCTTATTAGTTATTGTATCAATCGCCAGGATTACGAGTAATTACCTCTCACTAGTTGTTGTATCAATTGCCAGGATTACAACCAGAGTTCCAAAGGGGAGCATATAATAATAACACTGTTGCCTACCATGCATGTCACACGAGCTAACTAAGAAGATATGGGGCGGTGGAGTTAGTTTCCTTATTACATAGAGAGTCGATGTGACACAGAAGCTAAGCTGACGGATGTGTCGAGCTGAAATGAACAGATATCGCAGATGTAAACCATGACACAGCGCATTCCGCTCTTCGGGTTACATCCTGTTAACCTGCTGGAGTCTGAGAACAAAGAAAGAAGAAGAAGTACTACAAAACATAAGATGGTACTTCAACCCTCCTGTCCCCTTTCATTTAACTATAAAACTTGTGACGTACGAGTTAACTTAAAATGTTATGGAGATTACATGTTTAGAACCCGCCGAAGACGGATGTGTTGGGCCATTGGCGCAAATAAAACGGCAACACAACGCATTTCCATTCTCTGGACTACATCCAACTGGAAATCTTGTAGGATCATTGTCCTGTTACAAGAGAAATCCAGTGGGAATTTGAGAATGAACGCTGAAGAAGAAGAAACATGTTTAGAAGCTGGTAATGTTCTTGACGAAAGGACATGGCAGACATGATTGTCACATATACTCTCGATGAGAAGATTCAGATGTTTGTGTGTTGTTCTAGTTGCATTATCGGAGTTGAACATTCCATTGATTGAGCAACATATGTCAAATTATGTGTTGTGTTTGAGAATTTACCTTTAGAGAGACTAACATCGATTAATAAAGCATATTGTGTTGTTATTCGTCCATCACATGATGATGATGACCATTTGTTACATCCACTTTTGAAAATTCAATTTTAGTTATGTCCTTGATTATGAGTTCGTAGATGGCTAATGAGCCCTATTCGAGCTGTAAATGTCCTTTGGCAATTCCCGTTGATGTGTCAAAAAAAATGGTTCAATTCCCGTTAGTTTCAAGAATTTTGGCAGTTCGGACATGGAATGACGACTGTAGGAGGATCTTGGTCTATCCGTGACTTTCTAGCTGCTCTCCTCCTCTGTTGAGCTGCTGCATTTCTCCTCTTTTCACAAGATCATCCGCTCTTTTTTATTTTAGAATGCCATGTAGATCTATTTTGTGCAAGTTATATTGTGATACAGCAATGAATATATCGCAACTGAGAACAAATAGTTGGAATATGCTGCATGAGAATGAGCCGACACACATCGATCCCTATTGGTAAAACTGCACTATTAAAGCATAATATGATTGCCCTGAAACAGCAAAGAATAGCAACACTATTTACCTTCTATGCATGTTGTAAGAGGCGACTGCGGGGGTTGTAGTGTGGAGTTGACTGTCGCACCACATATAGGGTGAAATTGACCCAGAAGCTATGTTGAAGTCGGATGTGTCAGGCGAAATACGCAGATATCACAATAAAGCTGTAAACCTTGACACAACGCATTCCGTTCTCTGGGTTACATCCTGCTAATCAATATGAGTTTCTGAACGATCGTGGAAGAAAAAGAAGACATTCTTATGCATGCATGCTTATTGACTCAATGAACACGCTCCGCGAAGTTGAAGCGGGAGTTGTTGAAATAATCTATGACAGGAAAGATGATCCTTGTATTCGTGACAGAGCATGGGGGTTTCGAGGGTAATGAGCGAGCTGATAAACTGGCGAGCATGGTCTCGGTGTCAATAGACACATCAATGGATCGATCTGATAAAGTTAACACGTTAGGTGATCTCGTCCGCTCAGACGATTTTCTGAAGTGCGAATCATGTTCGCTTTCACGATTGGTTCATATTGGTGTAAAGATTGGAACAGCCTGCAAAAAGAAACATCATACGTATACAAAAAGAGACTGATAAATCAATCTTGAACTGGAACTGTCGGCCGCAATACTCTGATGGATTTATTGAGAGGACATCGGATCATTTATGGACTTTACGGGAGTGGGCAGATGATAACATACAGGCAGTGGCGTAGCGTGGATCAATGGCGCCTGGGGCGGAATCATAATTTTCCGCCCTTGTGACATTAAATAATATGTCAGTGATTGTGAAAGACTGGACAAAAATAAATTTGCCACCCTCCCTATGATTCCGCCCGGGGCGGTCCGCACCTCCACCCCCCCCCCTCGCTACGATACTGCATACAGGCGGCATTCGTCCTGAATAGGATAGCTCCCAATACGCTTATATATTCAAGATGTGGAAGAACATTTAAGTTAAATTCTTTAAGAAGAAAAATATCCAATATCAGAACTGGCTATCTTAATAAATTAGTTGAAGTTATATATTTGTGTATATTTGCGTTCATTCCCAATTAATCGATTTAAGTGATTTCAGTTTATAATTGAACAATTATTGTTGGTGAAATAAACGTTCCTATATTGCTTCCAAGATCCGTCTTGTCCATTTTCAAAGTGCCTTCGCAGACAGCTTGTAAGATGTTCATTTCCGCGTACTTCAGCATGGTCAGGACAGTATATCCATACAAGTTCTTGTACGACAGTGATATCTGTGTATAACATGCGTTCTCAAACTTGGTACTCTCGTAAGAGAACGTCGTCCTGCCGTGCGAGTTAAAAAGTGCTTAAGAGCACCAACGGTTACACGAGGGCGGTGCAAGGCGTTTGAGACGGTTTGGGAATACCCGTGACAGGCCTCTAGTATAGACCTCTCAACAGAACGTAAACAGGATTTGATTCGAGACATTTTTGAATATTCTCATGAATTTCGTTGGTCACTATTTATATAGTTGGAGTCGTCTGTCAAAAAAGCCAAAGCCGAACAACGAAATGTGCGGAAATAATCACAAAATAGCCTTTTAAGTCATGTTTACTTTTTGCTCAGATGTCTTATAGTATTGTCGAATGTATACTGATGTATACTGACCATTAATTGCAGTCATTCATTTTGGACCTTCCCAAGCATTTACTGAGAAACGGATGCAATAACTACCTTGTATAAAGTTAGTACAGTTAACAAAGTTAATAACATTTTAAAATTGAAATATAACCTAAAATTATATCATATTTGTCTGGGCGGTTGTTTTTTTTACACACTGAATAAAAAAATTCGACGCGCGCATGTCACAGGTTTTTAGACCCGCCCACATTTTTTTTATAAATTTCATCCATCTATCGCATATCTTTGTCCAAATATTTGTTACACAGCCAATTACACACAGCGTCGATTCTCTTGGTTTGTCCGACTTTTAATTGATTGACAACACAAACGGCCAATAAACAAACTCGGATCAACTGCATCAGCCAAAATGAGTGACACTCGTTTGAATAGTAAGCAGGATCTGTTTTTTTCTAGAAGGACTTTATCACAAGTATTGTTCAGATCACTGCTGACGTGAGATGTTGCAAAAATGCATCTTCGTGAGCAAAGTTTACGACAATTAACAAAAGTTTGCGACAACGATTTCTGATAGAACTGTCTGTTGTAGGAGTACTGGTAGTACAATATTGTCTGCTGCCACTTGGACGCCATTCTGACCGTCTGCTATAATAAGTAAGTAGCCACTTTTTTCCCCATATATTTCAAAGTTGACTAGCAAAACCATTTAGATTTTTTATTGGTGATGTTAAGCCATATTAACTCATGTTAGTTTAAATACATTGCCCGGCTAGTTAACAATAATGCACAGATATTTGCGCATTTTCTGTCCAACAAATGTCTTCTGAAATATTTTGGTTGGATAAATATGTGTTGCACTATGCAGAGCATAAATGCGACTTTGCATAAGAAGGAAAGGAAAGGATGGGGGGGGGGGGGGGTAAAGAGGGTCAATTAAAAAAAATAATTCCACTTTGCTTTTAGAAATGTGTCGTGATCTTTTCATGGAAAAATATCTAGAGGTGATGGGGAATAATGACAATCCCGTATATAATGGATTCCCGCCTCACCTCCACTTAGCAAACAGGAGCATGACATTTAGTAAAACATCAAGTTTTCCATCAAACAGGAGCATGTCATTTAGTAAGACATCAAGTTTTCCATCAAACAGGAGTATGACATTTAGTAAGACATCTTGTTTTCCATCAAACAGATGAATTTACATATGAAAATGCACGAATTTTTTTAGGTAAGCCCCTCTCTTGAGAACGTATGTACGGCCCTAGTGTAAATATTGTGGGATTTAAGGTTAGCTCGTAGATTGAGGTGGGGGTGAGGGAACCCCCCCCCCCCCCCACTATAACAATGTAATACCATTTTGAACACCACTTTCCATTTTTTTAACAAAGGATCAAGGAAAAAAACTTTGCCTTTCCACAAAACGTTATCTAAAAAAGTGGAATTTATTTTTTTTATAAATAGAAAAATTAACATTAAATTAATATAAAGTCGTATCTGTTGCCATGAAAGGAACGTGATCTGACCAAACTTAAACAAACGGACGTGATCTGACGGGACTTGAACAAACGGACGTGATTTGACGGGACTTAAACAAACGGGCGTGATCTGACGGGACTTAAACAAACGGACGTGATCTGATGGGACTTGAACAAACGAGCGTGATCTGACGGGACTTAAACAAATGGACGTGATCTGACGGGACTTAAACAAACGGGCGTGATCTGACAGGACTTAAACAAACGGGCGTGATCTGACGGGACTTAAACAAACGGGCGTGATCTGACGGGACTTAAACAAACGGACGTGATTTGACGGGACTTAAACAAACGGACGCGATCTGACGGGACTTGAACAAACGGACGTGATCTGACGGGACTTAAACAAACGGACTTGATCTGACCAGACTTAAACAAACGGACATGATCTGACGGGATTTAGCCAAATGGAGGTATGCAACATCCTGTGGTTGTCTAGTTAGTAGAATGTAGTATAGAGAACGAAACATGGTGTACCATTGTTTAAAGTGTGGTTGCTATATCTGCGCCTTTTGGTATGACACATCCGACTTTCACCCGCCATAGGATGGATGGGATAGCTAACTCCACCCCACATCTCCTTAGTCGCATCTTACGACATGCATGACAGGTTACAGTGTTGTTATTGTTTATTTTCCTTTCAGACCCCGACAACACAAGAGCGGAGAGTGTTACTGCTGCTTCTTCTTTCGTTCGCCTGAATATCTAAGTTTTATCTCTTCTATGTGTTCTCTTTACTGTGTTAGTTAACTCGTACAAAGGTCCGTAGAGTTTTTCTTCCACTGTTGTTACTCTGGGCTAGTGTATTTACCTCAGTATTTCATATTCCGGACATCCCTAAAGAATATGCTCTATATGAGGTGCCTGCTCACATGTATACTTGGTCGTTTTGTCAATATTGAACTTTGTATACATGTGACTGCAGAGTTGGTTGTGTCCTGTTTTGAGGTGCAAAATGACAACTTGGTCTGGTCTGTTCATAATGTGGTAGTCTTCGTGTGCTTGTATTGACTGTCCAATTGTTTTGATCAACTGTTTCTTTTGATGGCACGTTATTGACACATCTGACTGATCATCCACAGCTTCCTCATTAGCCAGACAATCTGCTTTCTCGTTTCCAAGTATTCCACAGTGTGATGGTATCCTTCGTTTCCAGGTATTCCACAATGTTATAGTGTCCATCGTTTCCAGGTATTCCATAATGTCACGGTATCCATCGTTTCTAGGTATTCCATAATGTGATGGTATCCATCGTTTCCAGGTATTCCACAATGTGATGGTGTCCATAGTTTTCTGGACTAGGGCACTTGGAGCGTTGATCTTGTGTCTGTCAGAAATACGACAGAATGTGAACCAAGATTTGGAGCTTAGCAGTTTCTACGCGACAGTGTTACAATTCTTTACTGTTCTTTCTGGAAACGAATAACACACACACATCAGTGATTTTATCAGACTCACAAAAGCCCGAATGACAACGAAGGCCTAGATTTTTAGTTCAATGTGAAAATAAGACTATTGTCCTCTTTCCAGTCATTGATAGGGAGACGATTAAACATTGTTGTGGGATTTTCTAACAACCTGTCATCTATGAACAAATCATTGCCGTGACATGTAAGGTCTCGATTTTTCTTTTGTCTTCTGTCAAATGGTCAAGGTGGATGACGAAGAGTTGGAGGACAGCGAACAGTGCACACCCTATATCATTTTGTGGAAGATTCCTAGGTGACAAGGGAATGTTAGATGTACTGTAGACAGATTGATAGATCTGGCATAAGAATGATGAACTAGTTGGTCTAGAAGTATACGTTACGCCCATGACAGGACGTGAAGATGGGAACTAAACATACATCTAACACGAGTCCGCCTTTGAGACAACAAACCACTGTTTCAGCTGTCATCTCGGTTACTCAAATGATGAGTCGCTGTGACTTCACAGAAAGGATAAGAGCTATCAAGATCTACCTCAAACAATCAATTAATCAAACAATCTTTGCCAGGTGTTCTCTACAGGACACGCACATATTCAGTCCCAAATCGAGTATTCTCGATATTGACTCATGCTCATTCATCTCAAAATCCTCTGATCATACGGACTCACGAAGAGCAATGACTATTCCGCTCGGTCAATAGGCTGACCCTCTGTTATGGTGACATGGCTAGCTAATTGGTCGGGCCGTTCGTTTCTCTCCACGCCCGCGTGTCCGGGGATAAAGATAGGGTTAGTTTCCGTAGTGATGCCAGTATTATATCTCTCCAATTACTCCACCCATCCCCATACGTACATAACCTGTTTTGCCTTTCTGGATCATGTTGATTGAGTCACGTAGTATGCACGCATGAGAATATGCATGCGATTCCAGCCAGTTAAGTGTCTCCGTTACGGCACATACGTCCATTGTAATACTTCCATAGTTCGTAGATAGCTAATAAGGTCCTATTCGAGCTGCAAATGTCCTTGGACAGTTCGGGCATGGAATGCCCACTGTAGAGGGATTTGGGTCTATCCGTGACTTTCTAGCTACTCTCCGCTGTTGAGCTGCTTCATTTCTCCTCGTTTTACAAGATGATGCGCCCTTTTTGATTGTAGAACGCCGTGTAGATCTATTTTGTGCAAGTTCTTCAAATGTATTTTGGTCTATTTCAAAAGCTTTCAGTGAGGCCTTTAACTAGTCCTCTTAGTGCTTCTTTTGGCCACTTTGAGATCGTGCATCACTCTCCAGCTCATCATAGAGAAGTATCTTTGACAGAGGATGATTTGGCATACTTACCAAATGACCTGCCCAAGGAATGTGTGTCTGCACTAGAATAGTGTCAATGCTAGGGATACCAGATCTGTCAAGGACTGTGGTATCTGGAAATTTGTCTTGCCATTTGATTTTCTGAGACAAGTTGTGTGAAAGTGATTGAGTTTCCTCAGATGACGTCTATACACAGTCCATGTTTCACTCGCGTATAACAGCACTGGAAGTACAACTGTTCTGTTAACTTTCAGCTTATTCTGTAGGTTAATACCATTTCTATGCCAAACATTTGCATACAATCTGCCTAAGTGCTGCTTGCCTTGGCGATCCTTGTCTACACTTCATCATCAATGTTGGCATTTAGTGATAAAGTACTACCTAGGTATGTGAATCTATTCACAACTTTCAGCGCTACGCCATTTACCTTTATTCTGGGCTTGAGAAAGCCTTTACCAGGTGTTGGTTTGTAACATGACTTCTGGTATCTACATGTTAATAGTAAGTCCAAATTTGGTACAAGCTGTGGAGAATCGACCGCAGATAGCAGCAAGCATGGTAACCGGCGTGTAAGTATGGGAACCATTTTCTCGTACAGCTGGCCTAATTCTAGCAATATGGCTACAGAAATCCTCCGTTCAGTGCAAGTAGTAAAACACTGAACGTACTAGTTCCAACAGCCGAAGTCTGATGTGTCCTGTTATTGACGCAAATAAAAATGGCGGCATTACATCCTACTAGAACTCTAGTAGGGACATCCTGCTACAAGAAAGTTACGATGGGAGTTTGAGAATGAACACAAAACAATTAAATAAAAAAATAATCAAAATCAAGGCATTCCATTCTCTGGGCTACATCCTGCTAATAGGCGGGAGTTTAAGAACGAACAAAGACGAAAAATAAAATTATCAAAGTTGACTCCTCATTTTTTTCTCTCGGAAAATCCAACAAACGAACGACAATCCCACTGTCTGATATCTATTTAATTTTCACGATTATCTCCCCTATTGTGAAAAAACAAATTACATTATTTTAATTGATATCTCGACTACTCCCGTAATGTGTGAGTTGCTGCTGATTTATGAGAATTCATTTATATTTATCAGGAAATCGATCTTCTTGATGATGAACTTTCATATACGGATACCAGTAACGTCAGAATAGACTACACCCATGAAACATTATAAAAAGGTAAGAAAAATTGTATAAACTTTTCTTTGCTCTTATTGATTCTCAAACTTCTTTTAGATCTCTCTTATATTAAGACAATGGTTGCAAGGAGGATATCCCGTCGGATGTAGTCCGGAGAATGTAGATGTGTTGTGTCACCGTTTTATTTGTGCCAATGGCCCGATACATTTAATTTCAGCTGTTAATTATTCTTATAAAGGGTCTGTCTATAAATTGTCTACAATTTTTTGCCAGTTTTGTCCCCCTTCACTTCTTTTCAAAAAATGTCAAGAATTCAGTGACCACTATGCATAATTATTTCCCAAAAAATGTAACACCCCCCCCCTTTCCCCCCATAAAATGTATGTGAAAAAAATTGAGCATCAAAGTGCAAAATACTAAATGATTATTTTCAAATTGAAACATTTCAATTGGTGTATCGCCCGTGTGTTGCCGGGGCCCGAAAGGGGAACAAAGAATAGCAACACTGTTTACCTTCCATGCATGTCGTAAAAGGTGACTAAGGAGGTTACAGGATGGAGTTGGCTGTCCCATCCCATATAGGGTCAGTGACCCAAGGCCATGCTGAAGTTGGATGTGTCAGGCCGAAAGGCGCAGATATCGCAGCAATGCTGTAAACCATGACACAACGCATTCTATTCTTTGGACTACATCCTGCTAATCTGCAGGAGTTTGAGAACGAACGCAGAAGAAGAAGAATTGGTGTATAAAGACAGTATTGTTGACTCTTCAACAATACTCGTCATCTTTTGTCACCCATCCCCCTTGTCAACAAAATGTCAAACTTTTGTAGAACTCCTCCCCCCCCCCCCCCTTTCACTTGTGTAACGTATGGACAATCCAACCCCCCCCTCCCCAACCACTCTGTAAGTCTCAATATTGAATTACATTATTGGTTAACACCCCAGCACTGAGAAAAAAACAATGACAAATTTATCAACATATTTATAATGCTTAATTATTATATTAATTATAATAATATTTATTTTTAGACAAGGAGGTTTGGAGAACAGTCACAACATGCAAGATTGAAGGCAACAGAGACAGTGGGCGACAACGTGAGAAAATATTAGACAATTTGACAACCTGGCATGGCAAAGAAATAACAGCAAGCTTGATACATAATACTGGAGACAGAGAGCTGTGGAGAGCCATGATCGCCTATGTCAGCCTACATAGCACCTGATGATGATTTGCCTAGAAAATCATTACAGCCAAAACATTCTGGATTAATATCTATGTCCTGAATAGGATATTCCACCAAAGACAAATGTGTCGGGTCATTAGTACAAATGAAATGGCAACAACTCATTTCCATTATCTGAACTACATCCTGTTGGAAATCTAGTCAGACCATTGTTCTCCTAAAAGATATCACAAAACTAGCAGCACAATGTAGACATTTTTTATGTTTATTGTAAATAATTATAAATATACCCGGTAAATGGGATACTCTGCACTGTGAACCACTTAGCTGCGGAGATCTCCTTAAGGATACGATGAGGGAAAGAATTCATATGGATGCTTTATTATAAGCTTCTAGACATATTTTTTCCCTGAAAAGCTAAGAAGAGGAGGATCTCTACAAAATCGCAGTGGCTTTTCATCCGTAAGAATACCTCCGCAAGAATACCTCCGCATCTTAAGTTATTCACCTGCTGACCCACAAACCCAGGTTTCGAATTCACTCGTTATTCATGGTGTGAAATAAAAAATTACTGCAGTAGTTCACTCAGCCATCAGGAAGTAGGGTATCAGGGTCATGCTCTGGGAAGGTTGAGGAATGGAGACATCTCTACTGAGCAAGTGCGGTAGGAATAGCTAGGCAGGCGGATTATGGTCAACCACTGACGAGGCAGCTGAGCAATTATGGGAAACCATGTGATATGGTGTTGGTTCATAACTAATATTACCTTTACCTTACCTTTACATAAATCCACCATCTCATTATCCCATCCTCTCACTAATCCACCGTTTCATTATCCCATTCTCTCACTAATCCACCATATCATTATCCCATCCTCTCACTAATCGATCTCATTATCCCATCCTCTCACTAATCCACCATCTCATTATCCCATCCTCTCACTAATCAATCTCATTACCCCATCCTCTCACTAATCCACCATCTCATTATCCCATCCTGTCACTAATCCACCATCTCATTATCCCATCCTGTCACTAATTCACCATCTCATTATCCCATCCTCTCACTAATCCACCATCTCATTATCCCATTCTCTCACTACCTCATCAACTCTCTAATTCATTATCTCACAATCCCATCCTTGAAATAAATGTGGATAAAGAACATTCTTTGCATCCCCCGAATTCTTAAAGTCAAAGGTAGTAGACTGAAGAGAGGACAATCGTGGATGGAACAAGCAGAGGATAATCATACAAAGCTTGTGTAGGTTGGTGGATGTAGCTGCAGGTGACGATATCATACAAAGCTTGTGTAGGTTGCTGGATGTAGCAGCAGGTGACGATATCATACAAAGCTTGTGTAGGTTGCTGGATGTAGCAGCAGGTGACGATATACAAAGCTTGTGTAGGTTGCTGGATGTAGCAGCAGGTGACGATATACAAAGCTTGTGTAGGTTGCTGGATGTAGCAGCAGGTGACGATATCATACAAAGCTTGTGTAGGTTGGTGGATGTAGCTGCAGGTGACGATATCATACAAAGCTTGTGTAGGTTGCTGGATGTAGCAGCAGGTGACGATATCATACAAAGCTTGTGTAGGTTGCTGGATGTAGCAGCAGGTGACGATATACAAAGCTTGTGTAGGTTGCTGGATGTAGCAGCAGGTGACGATATCATACAAAGCTTGTGTAGGTTGCTGGATGTAGCAGCAGGTGACGATATCATACAAAGCTTGTGTAGGTTGCTGGATGTAGCAGCAGGTGACGATATCATACAAAGCGTGTGTAGGTTGCTGGATGTAGCTGCAGGTGACGATATCATACAAAGCATGTGTAGGTTGGTGGATGTAGCAGCAGGAATGGAATGAATATACACCCGCCCATTGAATGCAAAACTTCTTTCAGAGTTATAATAACACTTGATATGGCAAGCAAGGAATGGCGGTGGAGGCTGAGGTGCAGGCATTCGTCAATGAGAACTCTGTTAAATGCATGTGATTATATACACAAATGGATTGGAGGTTAAACATGTTCGTAGTGCATGGGCCTTCACAGTTTCTGTGTGCAGGGAGAAGTATTAGGGAAGAGAGTGGAGCTTCTACAGTGACTACGAGTAATATGACTATGGAGATCATGGCAGTGACTATGGCATTAGAATCAGTAAGCTCACAGAGGGTTGTATGGACCCGTATTCTGAGTGACTCGATGAGTATTATTATGAAAGTAAAAATGAGTCTCGTTTGTGAACAATAGACTGAGATATTGAGAGGGTCAAGGTTGGAGGTGGTGACTTTTATTTTCGTGCCTGGGCATTTTGGCGTTCGGGGTAATGAGAGAGTTAATTTGCTTGCGTCAGGTGCTGTTGGTACACCCCTAGGAGGAGCAATGGATCGGGGAGATGTGTTGAATTCCGTAAGGGGACAACACGTAAAAGTGAACTTGATGTGGATGATGATTCAATTGCTACAATTAAGGAACAGGGTTTGAAATGTGGGGTCGCCAGAAGGGAGCAGTTTGCGGGGCTTAGAAGAATGACGGTCAATCAACATAGAACCAGAACTGTCAGAAGAGGTGTAATGACAGATACACTCAGGGAGAGATTGAAGCACCTTTGGATTTGTCTGGAGTGCAGTGATGATGATCCGACGATTAACAAACTATCCCATCCTCTCACTATATCATCAACTCTCTAATCCACCATCTCACTAATCCACCATCTCACTATCTCATCATGTCACTACACCATTTCACTACCTCATCATGTCACTACACCATTTCACTACCTCATCATGTCAATACACCATTTCACTGCCTCATCATTGCACTACCCCAATATATCACTATTTCATCTTCACACTACCCTACCATCTGACTATGAACAAGATTTGTGCACACAACTAAATTAACAATATAACATACTACGGACCTACATTTTATACATTCATAGATACTTCACAAACAAACAGCTCATCAATATACAGACCAACATATTTGAGAATAAATCTCCCACATACAAGATCAGGCAAATAAAATACTTTGGACACATTAAAAGACATGACACCTTATTGAAGACCTTACTTGAGGGTAAAGTCAAAGGGAAGCGAGCAAGAGGTAGGCAGAGATACAAGTGGGAGAGTAACATCACACGATGGACAGGTTTCAGTCTAGCAGAGTGCACCACCAAGACAAGAGACAGGAGATGTTGGAGATATGTTGCAGCCAACCTTCGTTGCGGAGATGGCACTTGATGATGATGATGATTCCACATACACAAATGACTTGCCAGCTGTGCAAAAAAAAAAAAAAACCATCTACGTGTATAATAGAAATGCAATGTTTATTGATTAGAACATGAGCTATATCGGTTAACACTTCGCTAATCTGCAATTCAGAGTATACTTATCTCCTACTACAATCTAGAGTATACTTATCTCCTACTACCTTATGTTTTTTGAAATTTTGTAGACATTGACATTGCGGTCTTATACTTTCATACATCTTTATAAAATGGAACTCATGTGAGAGAGCTTTGGAACCTTCTATGTCAAAGTGAATGTTTACTTTCTATGTGTCATAGTGAATGTTTACTTTCTATGTGTCATAGTGAATGTTTACTTTCTATGTGTCATAGTGAATATTTACTTTCTATGTGTCATAGTGAATATTTACTTTCTATGTGTCATAGTGAATATTTACTTTCTATGTGTCATAGTGAATGTTTACTTTCTATGTGTCATAGTGAATATTTACTTTCTATGTGTCATAGTGAATGTTTACTTTCTATGTGTCATAGTGAATATTTACTTTCTATGTGTCATAGTGAATGTTTACATTTTATGAATGAATTTGAAAGCCCCAGAGTTGTTTCCTACTTATTATAATGCTAGGCATGGATTTACATTACATTCTATATATATCACAAAATCTCAGCTTCCAAAAATGTGATTTCTTCATGATAATACAAACGATGTCTCATGGGTGTTTATTTTTACAGAAATAGGACATATAGAGAAAAAAACCCACATACATGTGAAAACAAAACAGATAAATGATGGAACAATCTGATATTATGTGTATGTCAGGCGCTCGTTAACAGCTTTTGGGAATTAATGAGTGCCTGACATATGCATAATTTGGGTTGTTCAGTCATTTCTCTGTCTCGTTTTTACATGTATTTGGGTTTGTTTTTGTATATTTCCTATTTCTGTACATTTCCTGTTTGTATCACCTCTGAACTTATGTCTATCCTTCCAGCCATTTCGCTAAACATGTCAAAGCAAGTTGTGTCATCCCTACTTGTCATTTTTGATTTACACGTGTATGTTATCCTTAATAAAGGCCTTTTGGTTGAAACGTCAATTTGTATGTGTGCCTATGTGTGTTTCGTGTTATTAGCAAAACTTTATTAGCCCGTTTCATGCTTTACCTGTTATACAAAATGGGGTCATGACTCAAAAAAAGTTTCGGAACCTCTGATCTAAATGATAATATTAGCAATTATATTAATCTTCTTATTCTTCTTCTGCGTTCGTTCTCAAACTCCTGCAGATTAGCAGGATGTAGTCCGGAGAACGGAATGTGTTGTCATGGTTTACAGCATTGCTGCGATATCTGCGCCTTTTGGCCTGACACATCCGACTTCAGCAAGGCTTTGGGTTACTGACCCTATATGGGATGGGACAGCCAACTCCATCCCATAACCTCCTTAGTCGCCTTTTACGACATTCGTGGAAGGTAAACAGTGTTGCTATTCTTTGCTCCCCTTTCGGGCCTTGGCAACACACGGGTGATTATATTAATAATATATAACATAATATATTAATAAATATATTATATTAATAATATTTATTATATATATTAACAAATAATATTAGCAATGTTGAGTCTACCATGTCACTAATACGGCTGAATGCATGGTATGGAATATCATGTACAATTATCAAAAAATAATGCAACATATATATACTTCATGTCAAACAGAAATGCAAGCACAACAAATAATCAACAGGTGTCAAAAAACAGAATGATATATCAGGTTTATACAAGAATAAATTAAATGCATGTTAAACAAAAATTATGTGTCAGAATGGTTGTGCAACACCTGTGACATGTTCTTTCCAAAATGTACTCTACTTGGATATTCTGAACAACTCCCGATTCTGGGCGAATTGAATTGCCAAATCCCAGAACTTGTTTAAATAATCTAAAATGTCTCTTATCCATTGTCATCTTGGATGACATTAACCCGTTACCTGCAATCATACCTTCCATTATTAATTTTTCCATGTTGTTATGTCTCTTTATAAGGCAAAAAAAAACCTCAGCTTTCTTGTTATAATGTTGTTTGAGAGCCAACACTTCCAAGTTTAATGTTCTTATCACTTCTTGATTTATCTTTTCAGCTGTCCATGTCGTTCTCAAAATTCTTCTGTAGCATCTTATTTCAGAGGTAGCAATGCTCTTTGCCCCTTAGTGTCCATGTATCACAGTTATAAATCTATCTATTGTCATTTCCACTTGTGCCATTAAGTGCCGTGGGGGAAAGCTGGAGTCATCTGTCTTTGGCCATTTCGGTCACATTGACCATGGTCAGCCCATGTCTCTAAGGTTCATTTGTCTCCACCCATCTAGTATTTGGTCTTCCTTGTGCTTTGTAGCGTTCTGCTGTTGTATGTATGAAGGGCTGGTTGCGTTGGTTCTATTCGCATGATGTGACTAAACCACCTGGTTTGCTGTCTTAAGATGTCTTGATGAGAAAGTCTTTATTTTTTTCCTGATATCTTCATTTTTCCATTGGTCTCTTCTGGTGATATTTATAGCTTTCCTCAAATATCTCATTTCAAATGCTGTGATTTTTTTTGATAATGTCTTTGTCAAGGGCACAATTTGTCAAAATTTGACATTGACCATACATGGTACAGAATCATCATCATCATTAAGTACCGTCTCCACAACGAAGGTTGGCTGCAACGTATCTCCAACATCTCCTGTCTCTTGTCTTGGTGGTGCAATCTGCTAGACTGTAACCTGTCCATCGTGTGATGTTACTCTCCCACTTGTATCTCTGCCTACCTCTTGCTCGCTTCCCTTTGACTGTACCCTCAAGTAAGGTCTTCAATAGGGTGTCATGTCTTTTAATGTGTCCAAAGTATTTTATTTGCCTGATCTTTATTTCTCTTAGTAGTTCTTTCTTCATATTAAGTGTCTTTAGCACCTCTTTATTTGTTTTCTTCTCTTTCCATGATGTTCTCCCTATTCTTCTATATACCCACATCTCAAAGACATCAATTCTGTCTTCTAATTGTTTATTTAGTGTCCATGTTTCTGAGCCATACATTAATATGGAATAGATGTAGCATTTTATTATACTGTACAGAATACTGTTTAGCTATAAATTGTTAATGGAAATATACTTGCTATAATTAGATGTAAGCTTTACAGCTGATGCCTTGCCAAAGTTTTTAATGTCTGCTAATTTGGTCACTATTGCAATTTTTCTCTTGATTTCTGCAGCACATTGCTCTGTATTGTTTATGTTCACACCCAAATATTCAAAATTAATGATATCTTCAGCCAGTGTGTTTGTGGGGCCCAAAAGGGGAGTAAAGAACAGCAGCACTGTTTACCTTCCATGTAGGTTGTACAAGGAGACAAAGAAGGTTATAAAGTGGAGTTGGCTGTTCTATCCCATATAGGGTCAAAGTGACCCAGATGTCATGCTGAAGTCAGATGTTTCAGGCCGAAAGACTCATATATCACCAAGCTGTAAACCAAGACACAACACATTCACTTCTCTGAATTACATCCTGCTAATGTGCAGCAGTTTGTGAATGAGTGGAGAAGAAGAATGACATCTTCCAACTCTTGATTATCAATTATGACTTTTGGTCACTTTTTGATGTGACATATTGTCATAACAATTAATTTAACATTAGTCATACTAAAAAATGTTACGTAAGCAAGATATAATGTCAGTTATATAAGATGATAGTATGATGTCAGTTATATAAGATGTCAGTTATACAAGATGATATTATGATGTCAGTTATACAAGATGATATTATGATGTCAGTAATACAAGAGGATATTATGATGTCATTTATACAAGATGATATTATGATGTCAGTAATACAAGAGGATATTATGATGTCATTTATACAAGATGATATTATGATGTCAGTTATACAAGATGATATTATGATGTCAGTTATACAAGATGATATTATGATGTCAGTAATACAAGAGGATATTATGATGTCATTTATACAAGATGATATTATGATGTCAGTTATACAAGATGATATTATGATGTCAGTTATACAAGATGATATTATGATGTCAGTTATACAAGATGATATTATGATGTCAGTAATACAAGAGGATATTATGATGTCATTTATACAAGATGATATTATGATGTCAGTTATACAAGATGATATTATGATGTCAGTTATACAAGATGATATTATGATGTCAGTAATACAAGAGGATATTATGATGTCATTTATACAAGATGATATTATGATGTCAGTTTTACAAGATGATATTATGATGTCAGTTATACAAGATGATAGTATGATGTCAGTTATACAAGATGTCAGTTATACAAGATGATAGTATGTCAGTTATACAAGATGATAGTATGATGTCAGTTATACAAGATGTCAGTTATACAAGATGATAGTATGATGTCAGTTATACAAGATGATAGTATGATGTCAGTTATACAGGATGATATTATGATGTCAGTTATACAAGATGATATTATGATGTCAGTTATACAAGATGAATAGAAAATGAACACATCTAGCTTAAACTTGAAATGCCTCCATCAAATATTGTCTATGAAAGTCAAAGTGTGACTAATGATTGAACCTGTCCTCGTCTCCAAAGACACATACACACCAAGTTTAAGGGAAATCATTAAAATTTTTTTAAAGTTGAAAAGGCATATAGGATTAACTTCACTGTACTTGGGTTACATTATATGTACTCCGTACCTCTCAACGAAACAGCACAACGTTTGACGAGAGTACCACTCACAGCACGTAACTCTGTAACTTCAAGCAATAATCCCCAGGAATCTTTGAAAAAAATCACGTTGTAAACAAAGCAGCTCATTAAATAATAATCTGCTTTGGTAGAGGACTTAATGTGACAGTCTCACAATCCCAACTCAAGGTTTGAGTCCCATGTTGCACTAGCAATGGAACTTTAAACAGCACTAAAACATTTTAAACAATATTTGTCTATATAGAACATACTTCTGCTGTCTTTTTTTTCAGGCTTTTATAGTTAAGAGATTAGTAAGACAGTCCAGAATCAAAATCATGAGCTCTAACTCAAAGTTGACGGCAAAAATTGTGCCATCACAAAATACTAGCCATGCTACGGAATATATGAATGAGGCCCACAAATTTAGCAATAATTGAAAAACATTATAAGAAGTATATTTCAATTGTTAATTCAATATTTATCAAATAATGAGTAATGATACAAGAGCTGCTCCCTTTATAATGCAAAGATGATAAACTGCAGCATTATCCATACAACTAAAGACAGAAAGTCAATCATGCTAGCGGTAGCACTCAGATAATAGTTACTTAACAAATAAAAATACATAAACTCATGGTAACAATAATGTTTTGGCCTCACTCCATATCAGTGGGAAAATGACTCTGCAAGCAGAGAGAAGAATCATGTAGGAACTATATACTGTACGAGGTAAGGCCCAAATAGGTTCTGAACGAAACACAACGTAAACAGCATATCCTGCCACAGCAAAGAAATGTCCAATTAAAATGTGAGGTTTAGGTTTTAATCTGAAAAAAAAAAAAAGAAATGGAAGAGTTACATTTATCAGTTTATGGTTTTTCTCAAACACAATGGTATGTTACGTATGACGATCTGTCAGATCTGAGATTGTTAGGAATAATATGAAAGCATACTTTATACACAAACATTCAGATAGAAAGCAACAAACATAAATAGACTCAGTTATAGACTCAGACAAAACTGTAGGGAAGAGAAATAAGAAGATAATATAAAGCTGAATATTCTTCTTCAGCGTTCATTCTCAAACTCCCACTGGATCTCTCTTGTAGCAGGACAATGGTCCAACTAGATTTCCAGCAGGATGTAGTCCAGAAAAATGGAAATGCGTTGTGTCGCTGTTTTATTTGTGCCAATGGCCCGACACATCCGTCTTCGGCGGTAAAGCTGAATATAGACATGAACAAATGTCAATATAATCTTGGGTACTACTAGTTCTGACTACCGCAGATCTCCCCTACTCTAAATATAGCAATATTTCACATACACACTCTAAATATAGCATTATTTCACATACACACTCTAAATATAGTATAATTTCATGTGTCAACAACATGACATAATTTTTGTGGGAGTTTTAAAAACTACATCGTTATGAAAGAAATATATCTGCAACTACCAATTTTTAACAGCTTATTCGACATCTCCTTCAACACCATTCTTCAAAATATTGCCCAATATTGGTGACCTACACAAGTCTAATCCTAACCCTAGAAGTTCATTCTACAACTGATACAACCTAATCCTAACTCTAACCCTTTTAGTTTTTATCTCTAATCCTACTTCTAACCCCCTATTCTACTAGTAGAGTAGCAGTGTCCAATATTGGCCACTTACAAAAGTCTAATCCTAACCCTAACAGTTCAATCTACAACTAATACAGCCTAATCCTAACCCTGTTAGTGTGATTTCTATCCTAACCCAAATCCCTTATTCTATGAGTAGTGTAGCCTAATCATAACCCAAAACCATAACCCTAAACCTGAAAACGCACCCCAAAAAACAACCCAATCCTTTAAAAATCCACAAACCTAAATACCAGCTACAATTGACATTCAGGTTTCACACCAACAATCATGCAAACCTTCCGGTATTTAAAAACTAATGACATCAGTGCACCATATAACAAGCTAATGGACGGCATATCAGTCTGTGCCCTACAGGAAACCTCATTTACATTTTATTATATGAAGTAACTTCAAAAAGTTCTAGGAATTAGTCGATTATATAGTAATAAGTAACAATAGAATTATCTACACTACATTTCCTTCCGGGCCACGATGATAAGGGAGAACGTATGTATTCTCATACGGTCATAGATGTTTCTTCTGAAAGCAACAGCAGACCACAGTAGTATTGTGCCAAGAATTTTCTTATGGATATGATGACTACAACCAAGAGAATAGAGGCTTTCGAAATGAAGTGTAGAAGAGAATAGAAGAGTCCTGAGAATATCATGGACAGCAAGGTAGACCAATCAAAATGTGCTAAGCAGGATCAATGTGCAAGAAGGCTGGCTTTTAACCACCATATTAAGAAGGAAGTTGGTTTTTTTAAGCCATGTGAAGAGACACGATGGCATGGAGTGTTATTGAAGGGGGCGATATAAGACTGTAGAGGCAGAGGTCAACAAAGACGTCACAAGAGATATTCAGGAATGCATGCATGTCGCTAAAGAAGGTGGGACAACTTGCCAGAGACCGTAAAGATTTTAGGAGATTTATAAGGAAGACTACGTTCTGGAAATATGACACACAATTACTCCTTCAGCAACTACACACTTTTGCCAATGTGAATACTGCTGCTGGAAACATTTGGACCCCATTCTTTGATACCTCTCTCAACTATTTTGTCACATTGGTGATAACATCATCTGCATCCTTTGGTGTATTGTTGCCAGGTCAGATATCCAACTGCCACACCTCAGTACTACTCTCCTCTGAAACAAGGCTGAGGAAATCCATTTCACAAGAAAAGGGTTTATGTTAAATTCTAATGACCGATCCAGCAGGAGATGCAAACATACTCTGTTGTAAGCACCATCAAAGCATCCACCACCACACATGCACATGGAAACCCTCATAAACATCCTGAGCAAAGGCAGTCACATTAGACCATGTCTCTGTTTGGGTGATATCCTGCAAGTATAGGCGGAAGAAGATGCAACATTTCACATAGTCGGAGTGGTGTGAGATAGTGACGCTGCAAACAATAAAGTAGGCCATGACACAGTTGAAGAGGGAGTCATCCATTGTCAATAATGGGTGGATTTGTTGACACAATCTATGACCAGAAAAATTACCTCCATACTCGTGTCCAGCCAGACATGTGGGTGTTGAGGGTAATGAGTGAGCTGATAAGTTGGCGAGCATGGCATGGCATCGAAAGATACATCAATAGATTATTATAACATAATCAATGCACTGAGAAACATAGTCTTCTTGATTAAACATATTTGTCCGACACACAACATAATTATATTCAATGCAGAATGTCTAGACCTGTTATTTTCAATGTCATTTCGTAGCGAAGCTAACGTGTTCATTATATCTTCTTTGAAAACCAATTCCCAACAATTCTGCATCATTATAAACACAATCAATAAAAATTTCACTAAAAATGGCTTCTATTTCAACTCAATTTGTGATAGCTGAAACACTTGATTACAAATCTAAAATATTCTCAGATCTACAATGTGCTTTGCACACATCATTGCCTGTAAAGTACGCTTGATTAAATGCTAGCAGTGTTTCCACTTTCCTGGAAGAAAAAGCTGAATTTAAGCTTTTTATCATAGTTACTAAACTGCATAGTGACATGTCCCAACTAAGCTACTAAGCATTAAGGAGATACAACAGGAAATTTGTGACTTTTTGTGCTCCGATGGTATGGTAAAGGTTAACAAACATCTGTAGTACTTGTATTCTTCTTAGCTCTTAGCATTAATTCTCAAACCCGATGGATCTCTTTTGTAGCACTACCATAGTTCTACTAGATTTCCAGCAGAATGTAGTCCAAAGAATTATTATGTATTGTGTCACTGTTTTATTTGTGGCAATATCCCAAAACATCTGCCTATGGTGAGGCACTTGTATTTAAAAATCCTTCATGTAAATTTAATAAAGATTATTAAAGAAGAATAAAACTACATGAATATATTGTTGGCAAATGTGGCCACACCAACTATTACTCACATAGAAAGAAGACTGACTGGACCTTCCACACATTGTCCACCCAGACGGAAGTACTCAAAACAAGCTTTCTTCATACAGATAAGGTACTCTGTAGACAAGAATTTGAATCATAAACTTGCATTCACTGTAAAGATGAGAAATTGGGTGCAACTTCGCTAAAATAAACTAACAAAGCAATTTGTCAGTAACAAGTATTTTATCTGCATTTATGTCAGACAAATTTAGCAAACAAGAAAACAAGAGAGCAAAAAGTATTCATATTCAAGGGTCATCTCTGCATTAATGGTTCCCTGTAAAAGACTTCCAACATCCTGATTCGTGCTGGGTGGTGCACTCTGGCAGACTGTATCTTGTTCATCTCATGATGTTTCCCTATGACTTGTCCTCATTTTACCTTCAAGTCAGGTAGGTCTTCAACAAAGTATCATATATTTTTATATGTTCCAAATATTTTGTTTGTTTGATTTTTATTTCTAATTTTTTTTAATATGCAATTTGTCCTTGTGTGGTAGACTTCTAGGATTGATTTGACGTAATTAATGAATTATGAGACCACGTCCACTTAGAAGATTTTTAAAAGAGTGAATCATGGTCACTCTCAAGACTGCATGCGATTGGTGTAAAAATAAGAACAGCGCATAAAGAGAAACATAAGAGATATGCAAAGAGACTAAATCAGCATCAAATTGTCGCAACACTCCGATGGATTTAATGAGAAGGGAGTCGGAGCAAGTATGGACTTGTCCAGTATGCACAGATGATAGCCTGCAGTCATAACACATAAAACAATGGCAGACATACTAACTGTTATCTGCTGTGAAAAGCTCGTACAGAGCATTCACCAACATGTTTACCACAAATGTTACACACATAACACAATGGCAGACATACTATTATCTGCTGTGAAAAGCTCGTACAGAGCATTCACCAACAAATTCACCACAAATGTTATACAGATAACACAATGGCAGACACACTAACTGTTATCTGCTGTAAACAGCTCATATAGAGCATTCGCCAACACATTCACCACAAATATTATACACATAACACAATGGCAGACATACTTACTGTTATCTGCTGTAAACAGCTCATATAGAGCATTCGCCAACACATTCACCACAAATATTATACACATAACACAATGGCAGACATACTTACTGTTATCTGCTGCAAACAGCTCGTACAGAGCATTCGCTAACACATTCACCACAAATGAATGATTGCTTTTTCTTCTCAGATGAAACACTCTCAGCATCTTTATGATTGTCTCGTAGTCTGAAAGATCTGGGATGTTTCGAAGGAGCTCTCTCCATATCACAATATCATTGAGGCAAACACTCATCCCGCCACCAGTTAAAGGATGTCTCATGTTGTAGGCATCTCCTAGCACTAGTACTCCTGGTCTCTCTATAGGGCTAGGGGGTAAAAAACTGTTTGGCATACTCCTTACACGACCGTTTATGACACTATCTTCAAATGGTTTCTGTATGTGTTCTGAAGATTATTAAAAAATATAATTTTATTTTGAATTAGTACACCTTAGTCTTATAGAGTGGCAGTGAGGACAATGTTCTACAAAGGATAGTTCATATACATGACAATGAGTCTTCTTCTTCTCGATAGTAAGAACTGCTGAAGTTGGATGTGTTGGGCCAGGAATACAAAATCAGATGGCTACACAATGCATCACCATTCTCTGGACTACATCCTGCTGGAAATTTAGTAGGTTCATTGTCCTGCAACTAGTTATCCAGCAGGAGTTTGAGAATCACCAGAAAAAAATATATATACACGTATATAGTACATATCAGAAAACGTCATTGGTCCTATATCGGGCAAGTCCTACGTGAAGATATCAACAGAATACACCAGCAATCTCTTGAATGGATACCTGCATGCAAAAGAGCCAAGGGTAGACCAAAATAAACACTCAGAAGAACAATACTTAGAGAAAGTAAAACAATCAATATTCATACTATTCAAAAACTGCACAGAATAGCTTTGAACAGACAGAATTAGACAGATCTGACCTCTGCCCTATGCGCTAACTTCAGCGCAAAAGGAAAATGAATGAATGAATAGTACATTAGTGTTTTGTTTCTCCACATATGTTCATTGTCCCCTTATGAACTTGTTACAATTTCCACATATGTTCATTGTCCCCTTATGAATTTGTTACAATTTTCATATATGTTCATTGTCCCTATATCAACATATTACAATTTCCCCATATTTTTATTGTCCTCTTAAATACTCATCACAATTTCTTTGCATATGCTCATTGTCCCACTATGCAACGTCAGAAAGTAGCAGATGAGATTTGAAACAGATCTATTCAGTTGACAGGCATTCAGTCACAATATCCTGTACAAAAATACTGTAGCTCTTTTACTACACTTTTTACTCTGCATTCTTTCCCAAGCTACTCCTGTTTGCTATCAGGATGTAGTCTGCAAACATGAATATGTCATGTCATGATTTACATCTTTGCTGTGAGATTTACATCTTTTGATTCCAAGTCATTTTACATCTATGGGATGAAATAGCCAACCCCAACCCTCTTCTGACATATCCTGCCAGGACAATGTTATTATTCTTTGCTCTTTTTTTTTGGGACCTCAGCATCACAAAAGCATTCTACTAGTCCACATGTTCACGACAAATGAGTCGCAACACCAAATGAGGTCATTGACTAAAATTGTAAACTAAGATATTGATTTTTAAGCAATTTTTATTTTTAATTTGTGTTTGCTTCCTCTGCGTTCGTTCTCAAACTCCTGCAGATTAGCAGGACATAGTTCATATAAGGGAATGTGTTATAGTGTGTCATAGTTTACAGCTTATCTGCCTAACACATTCAACTTCAGAATGGTTTTTGCGTAAATTTGACCCTATATGGGAAAGGGACTACAATCATTCCAAAACCTCTTTAGTCACCTATTATGACTTCTATGGAAGGTAAATAGTGTTGCTATTCTTTGCTCCCCTTTTTGATCTCAACAACACGCATCAATTAGTGTCTTAAATGTTTCACTTCCAAATGTCACCATGCTTGTATTACTCCCATTTGCTTCTCTATATTTCTATGAGGGTAGATTTTCAATGCTTGTTGATTTGAAAACCAAAACTGCCTGTATGTAACCAGGGCCCAAAAGGGGAGCAAAGAATAGTAACACTGTTTTCCTTTCATGCATGTTGTAAGAGGCAACTAAGCAGGTTACGGGGTGGAGTTGGCTGTACATTCCATATGGGGTCAAAGTGACCCAATGTCATGCTGAAGTCACATATGTCAGGCTGAAAGCCACAGATATCACAGCAATGCTGTAAACCATGATGTAGGATGTAGTCCAGATAATGGAAATATGTTGTGCCACCTTTTTATTTGCACCAATGGCCCGAAACATCTGTTTTCTGTGAAAGATTTCGTTCAAACATAAATATGTGTCACAGATTCTAATCTTTAAATTACATGAGACTCAACTACTGTGCATTTTATATATACACTATAAAATATGTACACGAGTACATTGGACACTTACCTGGAAGTTGTGGGCAGACATTTTCCAGCAAATGGTCCTTCATATTCTTGGGCATTATGCCTCTAATGTCCACTAAAACACGAGTGCAGTCAGATGATATCTGATAAATCAGAACTGGGCTTGGATGAGTAAGCACTAATTCTGCATGATTGCTTATTTTTTGAGGGCAATGGTTCATCAGCAGACCCACGAAATGGGAAGTCACAGTCGCTTGCTCTTTGACAAGTTCTTTCCTGAATTTGGAGAAGCATCCATCTACAACAAAGGTTAGTGGAGCATAGATTGTCTGTGGATAAGCAAATGTAGAACATACGTCACACAAGCCTTTTTTTTCCCCTAGGTTTGTATACAGTTGACCATCTCTTGGGTGTCGACCAAGTCTTAACAAAAACACACAAAAACATGCTTCACCAATACTGATTTTGACAAGAGTTTACTCAAAATTTTGTTTTACAGAGAAGTTCCTTTCTTAAGTGGGGATTTCAGTCATATCCACTCATAAAATTCTCACATAAAAAATGGGGACAAGAACTAATTAGGATTCTTGCACTCTCTCAAACAATAGATAGTTTGATTGTGGTTGTTTCCAATGTTCCACTATCCACTGCCTCCCCAAGCTGTGGATGCTCCTGACTGGGGTCAGTGATTCCAGCTGGTGCCTTGAGTTAGCAGCTCAATCTTGATTGATGTTGCCTATCACGCGGTAGATGGAGGCATTTCAGTGGAGATATCAGTACCAGCTGATATCCTGCTCCATCCTGGTGGACAACATGGCTGGTTTGTCAGAAACTATTTATTTGTTCAAGGATGATATTGCTTATATTGTAGCTACCTCCACATTTGGAGGCCTCCCCGTTCCACTATCCTCTATCTGTAGGCTTGTCTGCTATGGGTTAGCCCCCACCATGTGTTCTCAGACTAATAATTTAAGCAAACACTTTTCTCAAATACTAAGCCAGTGTGTTGTCATTGTAATCAATAATTATGGCCTTAAGTCTCTGAAGACTTGTTCACAAAACTCGCAATGACGAACTATGGGACTTGACAAACTAGCTATCCACGTCAGCCGTCATCTTACACTGCAAGTATTTTTAGCTATGGGTGGCCAAGAGGTAGCAATCAGAGATATTATTTGTCTTGTGTGCAATGAATTCTCATTCCATCTCAGTCTACTCAACGTAGCCCAATCATCAAAAACATTAACCAGGTGTTTTGCATGAATTCCGAAACTACCTGCTATGGAATGCATCCCAAAGAGATGTTTTTAGGTTCTTGGCTATTGAGATCAGTGCGAAGTCCTTTATTTGCCTACACCCGGTTGTGTTACTTTAGTCAAATAGAATGCAAAGAATAATAACACAACAGGCTATCACACTCTGATAGCAACAAGATGGATTGTTACTACGGTTGAAAGTGCATGCCTCATCACAAAGAGAATTGACCCTTTACTCACCAATCTATAAAAGTGATGTACTTGTGCCTTTACTGGTTGTATTCTGGTACCTTTTCATGCCTCTGTAAACCTCTGGGCTGACTTTGTTCAAACTAACGCATATGCTTGTCAAAACTAAGACTAAAGGATTAATCTTCTTCTTCAGCATTCATTCTCAAACCCCCGCTGGATCTCTTTTGTAGCAGGACCATGGTCCTTCTAGATGTCCAGCAGGATGTCGTCCAAAGAATGGTAGTGTATTGTGTCGCCGTTTTATTTGTGCCAATGACCCGACACATCCGACTTCAGTGGAAATGATTCATCTGATTGACATTGCAAGAAATATTCCCCAGATGTTTCTACAGCTAAATATTTATCACTAAGAAAAATCTGTAAGAGGTTCAAATGTATTACCATAATAAACTTACAAGGAGGTCATCTTTGTCTTTAGCTTTGTACTGTACACCAACAACCACATTGTTGTCCTCTACAAGTTTACTAGCAACTCCCTCAATGTAAGTAACACTGAAAATGTAACCAAATCCATAATAAACAAGACAGAAATTTTTCAGAATTACAATATAATAATAATAATACAAATAATAATAATAAGACTCATAACCATTACGGATGTAGGGAATACCACACTGGAGACATCAGCACACAAAAAACCTCAGTACACCTGTGTCCTCAGACACTCTGAGGAGTGTACAAAAAACATGCCCTGAAGAGTCCTTGATGTTATCAATCCATGACTTTCTTTTCTAGCCTCTTCTCCTTCCTCTCACGGTTGTAGTTTTAGAAAGTGAGTCGCGTCTCATTACATGTCCAAACCAAACAAGTTTACGCCATTTCACTGCCTAAAAGTGGTTCTTGATAACCTCTAAGTTTGTTTATTTGCTGCTGGATGAATATATTTGTCTTGTGTTTTATATAACTAACTCTAAACAAACAACTGAAGCACTTATATTCTTCTTCTTCATCAGAGTTCATTCTCAAACTCCCGCTGGATCTCTCTTTTAGCAGGATCATTGTCCTACCAGATTTCCAGCACGATGTAACCCAGAGATTGGAAATTCATTGTGTTGCTGTTTTATTTGCGTCAATGACACATCCGTCTTCTTGCTCATGTCTATAGTTTCTGTTTAGTTCTCTCCACTGAAGTTGCATATATTATTTTAGCACAGAATTTGCTTCCTTGAAACTTTGAAGCATGTGGGACTGAGGGATGTTAACTTCTCATTGCTGTCAATTTGTCTAGTTTTTAATTTCCAGGGTTGCCATAGTGAGTTAGAATATATTGCAGCACTATTTTGTATAGATAATTTTGTACATATTGTGAACATGTCAGTAAATAAAATACAATGCAAATTAAATAAATATTACAGAATAATACAAACTTTGGTTCGTTTTTAGCTTGTTCTCTGAGAGCCATGATGAATCTGCCATGATGAAATGCTGATCCATTGGTTATCTGTACTAATCCATTTTGTTCCTCTTGCTTTGGGTAAGGAACAACGACTTCTGCTTTGTCTTCCAAGTTATGTATCACATAACCCTTTATTTTATGTGCATCAAGACCTTCAATGGAGTCTCATTAACAGAAAAATAGACATAAAAAATTATACATCTGACATCAAAATGAATAATACTGATACAACAAAAGAAACAATAAAATATATTCTTCTTCTGCAGAAAAGGGTACCAAATTATAACCTAGACACAGGCAACTGTGCATTCAGACTATTCAGAAAATAATGGTAACTGACGAGGCCCCTTTCTGTTTTTGCAGTTTATAGTATTATTGTTGTGTCATAAAAAATATAATCTACGATCTATGCCGGATGTGACTAATGTTGTACCACAGTAAGTCTTCTACAGTATGTACAAGTAGCTACAAGCTCACTTGTATCATCATGTGTTGTTGTGTGTCTTTTTAGAAATCCAGTCTTTGAACTATCTGCTATCGCTGCCACCTTTGTCTTTATACCATTCCTGAACTTTCCCTTCCAAATAACACAATCCATGGCATCCTGTTTCCATATCAATGCCTATATCATGCATATTGAGTTTGCATAAATTTTTGTACCGAAGCAGATGTCGAGCTTGAGATCTTTTCTCAGACTGTAATCTTCCATAAAATAGATCTTTCTGTATTCTTCCATCTTCCTAGAGACTTCCAGTCATCTCTGCACAGACTGAGCATATAAAATATTGTGGTATTACCTGTTCTTTCATGTACATCAGTGCTAGTTACTGTATCCTGTCTCATAACTCCAAGAATTGCATGTAAGTACTGCATGTGGAAGCTGTTTAATCATCTCTCCTGGTGCATATATAGTCTGCCATAAATTCATTGCAAAATGAAGATGACAATGAGACTGACAAAGTACACATACATAGATGTGTCACTGGCTGAGGACGCATGCCTGGTACATCAGGAGTAGTCAAGAACAATGGTAAACCACTGAACATATTTATATTGCCTAGAACAATATCTACATCCAAATAAATGCTGGGTTAATTGCTACATCCTGAACAGGATATGCTACCAACTTCTATGTTCCTGACACTACACACATTGTGATCTTCTTCTGTGCTCACTCTTGAATAATCAACACGAATATTCATGTGATTTAAGCATGAGAGCATGTAGTATGTTGTGCTGCTAATTACACAGCAGAGCCTGCATTAACTACAAGGATGTTCCTTTAAAATCTTGCTTATTTGCTAACCCTGGGATTGTGTGACAGCAGTACATATCCCTTTGTATCCCAACTTCTGCAATCAATTACTATGTATCCAGTCCAATATTGATCATGTATACAGCAGTGTGTTTTAGGTCACTGTAGGTCCCTGCTACTACACAACCTCTGTGATCACTTACTATGCATCCAGTCCAATATTGGCAATGTATAGAGCTGTTTGTATTATATAAAATATACATTACTACAAAAAATACAACTGTCTCTGAAAAGCAACTGTAACCATTGATAGACAGTAACAGACACTGGAAAGTCTATAAGAGATAAAAGTACTTCAAATAACCAACTTAGCAACAATGTATGATAACTATAACTTCTAACTATGATACTGAAAGACCTTATTTTGATTATTGTTTATGCAATGAAAAATCTTTGGCAAAGCACCAGCTGTAGAACTAAATTATATATGATTATAGCAAGTATATTTCTAGTAGCAACTTATAGTTGTGAATCATGGACACTTAATAAAGTAATGGAAAAGAGAATGGCTGCATTCGAAATGAGATGCTACAGAAGAATTTTGAGAATTTTTTATTAGAAACTAGCATCATGGCACATGGGACATTTCCATAAGTGCTCCATTCTCTGTTCCATCAGCCATTCAAACATATGTAGACTCAAAGTCCCAGTCAGGTGTTGATTACGTGATCTTCTGTTCTTTTCTGTTCTAAATTTTCTTCCCTCTCCTCTAATCACTTTCATTTCCATCATTCTTTGTATCTGTACTTTTTCAGTCTCATTGTCAACATCTTCATTTTGCAATGAATTTATGGCTGCTTTAATTAAGTCAGCCTCATCTCTTTTCAGTAATGTGCTGTCAATCACAGCATTGCCTGCCAATGAGTCAGCTCTTTCGTTTCTCTGACTCCGGCTTGGCTCAGGCAGTACATCCATGTAATGAATTTTGTGAAAACCATGGTACAGCGAAAAAGACTAATCAAGAAGTCATAAGAACATTACACGTTGAAGAGAGTAAGCACGTGTCTTGGAGCATCATTGCACTCCAAGCAAACCCATAGTCTCTCAGTCTTCTTGAGCAGATGCTGAATGGTATGCATAACAGTGGTTTCCAGTGCTCATTGGTTAACACATTTCTCAATATGCCTGCAGTCCTAATAAAAAATACATGGAGATATACTGCAGGAAGTAGACCATTATCCATATTTTGAACAAATAATCACAAATAGTGAAACAGAATTTAAAAAGAAGAATAGTAATGGCTAAAAGTACTTCCAATGACATGAGGGAACTATTAACATCTATACAAATTACAAGTATACTAAAAATGATAATTATAAAATGCTACATCTATTCTATATTAATGTAGGCTCAGAAACATGGACAATGAACAAATAACTAGAAAACAGAATTGATGTCTTTGAGATGTTGATCTATAAAAGAATAAGGAGAACTTGATGAAAAGAGAAGAAAAGCAGTTCTGATACAGTGTATGGGGAAAAAAAGAACTATTAAAGGGAAAAAAAATTTAAAAAATAAAATATTTTGGACATATTAAATGACATGACACCTTGTTGAAGACCGTACTTGAGGGTAGAGTTAAGGGGAGATGAGAAAGAGGTGGGCAGAGATAAAAATGAGAGAGTGGGAGGAAAACATCATGAGATGGAAAGGAGTGCTGACGAGTGCTCCATGAAGGTAAGATAGAGAATGTTGGAGGTCTGTTGCAGCCAACCTTTGTTGTGATGAAAGAACCAGATAATGATATATATTTCTAATGACTGACATAGCAACAAATGTGAAAACTCTGGCACTGAAAAAAATCATTGTTGTAACAACAGATAACAACTTACCACTTATTCCCAATTTGACAAGGGCCTGAACTCCTCCCGGCTGAAGCAATTCTCCAACTATCCTGTCTGGCTCTTTCAAATCCCGTTCAATAATCGTGACCTTCCTGCCATCTCGAGCTAGTACTGTAGCCATTGCAGATCCAGCAACACCTGACCCAATTATAATCACGTCAGGTCCATCTTTTTCAAAATGTCTGTTTGGCCTGGTCACTGTGATATGCTGCAAATAAAATACAATAGCATGAACTTGTACATCTATAGAAGAAGAGCCTTCGATAAATCTTCAGTAAAGGAGGAGGGATTCCTGTAAAAGGGGGTGTTCGAAGGAGACTGGGAGGCTTACACATGACATACTTTCTTAAGGGAGAGATAGGCTTTAAATCCCCATAAAAAATCACAACATTAAAGAAAATGAATCCTTAGTATACAAGAAGATCCCTCTTCTGAAAATATTTTCAGGGGTCAACCATAATACCTGTAACCAGACAGAAACTGTTAATTAATGTATTCACCAAGCTTGTCCTGAAGTGACACTAGTAAAATCTCACCTTTTTGGTCATTATATACTTGAAGCTTTTTATAGGCAATATTTAAGGCATATGCTTGAGGCTTGACTGAACAGATGAGCAATTGCAAACACTAGGAGAGAAATCTACAAATATATGATAGTCCAATTCCTAAGGAATTCAAGTAGGAAGCATGAGGATAAATAAATCACATTTTTGGGGGTATATAGTTAGTCAAGTATGAAAAAACTTGTCTACTTTGAGTTGCAAGGCAATTCGGTGCTGCAAGAATAGACCTGGTTCAATTCCCGTTAGTCACAAGAAATTTTAAAGACACCATTACCCTACCGGGAAAGAAAGACCAAAGTACCATCTTCTGACTTTGCACACAATACGTATAATCACCTGGGTAGAATACAACTACAACACTCTCTAAGGCGGTGGCTGTGCATTGATCCTTATGAAACTGTTGAACATCCACTTTTTAAATATCATGTCGTCATCATGAAGTGTCATCTCCGCAACGAAGGTTGGCTACACGAGACCTCCAATACCCCATGTCTCTTGTCTAGGTGGTGCACTCTGCTAGACTAACCTGTCCATCTTGTGATGTTACTCTACCACTTGTATCTATGCCTACCTCTTGTTCGCCTCTTCTCAACTTTACCCTCAAGTAAGATCTTTAACAAGGTGCCATGTCTTTTAATATGTCCAAAATATTGTATTTGCTTGATATTTATTTCCTTTAGTAATTCTTTCTTCAAATGTACTGTGCTTGATGATAAAAGAATGCTTCTCCTTCCAAGGCCTGATAAATGGAACACCATATATAGATCAAAACAATAGCTTACAAATATATGCATATATCACACAATGACATTGGGTCAAAGGGCATGAGCTCATGGAGGGTTGGATCAGCAACCAACCAACAAAGGCTTATGCCTTGGCTGAGTTGTTGGAACACTGTAAATGTCAACAGTATGTATTCTCCCATTTGTTGTTGAAGCCTGAAAGGGGAGCAAAGAATAGTGACACTGTTACCTGCCATGCACATCATAAGAGCCAACTAAGAACATTTTCGGGTTGGGTTGGCTGTCCTCTCTCATATAGGGTCAAAGTTACCCAGAAGCCGTGCTGTAGTTTGATGTGTCAGATCAAGAGGTGCATAAAGTTAAGCTGTAAACCTTGAAACACATGCTGTTCTCCAGACTATATCCTGCTGATCTGCAGGAATTTGAGTATGAACACAGAACAAGTTTGATATATCCATCATACTGCTTTAAAATGTTACAGTAGGATTAGAGGAACAATGAACTGGGAATATATTATTAGTGTCCTAAGGGAGCTAGGATCAATTTTCATAGCCCTACCAAAGAAACCTGGTGCAGTAGATTGCGAAGACCACAGAACAATTAGTCTTATGAGTCAGATGACCAAGATTCTACTGCGCATAATAATGAGGCGTATAAGAGGAAAAATAAAACCAGAGATAGCAGACGAACAATACGGATTCGTAGAAGGAAAAGGCACAAGAAATGCCCTATATATAGTAAGAACATTAATGGAGAGGGCCATAAAAGTACAGCAAGACCTTTATCTGTGCTTCATAGATTACAGCAAAGCATTTGACAAGGTGAAGCATTCAGAGATTATAAAATTGCTAGAAAGTCTTAACATTGATGGGAAAGATCTAAGAATAGAAAGAAATATGTATTGGAAACAAACAGCTGCGATGAGAGTTAACAACACTATAGGTAGATTTCAAAAGATAGAAATAGGTGTCAGGCAAGGTTGTGTAATGTCACCGGACCTTTTCTCCCTGTATACAGAATACATTATGCAAAATATAGAAGATATGTCCGGAATAAAAGTGGGAGGATGCAATATAAATAACTTGAGATATGCTGATGACACAGTACTGATCGCAGGAAGCGAACAAGAACTGCAAGCCCTATTAGATAAAGTAGTGAAGGAAAGTGAAAACAAAAGCCTCAGTTTAAACAAGAAGAAAACAGAAATAATGGTTGCATCAAAGAGACATACACCACCAAGATGTAACATAATAATTAATAACACAAAATTAGCACAAGTTGAGGAAGTGAAATATCTTGGCACCCTGTTAACATCAGAAGTTAGATGCTCAAGTGAGATAAAGAGCTGAGCAGCACAAGCCAAATCAGCATTTTTTTAAATGAGAACCATTTTGTGCAATGGAAATCTATCAATGGAGACCCGAATTCGGGTGCTGAGATGTTATATCGAACCCATTCTTTTTTATGGATGTGAAGCATGGACTATAAACAAGAAAATTCAAAGTGAATTGGAGGCTACAGAAATGTGGTTTCTGAGAAGAATGATGAAAATACCATGGACAGCCAAGAAAACTAATACAGAGGTTCTCATTGATGCTTGGGTAAAAAGATCAATCATATCAAACATTAGAGGCAGACAGTCAAGGTTTCTAGGGCATGTGCTGAGAAGAACACAGCTTGAACACTTAATAACCACTGGAAAGATCAAAGGGAGAAGAGATAGAGGTCGACAAAGAGAAAAGTTACTAGATGGACTTATATCGTGGCACAGTAGAAGCTCACCAACCTAGTTTATTGACAACACAAGAGACAGAGAGTCGTAGAGAAACATGATCTCCTACCCCAGTCGGCATGGCACTTGATTGATTGAAGGGAGGTAGAAAGTGAATGTTGTGACCATCTGTGGCTGAACCTTTTTTTAACAATGACCCTCCTTTTGGAGCAATTTTCTTTTCTCACATGGTCCCTCTGTTCTAAGAAAATAGTTATTGTCTTACAATTTAGCTCAGCAAGGCTATTTAAGATTTATTGTCATATTACAAAATTACAAACTAAATTTTGTTCAAAATGTGATCCTGTGGCCCTCTATAAATTATGTGTCTCCTCCCCTCCAATTTCACTATTTTTACTTTGTAGTCCCCTGCAAATCTTCACAGCTCGGGGGGGGGGGCATGTAGCCCATATTGAGAATCATAGATCAGCACAATACATTCATCTATATAGATGGTTCAGTAATAAGAAAAACAAACAGGTGTGGGTGGAGTTTGTCTCCTACCAAAATGGTAGGAAAATTGTAGAAATATCTACTGTGCATTCCCAAAATCTGGGGAAAAACAGTAGAAACTTGGGCTGTCTGGAGGCATAACCTGTATGTGGGAGCAGTATTGTTCTAAAACAATATATTATGGGAAAAAATATATGGAAGAAAAATGAGAAAACCACAAATAAAAATCTTCTGTTGCTGTGACATGATCACTTGAGTAATCCCATTTCCTGAGAAATGTTCAAAGGATTGCTTCTTCTTTTTGCTAAATGACCAAATAACTGTATGCAAGATGAAAAAAGTTATACAGATACATATACAAATATATATATATCATACTGACAAGAGTAGAATTGCTCATCAGCATTTGGATATCAACAACAACAAAAATTTGAAGCCAAATATTGAACAATGTCTGTAAGGTGCATCCATCTCATCTGTGTTGTGTTCTGATTTGTGTTATTTCAATAACAAATATTTACTTGCAAATTGTGTCTTTTCAATAAAGGTATGAATAAAAATTGTACATATTATTTTTTTTTATTTTACAATTGCCTTCTCTAAAAAAAAACATAACAGTGAGCAGCACTGTATCAGCTGTCAAAAACACATTTGAAGTATTTGTTTTGGAAAATTCAATATTAGGCAGGCAAAGGGTCTATGGAAAAAAAAAACATCGGCAAGAGGTCTACAGAGCAAAAACGTTTGGGATATAGATGAAATTCTAGGAAGTTCAGTCACTTTCACACCACTTGTCTCTGAAAAGTTATGAACATCAGATGACAAAACAAGATTTCAGATACCTCTATCTTTGACAGATATGGTATCCCTAGCACTGACACTATTCTGATGCAGACACAGATTTGTTGGGCATGTCATCTGGAGCGTATGCCAGATTATCACCTACCAAAGATACCTCTCTCTCTCTCTCTAGGGTGAGTTGTAGAATGGCATACTTTCTCCAGGTGGTCAAAATAAGTGCTACAAGGACTCATTAAAGAACTCACTGAAAGCCTTTGAAATATACCAAGATACATGGGATGAATTTGCACAAAATATAGCTACATCGTACTCTACATTCAAAAAGATGCAGCATCTTATGAAATGAGGAAAAATGCAGCAGCTCAACAGCATGAGAGTAGTTAGAAAGTCACTGATGGATCAAAACAACCATCTAGTTGTCATCCCATGCCTGAACTGTCCAAGAACATAACAGAATTTCAAAAGTGGATGTAACAAATGGCCATCATCATTTCTGATGGAGAATAACAAGACTGCTCATGGTTGTGGTAAAGGCATTACTAGTGGATTCTTTGACAGTTTCCCTGTGATGCTCGTTCCTAATCAAGAATGATGTGGCAAATGTTTGTGAGTCTGCAAACTTGAATAGTCCACATGGGTTTTCTATTTAGAGTGGTATGGCTAAACAAGAGTAAATAACCAAGGGAGTTATAAGGTAACGTGGGGGGGGGGAGGGAGCAAGAGGTAGGCAAAGATACAAGTGGAGGGGGGGGGGCCAAGAGACAACACCATGAGATGGACAGGATGTTAATGTAGGATGGGCTGGCCTGCTACAGTCTAGCAAAGTGCACTATCAAGGTGAGAGACAGGAAATGAGAATCCAGTGCAGCAACCTTTGATGCGTGGACGGTAACTAATGATGATAGGAGACATATTCTGAGATTGGCAAACTACCTTAAGTTAAACCAACAGTCATAATGGGTGCCTCTGAGTCGCAACTGAAGAAAATATCGTCATTTGTGTCTTAGTCGTAGGTTAGGGACTAGTGCAATTGACAGATGATGATCAAGGATGAAATTTGACGTTGTGAGATAAATGTGTAATTGTGTAAAATAAACTATCGCTCTAACTACCTTTATATCAGTTAAACACATACTGACATACATCCTTACTTTTACTCTGATCATCATCAAATATATTGTTAAGAAAACAATAAAAATGCTGCTCACTCCACCGAAAGCAAGGATCACAGTCACACCGCCTCCACTTGTAATTAAATTTGCGATCGTAAGCATCCTGGACCCTTTACATCTGACGGAGTCCACAAACTTGTATGGTGGATATGACTGAAATAAGTGTTGATAAATGGGTAGAAATGTAATTGAAAACGATTAATTGTTTTCTTTGAGTGGGTAGAACATGGACCTAGACGACTGCTGATATTGTGTAAGCCAATCGGAGTGTAGATTCCATGTTACCGTCTCGACCTTTTCATCAGTGTTGCCAGCTTGTTTCGCAAAAATGTGTGTGTGTGTTCGTTCATCACAAGATATGACAATTTTTTTTTTACATCCACTTTTGAAAATTCATTTAGAATTATGAGCATGCATAATAGTTCGTAGATGGCTAATGAGCCCTATTCGAGCTGTAAATGTCCTTACACAGTTCGCAAAAATAGTAAATAGGCTCATGCCTATAGTAGTTTATCTTCCGCGAAACATGTGGACTATGTCATTCAGAAAGCGGGGAAGGGTGTAAGTGCAGTCAAAATCATGGCATATGCAGATATACCGCAGTGAACCCTTTTTCAGATGATGCAGGCACTGGTATTATCTGTGTTTGACTATAGTTTAGGTTTACTGACACTGTCGCAAACGCAGGTGGATAGATTGGAGAGAGTTCAAAACGAGACCATGAAAGCTGTTCTAGGATGCATAAGAGTAACTGTAACTGTAGTAATCTAATGAATGATGAAAAATACCATGGACAGCTAAGAAAACTAATGCAGATATTCTCATTAATGCTGGCGTAAAATATCAATCGTATCAAACATTTGGGGCAGAAAGTCAAGGTTTCTGGGGCATGTGCTGAGAATAACACAACTTAAACATTTAATAACCTATCATGACTAATGAGGTTTCTCCCAGACCTATCGAGCATCAAATCATAAAATAGCTCAGGTTAAAGAATAATTCAAAGTCGCCAATAATGACCATCACCTCTTACACCAATCTCTACACAACACAAAAGGAAGGCGCATCAAGAGAGGAAGGTCTTTAATAGCAGAAGATACCTCACTTAGAGTTTGTGAGCTGGAAGAAGTGGGAAGAGGTTGTGAATGGGTGACATTTGGCAAAGAATAAAAATTATTGACAACAGTTGTGATACAGACGGGAAGAGAGTGCCGCGATTGGGCTGCCAACATAACAGAGGGAATGATCCAAGAACTCAAACTGCAGCACTCGAAGCCACAAAATACAATAATTTATACAGACGGCTCAGTAACACAAGAAACACACAGGTGTGGTTGCGGTTTCGCAGACTACCAAAATGGCAAGAAATTAGCTGAAAAGCCACCTGCGTACCCCACTACAACATCGAGTGTGAGAATGGAATTGTCAAAGTATGCTGCACAAGATAGAAACGTGTATCTGAACTGAATGGATCACTCAACAACGCGCAGAGCATTACATGGATCTTGGATCTGATTGTCCAGTCATGCTGGAGTCAGGGGAAATGTAAGAGCCAATGCGTTGGATGGTTAAAGCCTTGGTGAGCAGAACCGAGATAATGAGAGACAGGATTGAATTGATAGAGCAGTCATGGATACCTTATAAGAAAACGAGGAGCAAGTCGAACGAGACAATGTACATATTCAGAGAATGGTAGAAATGGGAGTCACTAGAGGTGATGGGAGAAAGTGTTCCCTCTCCGGAAAGATCAGAAGAACTCGTAATCAGCTGACTGGGACACGGAGCTTATACACTTTTAGATGGCTGACGGAATGGCAAGCAGCGCATATATGGGAATGCCCGCAGTGCTGTGACACCGGATGATGATGTTAAACAAGACGCGTATGTCATTCAAAAACCCCTTTTGGACAGAAATAATTTATAAAATGTCACATTTAGTGATGTCATTTGTGCACATCGATTTTTTTTCTTTATATCAAAGAAATATTACGTAAGTTATTTTTTTTCTCACTTAGTTTTAGAATAAAACTTTTTTAACACAAAAAATAAACAACTTATCTACCATCGCAAAAAATGCAAATCTCTTCCAATAGCATGTTAAAAAGTTGGATTTGAGGTACGGATCAAGTGCTTTCTTGTTACGGAATTTTGATCGTAAGAAACTGTTGAAAACAAATTGTTCTCGACTTATTTGGTATTTATAATTCTATAACTATACATATAGAGCAATAAAGAAGTTGCTTTAAAACTCTTTTGAGTAAGCTTTGATATTATATAGGGAATGGAAATACGTTTGACTTGATTAGGGGATATTTATTTTAATGCGAGGCACGCCCCTTTTTTCTATCTTTGTAATTGTAAATGTACCTTAGATTTGATCATTTCAGAACATTTGTTTTAATGCCGTTTGTTCGGTATTAATTTTTATTAGTAAGTTAAATTACACTGAAACTAATGTGTGAAATTAATTGTTGTCAGATATATTCAGTGTAAGTTAAAGGCAGGCTCTGATTTCGCAAATATAGAGTAGGCCCTGTATTAGTAACTGTAGTAATCTAATGAATGATGAACAATACAATGGACAGCTAAGAAAACTAATGCAGATATTCTAATTAATGCTGGCGTAAAAAGATCAATCCTATCAAACATTTGGGGCAGAAAGTCTAGGTTTTTGGGGCATGTGCTGAGAAGAACACAACTTGAACATTTAATAACCACTGGAAATATTAAGGGGAGAAAAGACAGGGAACCACAAAGAGAGAAGTTGCTAGATGGACTAGTGTTGTGGCACAGAGATGTTCACGAACCGAGTTTATTGACAATACAAGAGACAGGGAATCATGGAGAAACATGATAACCTACACCATTCAGCATGGCACTTGTTTGATTGATTGAATCTAATGCATGTCATAGATGCAATTCAAAGCATTTTTTGTAAACATCATAGCGCAAAGTAAAAGCACTTTAATTTGTTTTGTTTACTATACAAAGATGTTGTAAATGGTTTCATATAGTGAACTTTTTCACAATTTTATAATAACTGGAAGTGGAAAAGTCAGTTTTGAAACTAATTTCAGCCTACAGAAACAGATATCCACAGAAAGCTATATAGGAGCATTGAGAAGCTTTCAAATACAGTATCATTTATCATGAGACAAGAGAACTGGACTTGTTGTGTAGACATTAAACTCTATGGGAGCCTTGAGAAGCTTTAAAATGCAGTATCATTTATCAAGAAAACCAGACTTGCTGTATAGACATGTTAAACTGAATGGGAGCATTGAGGAGCTTTCAAATACAGCAGCATTTATCAAGAAAACCAGACTTGCTTTTTACACATATTAAACTGTATGGGCACCTTTAAGATCTTTCAAATGCAGCAACATTTATCAAGAAAACAGATTTGCTAAGTATGTTATACTGTGAATGAAAAGAAGAAGAAACTAATTTCAAACATATACACTAAGTTCAGTTTATGTTAAGGGCCCTGTCTGAGTAGGAGGCTTCTTCTAAGAAATTGTGCAACCGTTGAGAGAAAGAGTATTCTGGTTATGAAATAAATCTCATAAATAAATAAAGAGCAATTTCCACAGCACATAGACAACAAGAGCACAATAGCTTTAACTCATTAAGATTTAAATAGAAATGTCTTAAAGGCATAGAGAATTGATTTTTATTGTACTCGGGTTGCCCCAAATACACTCCATCCCTCTCAATGAAATTGCACTTCTCTTACTGAGATTACCACTCATAGCACACAGCTGATGATGGGAATATTCTCATTGCTGTGACACTTGTCCCTAATCAAGAACTCACTGAAAACCATTGAAATAAACCAAGATACATGTGAAGATGTTGCATGAAATAGAACTGCATGATGCTCTACAGTAAAAAAAGGTGCAGTATCTTGTGAAAAGAGGAGAAATGCAGCAGCTCAGCAGTGAAGAGTAGCTAGAAAGTCATGGGTGGATTTAAAAAATGGTACATGTTGCGCAAATGTGGCCTCATCATGTGATAACAGTCCATCTTTTTAATAGTAGACTTGATTTCATTGAGCTTTCACGACATAGAGATAAACAACATGAAGCATCTAATAACTCTAAGATAAAAAACACAGAAGCATCTAATAGTGCTAATTCAATCTTTGCGTAACACACTGAGAGCTCCTCCAGAGTGTTCTAAGAGAGGATGATGGGGGGGGGGGAGGTCTCTCAGTGCATTGCACACAGATCAATGGATACTGCATTGTATGCGCCTTTAGCAAAAGTTTGTTTCGTTAAATAATGTATGAGATTAGTTCCATAAAATGGCCACATCTGCTTAACATAATCCAAAAAAACCATCTGCAATGGTCATCCCATGCCCAAACTGTTCAAGGACATTTGCGGCCAGAATAGGGCTTCTTCTTCTTCTGTGTTTGCTCTCAAACTTCCGCAGACCAGCAGAATGTAGTCCGGAGAACGGAATGCGTTGTGTCATGGTTTACAGCATTGCTGCGATATCTGCGCCTTTTGGCCTGACACATCCGACCTCAGCATGGCCCTGGGTCACTGACCCCATATGGGATGGGACAGCCAACTCCATCCCATAACCTCCTTAGTCGCCTTTTATGACATGCGTGGAAGGTAAACAGTGTTGCTATTCTTTGCTCCCCTTTCGGGCCCTGGCAACACATGGGCGAATAGGGCTTATTAGCAATCTACGAACTCATAGTCAATGGCATAATTCTAACTGAATTTCAAAAGTGGATGTAACTAATGGTCATCATCACTTGTGATGGACGAACAATAATTTGTAATGTAATGTTTATATTTCAGTATTCTAAGATGACATTTTTTGTTAACAGATATTGAAGCACGTTGATAAAGTCATCTTCAGAAAGAACTGACAAATATGTCTGCTTTATTCAGAAAAGGTTTGCATCAAAACTAAACAAATATGTTTATTATTATTTTAAAATGCCTTGCAATGTTAATTATATACTTCATTCTTTTATGAACACACCATTCTGCTTTTGATAATGTATTCACTATAGAGTAGGTATAGTGTCATGTATTGAGTATATTGAAAGACAGCAAGTAAAAAATGGATTGGTCACCTTTTGAGAATGAACCCAAACCAAATACCAATAAGAGCATATAACAAAAGATATAGATATAGAGCCAAAGGTAACCAAGATAACGGAGGATATAAAACATCAAGATAACCTTGAATAAGCATGAATTCATGCAACCAAGTTGACACATCAGGCCTTGGAATGACAACTGAGGCTCTCAAGCCTATACTTAACTGAAATTGTGGTTGTGACCAACCTTCATTCACCTGGAGAAAGACAATAGATTATATAGGCGTACACTCATATATCAATAGTTTACTTTATAAACTTGTCCAATTTTTGTGATTAAAAACACTGCTATTTCATGTTCACAGGATTAACATAGGCTGCTTCATTGTTTTCAGTAGCCAATTCTAGCTGTGACACATTTTTTCCCCAATGAATTTCCCCCTGTGCTGAATCCTTTTCTTGTTCTACAAAAATAGAGCTTCCACTGTACTGGCTTTTTGTTGACACCAGAAACTATATACAGTATGGGTGGGATGTTTGACATGTACTGACGCTTGGTAATTTCAGAATTAAATCATTTTTAACCATGAGGTGATAGAAAACAAAATATAAGTTAGCTCTCAATAGCAGTTTGATAAAGAAATAAGTCAACTTGTACATAGCAGTCTAAGGGTTAATAGTGTACAAGTTTCATAAATCTTTATGTGTTTTAAAGGAATTTCAACAAATACTTTGAAACGGTGGTAGTCAGGACTGTTATTGTGTCAGTCTTTCAATCCATGATTCACAAGGGTCAGAATTGATGACTATGCCATGAGTGGATGTAGTACATTTGCTTCTTCTTCTGCATTCAGCATCTGCAGTCAAGTTATATTGTCAGGCTTATCTTCAGGGCACATTCTATTGTCTTCTCCAGGTCACAATGGCTACCCCGTAGCTTTTGCTTTAATTCTGTATCCTCTAGTTAGATCCATTGTCTCTGCTCTTTGTATGTTCTGCAGTTCTGAGGTATGTGTCGAGGAGTTTGGGTTCTAGTTCCACATGGATATTCATCTGTGTATGACATCCTCAGTCGGTAAATGTGACCCAACAATCTGCAGTGGCCTGTTCTAAGTCACAATAGTGTGGTCTGTTGGTATCTATTGAGGATTCATACCTGCAAGGACTTGCATATTATTACTTGGTGATGCTAGAGTTCAGGGTAATGAGAGAACTGACAGACTGGCTTCAAGAGCATAACTGTCATAACAGATGATAGTGGAAAAAGGGGACATTTTGAATGTTTTATGTAAGTGTCTTTTGGACATGGATACCGCTGTGGATGAGACTGTTATTAAGAGATTGAAGGAATTTGAAATTTCTCTGGAAGATAGTAGAAGAAGACGATTAAAGAATAGGACTAGGAAGATATAAAATGGATTAAGGGAACTATCAGCATACTTTTCCTTCACCATCTGCTGAAAGATGGAACTCCTATGAGGATGCCTGAAGTGTACTACAATCGGTTCAGAAAAATCACTAATCCAAAATAATAATAATCAATCAGCTGAATGTTATAAATTAAATTGTGACCTTTCTGAAAATATACTTCCCACAGCTGCCAATGATCCATTAAGGTTTGAAGGAAATGGTGTCAATTACAGAGGAAAATTAATTGGTATTGAAGATGTCAAGGAGGCCAGAGGAGATCAGATGTGTCAGGAGGCTCTAATCAAGTTGAAAAATTCTGCACGGGCTTCGGGTGGACACAAGCGAAAAATACTCATCAATGTTTCTCTTGAGGGACTTAAAATCATTGATGCAATTTCATTGGTATGTACGGTAATTGTAGTTTAATGAATGTTCTGTTTTGTGGCATATCATATTTTGTTGATTTCAATTTCTATCCTAGATTATTTTTAAAAAAAATTAAATCACATTATAATACAGTCAAATCCAATTTTACCAGCTTGGTACGGACTGAAATGTATGCAATAACAGAAATTCGCTATATACAGTACAAAAACATTAAGAATAAATATAATTGGGGATTTTTGAAAAGTGTTGTTAAATAGGGAAATTTGTTATAAATGAATGTGCTATAAAGGGATTTCACTGTACTTTGAACTAGAAGTTTGTTGGGTTTTTTTCCCCCAAATTTTTAGAAGTGACTATCAGATGTTAAAATCACACTGAAGTCGGATGTGTCAGGCTGAAAGGCGCAAATATAACAGCAATGCTGTAAACCATGACACAGCATATTCTGTTCTCTGGACTACATCCTGCTAATCTGCAGGAGTTTAAGAATGAACACAGTAAAAAAACAGAAGAAAAAGATGTTAAAATTAATTTTTTTTTCATTGAAGTAATATTTAAAAAATCCAGTACTTAAGTGACATCCACTGTGAAGTTCTGTGATAAGGCAATTTAATTTCATTGTTAAAAACAAGTTTTTGGTGATAATGTGATGGGGGAACTCCTGAGATGATATCATTGTGCAAATAATATGTCTGCTATTCCAAGAATGAATATCAAGAGCAAATCTAAACCACCTATTCATAACCATACACTTACTAACCATACACCTACTAACCATAGTCAAATCAAAGCACTAATATGATAACATATATAGATTAATGACAGAAATGGAATTACCAGGGGGTTAGGTGAGATAGTGTTTCCACTATGAAAAGATCAGAAGATCACATAATCAACATCTGAGTTAGACTTTGAGTCTGCATACAATTTAGATGGCTGCTGGAATGGATAGCGGAGCACTTATAGGAATATTCCAAATTCCCCCTTCCGTGCAAATACATGACTTTTGACCAAAAGGTGAACCAATGGCCAGCACATAGGCCTACATACACGCACCCTCCATAGCTATTTTTTCACAAAAAGAACATATAAAATTGTTCATCAAAAAGATTTGACACACGAAAAATACTCAAAACTGATCACTTATTTGGGGAATGCAACTTTACTTGTGAAAGAACAATGCAAGTAATTGCATAGCTAGCAGACAATTAAATTTGAGATATATATGCGTTGTGAATTAATTTGATCTATTTGAATATTGCAAATGGATGCTTGACCTTGACCCATAACTCACAATTATATCCCAGCCTATCCCTTATATACTTATGAAAACATTATCAGTAATTTGAAGGTGCGTTTATTTGTTTGTGTTGCAGTGTATGCGTACATGTGTGTGTAATTGAATATATATGTGAGGTATTATTTGTGTCTGCCTCTGTGACAGAGGAGTTAGTTAGTATGATAATTTCAACTAGATTAAGGTTAAAGGTAAAAAGATCGGCCATTCACATTGCACTGACAATGCAACTTGGCATATGAATGATACATAAGTGAAAATCAATGTCCTATAGTCCTACATGGTTTTCTTCAGTTATTGTTATTTTGTATTGTTTGTCTCTATTAGCTGAAAATTATCAAGGCAAAAGCCAAAGTATTTGGCATAAAGATACATAAGGGTTAAATAAGGGGGTTGTTTTTTTGTAGTTTTTTTTAAAAAGAAATGGTCATTTGGTGTTACATAATCTTCAGTAATTACTACTAATGCAGACATTTTGCACATATTTAATGGCCAAAAAAAACTGTGGAGTTAATTTTGGGTTTAAATGCGGAAATATTTTTATTGCGGAAACATTTTTATTGAAATACGGAAATAAATTGTTAAAAATATGGATTTATTCAAAAATAAGCTAACCGCTATGTTCATGCTTGTGTACTAAATTGCTCCATGAGCATGTTGTACTAGACTGAAGATGGAGTTTTCGACGAGCAATGGTTGGAATTATTATGGCAGTCTAAGACAAGAAAGATCGCCTTCATTTTCGTTCTGTGGTACGTAACAAGTGAGTTGATGGACTGACAAGCATGGTCACTACATCAGAAATTATGTCAGTGGACTTTGTTGATATAATTAATGCACTTAGGGACCCTGTCCATTCTGAGAATTTTAAAAACCATGAATCAGGGTTACTTGCAAGACTGTCTGAGTTAAGAGTAAAGGTTGAAGCAGTACAGAAAGATAAACATAATATATATACAAAAATACTGATAATTGACACACAACTGGAACTAAAGGCACTACATTGATAGATAATAAGTGAGTCTGCTTTAGAACTGTATAATAATTGTTCTTTTCAACATTCAATGTCTGCCGTCTAATGCTTTTGTGATAGTGTCATTATTTTTACTGTTTGTTGACTGTGTCTGTCGTGTATGTTCATGAAAAAGACCTTATGGTTGAAATGTTGAACATGTCTTGTATAGCCATTTGTATTTTTTTTACCAATACCCTAGTTTTATAGTCTGTACGTTCATTGTAAAACTCATCAAAATGTGTGTTCTACATAAGTACATTGATGGATTTACTGAGATAGAGATCAGAGATTCTATGGACTTGTTCTGTGAGTTCTGATGATAACCTGCACTCTTAACTGAATGTTTAAGTGACTATCGATGTGATGAAAAACTACAATGAGTGAAATTTGATATCAATCATTGAACCTACAGAACAGAATGAGAAGCATAGTATTGCTGATGATTTATTTTTATGGTTATGTTAAAGTTCTGTGCTACTTGAGGAGTATAAAATATATAGGAATTATGTATCTGGAGAATTATAGCATTTATTTTGTTTAAAAACTTTGATCAATTTTGTGTTGCAGATCAAATTAATGTTTTTAATTAAAAAATTGTCCTCCCTCCTTCCCATACCAACCCATGCACACCCATGTATATTTATTCACCCATGCTCACTTTCATCTCTTCTTCAACATGTACTCTCATACTCCTTCTGGTTTTCAGGATATAGTCTGCAGAATGAACATTGTGTATAGGTTTGCATCTTGATTACTATATCTACATCTTTTGGCCACATACCGGTACTTCAGATTTCATTACAACGTTTTCAATCCTGCAATCACATGAATGCAAAACAACAACTTCACCAAAGAATTCTCCGAAATATGGCGTTCATAAACATTAATGATGAGTATATTTAACCAGCGAGCTACAGGTACCATTAACATGTATAATTGTTGACATTTGCTGTGGAGTATTTATGGATCTCCATTCAAAGTGGCGTTCACTTCCGGCCTAAATGGCATAGAATAACAGCTTTTTTTTTCTGCTTGCCAAGTTTGGAGAGGATTTGAGCACCACCAAGTAAAATTATGTTCATAGAAATGCTATACTGGAGTATCTGTACAAATGAATAATATCTTTAACTGTTTTAGCACCTTGTTGTATTATTGGAACATGGAATGAGACATGACTCACTTTCTAAAATTATTTTGCATGGAACAGTTGAGGTGGAAGGAGAAGTGGCAGAGTAAAGAAAATCTGGTTTGGTGACACCAAGAAAGTCTGAGGATGATTTTCTACACTCTTCCGAATGACTGAGGATAGAAATGTTTGGAGGGCTTTTGTGCTGATGTCTCCAGTGTGACACTCCTATGGCTCTAATAGGTTTAGGGTCTTATTATTTTTATTATTTATGGGTCTGCTCATAATATAAGAAAAATGCAATCTTCTTTTTTTGGCCACTTCATGAGACAGGCAGGTTTAGAGAACATAGTCACAACAGACAAAATTGAAGGCAACAGAGACAGAGGGCGACAACATGTGAAAATATTAGACAGTTTGACAACATGGCACGGCAAAGAAACAACAACGACTTTGATACATAATACTGTGGACAGAGAGCTGTGAAGAGCCATGACCGCCTACGCCAGCCTGCATGGCACCTGATGATGATGGGTCTACTCACAGTGGGATGATGTTGGCTCATAAATCATAACAGTCACACTGAGTAAAACTGTCATCTTGGACTTCTGCAGACTCTGGAAAACCTCCCCATCTGGAAGACTGCCATGGAAATTCCCGTCCCCATCAGGAAGACTGCCATGGAAATTCCAATCAGAAATTAAAAAATAAAACAATCTTAGGAAACAAGAGTGGCAGATTCCATGCTCCTTCAGTTCTATTATTATCATTATCCTCATCATTATCATCATAGTCTAATAATGTATATAAATTGCACAATTATTTCAATCTCTTAAAATATATCCAGTCTTGGTGACAAGAAAACTTTAATCTTTTGAATTAAGCATCTAATCATATTGTTTTCTGCATGCACAATCATTTAAAAATGTAATCCTATCATGTTTACCCTGCTATGCTTGGATGCCTTCCCCTTACCTTATCTCCAGGTTTAAAATCAACATTAGACATGAGCCCAGAGTTCACAGTTTGAGATTACCATGAGGCAGCATCATGTGCAAGACAATATTTGGTAGGAATTTTAAGTTCTTGATATTCAGTATACTCACACATAATAATAAATGTGTTGATTCTCTTCTTTGGTGTCAAATCTTCAACAAGGTAATAAAAGAGTTAAAATAAATCATTTTCATACCTGTCAAGCTGCTGAGATAAAAATATGTATATGATATCATTCTCCAAGGACACTAAGCAAGTTGTGACTTCTTGTAATAAGAAAATTGTGAAAATGGAGAATGCCTTATCAGTGTTGATATCAGATTGTCTGGAAAAGAAGGTTAGTCTCGATACCAATATCATTCGGACTAAAGCCAAAGCTCTGTATGATAGCCTCGTTCCTGAAGGAGAGTTGAACCAAAATGACAAAAATTAGTTACGTACCTTGTTATAAAAGAAAAGTTGTTATAATAATAAAGAATAAGAAACAAGAATTTTTAATTTATCCTCTGGTTTCCTTCTTGAATTTACTTATAAGAATAAATTAATTCTAAAAACATATTTACAGTATGTACACTTTAATTACATCTACGTATGTTACACACACACATATCATATTTATATTATTTATACATTATTTTATATGTTATTTATACTATTAATATTTTATTTACATGTTTGAAACTATTCTTTAATGTTCTAATGATAACATATGCACTTATATGGTTTCATATACACTTATTGATATTATACATACACAAAAAATGTGCGTGTGTTAAAAATGAGAGGATAACACTACTTGGCGATTTTTCACTTATCGCTGCCGGTTCTGTTCCCTCTTAACCGCGATAACTGAGGGATGACTGTATTCCATCATCATCATATGTTAAGAGCTACCTTCTTACAGCTGAAGGGATTATTTCATCATCATCATGTGTTAACAGCTACCTGCTCACAGGTAAAAGGATTATTTCATCATCATCACTACACAGGCATCCATGTATTAAAGCCTATAGTTTTCTGATTGTCCCTTTTTGTAGTCTTATACATTTCTGATTTATACAACATCACTGATTTTAACATATGTTTAATATTCAGTGTTTTGTATTTCTTCAGCATTCATTCTCAAACTCCCACTGGATATCTCTTGTAGCAGAACAATGACCCTTCTAGATTTCCAGAGGGATGTAGTCCAGAGAATGGAAATACTTTGTGTCACTGTTTTATTTATGCCAATGGCCTGACACATCCATCTTAGCTGTGTTTTGTATTTCTTCTTCTTCTTCAGCGTTCATTCTCAAACTCCCGCTGGATCTCCCTTATAGCAGAACAAAGGTCCTACTAGATTTCCAGTAAGATGTAGTCCAGAGAATGGAAATGCGTTGTGCCGTCGTTTTATTTGCGCCAATGGCCCGGCACATCCGTCTTTGGCGGGGTTTTGTATTTGATTTAATTTCCTTATTTCTTTGATTTCCTTATATTTTCTAATACATTAAAGTTTCCTCTTGTAAAACATAATTGACTTATGTCATAAAATATAGACTCATTGTTTCTTTATATCCATTTACATAACATTTCAACATTGCACAACTGACTAGTTTATACTACTGCAATTACATAACATTTCAACATTGCACAACTGACCAGTTTATACTACTGCAATTACATCTTCTTCTTCTTCTGCGTTCAGCATGTGGTCATGCTATACCGTCAGACCTGTCATCAAGATGAAGTCCACTGTCTTCTCCAGGTCAGAGCGGCTGCCCCATAGCTTTTGCCTCAAGTCTGTATCCTCTGGCCAGATCTGCTGTCTTTGCTCTTTGTATGTTGGGCAGTCCTGAAGTATGTGTTCTGGAGTCTGGGTTCCGGATCCACATGGACATTCATCTGTGTATGAGATCCTTAATCGATAAAGGTGACCCAACAGTCTGTAGTGGCCTGTTCTAAGGCGAAATATTGTGGTCTGTTGATATCTTTGGAGGAGATGTATTGCATCATGTTCGTATTCCCCTTCCATTTCTTTCTTCCACTTTGCTGAGTATGTGTTGCGGATTATTGTTTTTACTTCTCCGTAAGACAGTGGGTGTCTGTGTTGCTCCATTTCACTTCCTGCCTTTGACAGAGCATCTGCTTTCTCATTTCCCATGATTCCACTGTGTGATGGTATCCACTGAATGGCAATAGCTGTTGATTTTTGGATCTGTCTTAGCTCATGTCTGATGTTGTACAGAAGGCTTTCGTTTTTGTTGCTCTGGATTGATTCCAGTAGGGATCTGCAATCTGTGAATATGGCTATCTTCTTTGGTCTTGGCAGTCCTGGTTAAGTGAAGGCTTTCAGTGCTTGATGGAGTGCAACTGCTTCTGCTCTAAAATTAGAGGAGTATTTCCCGGTTGGAAAAGCTTTTGATATTGTCTTCCCATCTTTGAGTCTTATAAAAATTCCACCTCCTCCATTCCTTACTGCTCCTTCTGCCGATCCATCTGTGTAGACATGTGTCCAATCCTTGGGATTGTATTTTATTTCTATCATCTCCAGTGTCAATGCTTTTAGTTGAGGTGGAGTTTGGTATTCCTTATTAATTATTCCAGGAACCATTTACATAACATTTTGACATTGCACTACTGACCAGTTTATACTACTGCATTTACATAACATTTCGACATTGCACAACTGACCAGTTTATACTACTGCATTTACATAACATTTCAACATTGCACAACTGACCAGTTTATACTACTGCATTAACATAACATTTCAACATTGCACAACTGACCAGTTTATACTTCTGCATTTACAGATAGTTTTACATTCACATGCAGTCAACCAGATCTCATTTATTTCTCGGGATCCAACTGATAGCAGAGCTTTTGGTTACATTTTTGGGGCTGAAGATGGATTACATAAATTCTTTGCCATCAAGACGGCTACTGCCGTAAGTTCATGTTTTGTGCTTCTAAGTGTAGGTGTGCAGATAGTAGCAGCAAGGTATAAATATGCAAAAATTAATAATATATGCAAATTGTATTACTTTAGTCGAGGTATGAATTGTATTTCTTTAGTCGAGGTGCCAAGTGTGTTACTATCTAGATACAAATTTTACCTTTTAGATTTAATGGATATTCTTCTTCTGCGTTCATTCTCAAACTCCTACAGATTAGCAGACTATAGTCTGGAGAACAAAATGTGATGTGTCATGGTTTACAGCATTGCTGCAATATCTACACCTTTCAACCTGACACATCTGATTTTAGCATGGCTTTGGGTCACTGACCCTATATGGGATGAAACAGCCAACTCCATCCCATAACCTCCTTGGTTGCCTCTTACAACATGCATGGAAGGTAAACAGTGTTGTTATTCTTTGCTCTCCTCTTGGACCCTGGCAACACACGGGTGGATTTAATGGATGTGATGATCATCAAGTAATCCTTTTAGATGTTTGCAGGTAGCTCTTGACAGCCCAGTAGCCTCTCTGAAAAAAAAGCATGTCTCAAACTCGCATAAGGTTTGCTGTCTCAAAAGCATGGTTGTGTTAGAGAAGGTTTATATAAAACATGTTTAGTCCCCGAAGGGAGGCATTCCAGTGCGTCAGTATCCCTGGATTATCACATTATGCCAGGAGCACAGTATATATGTGTAGTGCTGACCCATACTCAATGGATAGGCCCTATATATTTAACACAAATGTTAAAATGTAGCAGCAATGGAGGTGCATCTGTATATATAGAATATCCACACAAGCCTAGAGATACAATCAGAACACCGACAGGAAAATTCTGCAATAATTATGATGCAGAAATCCAGGCAATTAGTGTGGCAGCTAAACTACTGCTGAACTCCAACTCTGACCTACAGCCTGTGGTATTCCTGACAGATGCAAGGTCAGTGCTTCAAGCTCTCCAGTCTGGAAAACTAACAGACTTGAAAAAACTACTTAGCGAATTATCTTACCAGTATAGGGTAACCATGCAGTGGATACCCTCTCACTGTGGAATACCAGGAAATGAAAAAGCAGACCAACTGGCTAAGGAAGGTGCTGCCGAAGACCAACCAGATATACCAATCACCTACCATCAGAAAAAACAGATGATCAAGTCAATAAGAAAGCCACAACACCAACACAAGATGATTATCACAATATGAACAGATCAGAACAAGTTATAATTCTACGTCTCAGATCAGGACACAGCCGACTCTGCAGTCACATGTATACAAAGTTCAAGATTGGCAACACTGCCATGTGTACATGTGGACAGGCAGTACAGAGTGCCAAACATATACTTCAAGAGTGTTCTGAGCATGAAACGCTGAGGCAGACATATTGGCCAGAGGAAACAACACTGGAATCAAAGCTCTATGGGACACTGTATGAACTACAAAAGACAGTGAGTTTTATTAAGGAGACAGAATTGCAGATATAGACATGTTTCAAGTGAACGAAAGAAGAAGAAGAAGAAAAAAATGTAGCAGCTATGCAGCTCAAAGAAAAGGAACAACCTATAAACTTTCATCAATGAATGCCTGCTTAGACTAAAATATTTTGAAAGGTGATAAGACCACTTTTGAAGAACTCATAGAAATAAGTAAACAACCATCAAAAGAATAAACAGTTCTGGAGTTTAGGATATATATTAAGCAAGCCAATAGACACATTGTAAGGCAGGTATTGTTCTGAAATTCACAGAGAAAGAGGAAAATGAGAACACCATTAAATACCTGAAGGATAGTGTTAGTTACAAGAGGAATCGGTAGAAGCAATAACTAAATATATGAAAAAATTCTTAAGCAGACGGGAATTGTACCAGGTCCATTCTAGCAGCATCAAATCGCCTAGCAACTCAAGTTAAAGTATTTATCCTCATGCTTCCTACTTGAATTTACTTGTATAAGCTATTATTTGAAGCAAAATTGTTCTGTCTCTGTTTTTTTATGTTTACAAGTAAGCCTATTGGTCCTTGTAGTACGAATACTGATGTTCGTTGTTGTAATAGTCCTTGTCTTGATTGATCCATTCTCAGTGACTTGAGTATGCAGGTTAAATGTCTTGGCGAAATCACTTCCTTTTTTGGGGAAGTGGTTGGTCAATTACAGAAAACTTGTTTACTTGAGTTGCAAGGCAATTCGGTGCAGCTAGAACAGAACTGGTTAAATTTCTGTCACCCGTAAAATTTTAAAAATTTATCTTCATGTTTGAATTTACTTGTATAAACTAAATATATGGCAAGTTAGAAGAAGTGTATGAGGGCATAAGCTCAGCCGTAATATATATATATATATATATATATATATATATATATATATATATATATATATATATATATATATATATATATATATATATATATATATATATATATATATATATATATATATATATATATATATATATATATATATATATATATATATATATATATATATATATATATATATATATATATATATTATATATATATATATATATATATATATGGCACCTTTTGGATAAACATTTTATTCTAGACTCAAATTGGTGGCATGATAGAGGTGCAATGCATTTTCTTCTCTTCCATGTTTGTTCTCAAACTCCTGCAGATTAGTAGGATGCAGTCCGGAGAACAGAATGTGTTGTGTCATGGTTAACAGTTTAGCTGTGCTGTCTCCATTTTTTGTCCTTACACATCCGACTTCAGCATGACATCTTTATCATTTTGACCCTATATGAAATGGAACAACCAACTTCACCCCATAACCACCTCTTACAACTTGCATGAAAGGTAAACAGTGTTGTTATTCTTTGCTCCCCTTTCAGGCCCCTGCAACACGTGGGTGGGGACAATAGTAAAATTGTGACCCGCTACAATTATCATAAGAGACAGAAAGCAAGAGATATCACAGCCAAGCTATAAACCATGACACAATGCATTCTGTAATCAGGACTACATCTTTCTAACAAGCAGTTGTTTGAGAAAAAAAGAAAAAAAAGATTGATTCTCCCCCAGCTGTGCCTTCAGCAGACTTCACCGCAGCATAAATCTTGGGTGGGGTAGTAAATGCAGTGTCCAACCTCCTTAATAGCCTCTTATGATGTGCATGGCAGATGGCAGTAGTACTTCTTCTTCATTCTTATGTTAATAAGTGAGACTGCTGTAAAACTGTATAACAATACTACTTACGTAAAACACAAGGTCCATTAGTTTTACAATGAATGAACAATGACTAGCTATCAAAACGGTCTTGTATAATGTTATCTGTATTTTTTCACACTCATTCCCTACAGTCTGATAGTCTGTACATTCTTTTTGAAGCTAATCGACCTTGTATTTTTCATAAATATCTTTCTCCTGTTGGAGTCATGCACTGATATAGGCTTCTTTAATGAACAGAATTTGTATTAAAAACCCAGAAGACAGGGCCATAGATCATGTCTGTCCGCTCCCAATTTGTGAATAGTAGCAACACACAGGATATATATATATATATAATCCACTAATTCTGGGAAATTTTTAATGCTACGTCATGTATATATAACTATATATACAGTTTTTAAAAAAATTGGAATGCGTTGTATCCTGCCATTATTTAAAATCTGTGTTGTACTATACTTGAATTTGATATGATTTAACAAATGTTGGCATGAAGCATTTTTTATTTACTCTACCTTATCAGGCTGAGCAGTTGGTTCTTGCACTCAAAGATTTGTTTCAAGTTGTGTTTGAGATCAAGAAGAAGGAAGGAGATTCCCCAAAAGAAAAACAAGAAGATCAAGGCACAAGTGTGAACAATGAGAACCCACAGACCTCAACAGATGATTCTACTCCTGAGAAGGTGTCGACCCCTGGAGATGGTCAGGTATATTTAAATTTTTCTTTTTCTATTTTTTTCTAACTTCTGCCAGTAATCCAAAGGACATAATGTGCTGTGCTGGTGTTTACAGCTTGGTTGCAATTTCTACACATTTTGTCCCTTCACATCTGACCTCAATGTTTTTGGCTCACATTAGCTATCTTCTACGCCCTGACACTGCAAGGTACAAAAGGATAATAGCAGATCCTCTTTAGTCAGCTCTTACAATATGTAATATATTTCATTACTATTCCATTTCCCATTAAGGCCTAGCATTATTCAGGCATGTCTTCTATTCTGAAACTCAAGATGTACAGTAAAATCCCAACAACTTATAACAATTTAGTCCCAACAGACAAAATATTTATGTAATAACAAAAATTTACTATTTACAGTATCAACAATAAAGAAAATATAATTTGGTACTTTGAAAAGTGTTGTTAAATAAGGAAATATGTTATAAAAGGATGCACTATAGAGGAATTCCACCTGTCTTATTGATAAATCTTCTTTCATTCTCTTGAAATATGTCTGTATCAGTAATGTTATCTCTTGAATAAACTGCAATGTCTTCTCATACAGTGGTCAATAGAGCTTTGATTCTAGTGTTGTTTCTCTGGGCCAGTATATTTATCTCAGCATCTTATTTTTTTAGGAGGTATTCATGAAGTAATTGTTGATAATATAACCTATAATCTTTTCATTCTTATTTCTTTTAATTTGATTACTATTCTGTTCTCAAACTCCCACTGGAGCTTTCTTGTACTAGGACAGTCCTACTAGATTTCCAGAAGGATGTAGTCCAGAGAATGTAAATGCAATGTCTCGCTGTTTTATTTGAGCCAGTCACCCAACACATCTAACTGGCAATAATAACAATTGCATTCAGTACTTTTACCACTTCCATTGAACAATGAATATCTATAGCTATATTGCTAGTTTCCCAGTCATACATTTCAACTGGTTACCCGTATTACACTCTGATCATCAATCTCAAACCAAGCAACGGTCAAACTTTCTCGTCTTTTTTGCTGCCACAGAAACCCACCAATTATTTTTTTTAAACTGAGATTCTTTCATTGTTGTATGGTTGGTGGTGAATTTCTTCTTCGTCTACTTTTGTTTGCTAAATATATATCTATAGACCTATCTCTTCTTCTTCTTCTTCAGCGTTCATTCTCAAACTCCCACTGGATATCTCTTGTAGCAGGACCATGGTCCTATTAGATTTCCAGAAGGATGTAGTCCAGAGAATGAAAACGCGCTGTGTCGCCATTTTATTTGCGCCAATGGCCTGACACATCCGTCTTCGGCGGGAGGCATATCTCTAATTTTGTCTCCTCAATAACTTGTTATAACAGAAATTACTTGTCTACATAGAGTTCTTGGAGTAACAATATGAGACAGAATAAAAAATGAAAACATCAGAAGACTAACAAAAACAAATGCCAATCCTTTGCTATGAAACTGTCGACCACCTTTGAATGTCCTATCAGCATTGGATGGTCAGGAAAATGCTTCTCCCTCCAAGGCCAGATAAAGGAAACACCCTATATGAAACAAAACAACAGCTTACAAAGACATGCATATTTCACATAATAGTATTGGGCATGAGCTCAGGACTCCTGGATCAGCAACCAACTAACCAATGCCAATCCTGAATTACATCAGGAAACCACAGATTAAATGGTTTTCACATGCTTCTAGACTACCATCAGATAGTGCTTCTCAAAAAGCAATGCTATACAGGCATGATGGATACAAAGCCAGAGGCAGACCATGCAAAAGACGTATGACAGAAATAAGATACCACGAAAACAAACATATATGAAGCACACAAAAATACAGTCTCCAGAGAATTCTTCTACCCGTGCAACTCATAAAGGGTTAAAGTGAAAAAAAGAAAGAATAAACTTCACCGTTTATTATTATATTAAATAATAAAATAATTTATGCACATCCTGTGTTGGGCATCTCTTTTTAACTCCTTTTAACAGCCACCATATCTCTTTAGTTGCCTCTTACGGCATACATTGCAGATCACAGCATTGCTTTTTCGGTACCGGAAACACTCCGCATACTTATATCTGATTTCTGATCACTACACAATACCTTATATGGAACAAAACACCAGCAACCATCCAATCATCAATATACTAACATGTAACATTTAATGTTGTACAATTTATGTTACTTATTTTTTTTCCTGAAATTTTTCCTGTAATTTTAGGAAACCAGCTCTGGAACAGATAACCAGGTACTAAGAAATTATATGAAATTATATTTGACATTTGAGCATACAATTACAGGATTTATTTTAAGTTTTTTTTTTGCTTGTTTAGAAAATAATTTCAGAATTTGTTGTGAGTTTTTTTTTTTAGCTAGCAATTGCAAAATTTGTTTTGAGCTTTTTTTAAATATAGAATTACAGAATTTGTTTTGAGTTTATTTTTGTTGAGTCTTTTGTTGTTTTTTTTTCTTTCATTCACTTAAAAAAAATGTCAGTAATTTTGTCTCCTCAATAAGCTTCACTGTCCTTTGCAGCTCATACAGGGGTCCATAGAGCATTGATTCTAGTGTTGCATCTATGGGTCAGTATGATTGGTCTCAGGATTTCATATTCAAGACATTCCTGATGTATATGTTCTGCAGTCTGTGGTGCCTGTAGACATGTACACATGTCAGTGTTGCCAATTCTAAATTTTGTGTATATGAGACAGTTATGTCCTGTTCAGAGGCACAGAATTATAACCTGTTCTAGTCTGTTCATAAATAGATAGTCATCCTGTGTACGTGTTTATGGCTTTCTAATTGATTTCATAAGTGTCAACTAATACGGATTATCCATATTGATACAGATTTTGGGCCTTCCCCCCTCCCCTCCCAAAAAACCCACAAGTTAAAAAAAAAAATTTTAAGTGACCCAGAAGCCATGCTGAAGTCGAATGTGTAAGGCTGAAAGGCGCAGATATTGCAGCTAAGATGTAAACTATGACAAATGCATTCTGTTCTCTGGGTTACATCCTGCTAATTTACAGGAATTTGGAGTTTGAGAACGATCACAGGAGAAGAAGACACAGAACGTATGTGGATCCTGCCGTAGAGTACATCTACATTTCAAGGAAAGATTTTAATATGGAAATCAAGAAAAATGTTACATCTATATGTAAGGGTTACAAAAAAGATGTAGTGGTTAAACTGAAAATTATGTCTTAAAAAGTACATTTATAATTGGAAATGCACCACCTTTTTTTTTATTACATATAGAAGAGCATGTGTTGGGCTATTGGCACAAATAAAATGGGGATATAGCACATTTCCATTCTCTTGACTACATTCTGCTGGAAATCTAGTAGGACCATTGTCCTGCTACAAGAGATATCCTGTGGGAGTTTGAGAATGAACGCTGAAGCAGAAGAAGATTGCAAATGTTACAGGTTGACAGGTATTCATAAATTATCACGTCTCACCCATCTGTTGCTGAAGCACAAAATGGGAACAAAGAATAGTGACACTATTACATTCAATGCATGTTGTGAGAGGAGACTAAGGAAGTTTTGGTGCTGGAGTTAGCTGTTCTATCCGACAGATGGTCACAGTAACTCAGAAATCATGATGAAGTCAGATGTGTCAGGTCGAAAGGCATAGAAATCACACTCAAGCTGTAAACCATGACAAATGCATTCTATTCTCCAAACAACATCCTGTTAATCTGCCAGAGAAAAAATTTAGAAGAACTCCACCGAAGATGGATGTGTCGGTCCATTGGTGCAAATAAAACGGTGACACAACGCATTTCCATTCTCTGGACTACATCCTGCTGGAAATCTAGTATAATCATTGTTCTGCTACAAGGAGATCCAGCGGGAGTTTGAGAATGAATGCCAAAGATGAACAAGAACAAGAAGATGTCTTGATTAAATAAGGAAGAAGAACTTAATTTCTTGTATCTGTAGTTTTGTTTAGTCCTAAGATTTTTTAAATATATCAACCATTAATTCATGAGTAACCTGACATAAAGTTATATGACATTATTATTTCATTTTAGGTCATTTTTGACAGTTCAAGCACAAACCCTCAGACACAAAATGAGCCGGTGGCAAATTTATTTGACCTTGAAGACATGGCAGAGAGTATTCTTAAAGTGAATATATTTTTTTTTAATTCGTTGATTCACACTTGATCTTTTTAGTAGCAGGACAATGGTTAGATGTGCAACCATTTAACTATCCATCACTTTCTACTTTGTCTTTGTACCATTTATGATCTTTCTCATCCATGACATCCTGTTACCATTATTCTGTAATCCCAATCCCTTCATACTAGAATTCCAACAGGAAAGTAGTCCAAGGAATGGAAATTTGTTATGTCGCTGTTTTTTATTTGTGCCAATGTCCTGATACATCCAACTTTGGTGTGATAACGAATATTTTCAGTGTTTGTATCACTTCTACTAAACTGCGGACATTTATAGCCATAATGCTAGTAGGCCAGCCACCATATGAGAGAACTGGTTCCCATACTGTACACTGGACACCAACCTGAAAGCTAGCCACAGTCAATGATTCCCATACTGTACACTGGACACCAACCTGAAAGCTAACCACAGTCAAACATGGCTGACCTTTTTGCCATTATAAATGTCATTATCAACATAGTCACAGATAGGTATCTAAAAATCTAGATACCAGAACGTATGCTCTGCTTTTTATTATTTTTTTTTTCTCAGTAAATTTTACAAATATATAGTTACCAAGAGCCAGAGAAAATCTGATAACCTGGTACCGGGCATAATTGTTGTAACACAAATACGAAAATAAATATTGTAAAATAAGTAAATATGTTACGAAATCCTACTGCTAATAACAAAAAGATGATAAACACAGTGGGCCATGACAACAATAGCATTATATAATTTCTAAAAAGCAAAACAAGATGAAATCTTGTTATGATCTTTTCATTATTTGCAGTAGGTTTTTTTTTAACGTATTAACTTTATTTACAATATTTACTTTTGTATTACTATGGCTTGTCTATATACTACCTGATTGTCAGATCTCTAGCGTATTGGTAACTATTATATTTGTACTTTGGCTGATTGATGAAAACCTATTGTTTTCATTGTTCTTTGTGTTTATCATCTTATTATTTGTAGTAGGTTTTTAAACACGTATTTACTTATTTATTTGGTAATATTTATGATAGATAAGGAGATTTTGTTATGAATATAATTTATTATTTTATTGTAATTTTGAATTGTGAGCATGTATATCATCATCTAGAGCTGTGCTGACTGTCATAGTCGATCATGGATTTCCACAACTCTAGTATAGAAGAGAGAGGGATAAAGAAAATCATGAAAGATAACATTAAAGGACCGGACAGGTCAATATTTTTACTCACTCGTCCGCATCGCTGGAGGACACTGTGTTAATGCATTCAACGTGGTGCCCATACAACCATGACTGGTTATGGGTATTAATCTAAGGATACAGTTTACACTTTATAAAACTTTGTTGATTGGTGGTTTATTGATAGATTAAGTGGTTGGTTGCAGATCCAATGGTCCATGAACTCATACCTATTGACCCATTGTGCCATTGTGTGGTATATGCATGTGTTTATGAGCTGTTGTTTTGTTTCATATAAGGTGTTCCATTTATCTGGCCTTGGAGGGAGAGGCATTTTCCTAACTCTAGTTGGGTGCGAAGTATGTAGTTGGTACTCTCGTCTTTCGTTCCCAGAAAGTTGATGTTGTCTGTGGGATTTGGACTGGTCATATATTTGTAGATGTCTCTTCCAGTGTTTCTCATGACCCATCTCTTCAGTCAAGTCTCTTTGCTCACAGATTTTAATTTCCTTTTAATTGCCTTTGGTAATAAACTTTGTAGACTTCCAAAAGACTTTTCGACCAGGAAGCAACTTGTTGTGTAAGAACAGACTCAGGAAATTCAGAATGGTTCATTGTTGACACAGGAGTAAAATAAGGCTGTGCCACGGTTTACAGCTTGGCTGCAATATCTATTCACATTTGACTTCAGCATTGCTTCCATGTCACTTGACTCTATGGGATGGGATAGCCAACTCCACCCCCCCCCCCCCCCCCCAAAAAAACATGTATGATGTGCTTGGCAGGTGACAGTGTCACTATTTTTTTCTCCCCTTTCAGGCCCCATCAATACTGGCGGAACTTAGATTTAATGAGACAAATTGATGCGTACTTGCTCCAGATATTGAACACTTTTTAATATTATAAATATTGTGTCCAGGGAATCGAGCAGGTAAACAACCTTGAGTTGGAGTTTCTAACAAATGACACACCATTTTCAACATCCTCTACTCCAACCTCACCCTTGGTTACGGTAACACCTCCATCAACTATAGCCAGAGCTGCTTCTGACCCATGGGGGCTTTCTTCAGTTGAGACTACAACTAGTAAGTATTTTTATGAACTTAACTTTTTATTTGTGCAAGCGTTTTGTTTTCCTGTTTTGCCAGAAAATATTTTGAAGTTACTACAGTGAATTCCTGTCTTGCCATAAAATATTTTGAAGTTACTACAGTGGATTCACATTATAACAAATTGGTCCAGACTGGCTAAATATGTATATTTTCTTCTTCTTTTTCTTTAGCATTCATTCTCAAACTCCCCCTGGGTCTCTATTGTAACAGGACTAGATTTCCAGCAGGATGTAGTCTAGAAAATGGAAATTGTGCTGTGTTGCTGCTTTATTTTTGCTAATGGCCCAACACACTTCATCCTCTTTGTATATGGCAAATTCTGGTTATGCCATACATATTTACAGCAGAAGATGGATGTGTTGGGCCAATGGTGCAAATAAAATGGTGGCACAATGCATTTCCATTCTCTGGACTATATCTTGCTGTAATCTAGTAGGACCATGATCCTGCTACAAGTTAGATCCAACAAGTTAGATACAAGTTAGATTATACTCTATAAAAAATGAACTTCCTGTAAAATGGTGTGGAAAGACGGTTTGCTATTTCTACTTGTAAAATTCAGAGTAAAAGTTCTCACCACTCAGTAATTTTCTTCTATTTAAATGTTACTATTGAATTAAATGTTACATCTATCAGCATAATATACATCATGACATGTGTGCTGATGTTTCCAATGTGGCTCCCCTTGATCCTGAATGCTTTCTTGTTAACCCTCTGGCAGTGTATTTTTTCCTGAAGTTTGGTTTAAAAAAATGTATTTTCATCAATGCCAGGAATGTAATTGCTCTCATCATCAGATTTCCCTCCATTTTCATTTCTGTCCTTCAAATTTATGTTGCTAATTGAAGCCATCCTACGTCTTAAATTTCTGAAAATAAACACCGAAATAATAGTTCAGAAATAAAAATTATGCAATACGTAAAACAACCGAAATAATAGTTCAGAAATACAAATTATGCATTACATAAAACTGAAAAGTAAAAGTTATGCAAATCACTTCATTCAAATACATATATAGCAACTCTGTTCTTACCTCAAAGCAAAAATTCTGAATATTATCAGTTATTTATTACAGCAGTGAATACAACACACAAACAACACCGCAAACCAAATATCTTATTACTAGTGAACAAAGCACTCTGCACACGTCCTCATAGATGACACAGTTTGTGTGTGAATTCCTTTAACAAGTAATAACACGTGACATCTAGCGGGAAACTGAAAAACTATATCAATACAGCAGGTCTAGCGTGAACGGTAAAACACGGGATAGCAATGCAAAGCAACATAAAGAAATTGTGAGCACGCGCAAATTGCGGGATGCGTAAAATTATGGCAGTAGGTGCTGCATGAGAAAATCGCGGGATACCCGGTCGTTGGGTTAATGAGTACAGGGAGGTTTTTTATAAGCTGTGAATAAAAAGGCTGCCTTGCCATTTAGCAGTCACCATGTCAGGTACAGGAAATATTTTTATTTTACCTCTGAAAGATAAAATTTAGTCCCAACCATGCTTTGAACCCAAGACCTCATGATTATGAGACAAGCATTCTAGCTATTTGGCCATGTACTCCATTATTACTATTATACTTATCCAATCCCCAAGGTTGCGAAATTTCACTTTTTCTTCCCTATACCACGTGGTGGTTGGTGCATGTCTTCTTCAACTGTGTTGTGTCTGTATAAAGGGTGTTAGTGATAGAGGAGATTGGTGATAACAGTTGTTTTCACAGTCAATAAAGGTGGTGTTTTACTATTTCCTCCTCTTGTCTGTTTCAGTATGGTGTATAATCTGCAGTAGTTTTTTTGTATGTGTTTGTTAAGTTGTACTTGTGTTTGCAGCCTAAATATTGTGGTTTGATCTTTGTGGTATAGCCTATTTGTGCTTATTATTATTATAAAATGACATGTTTCTGTGATACTGTGGTTAATACGCTCATCTTACAAACACAACTTAGTCGTACTTGCATGTGGTCCATAAGTAAGTTGCTTGAATTATACTTACTGCATTGTTTGCATTGCTCACATTTTCCCCTTTCAACAATCTGAATTATATCAGCAGTCAACACTGCTAGAAATTTTGCTGCTATCTGCGTCACTGTTAACCTGACCAGAGATGTCTACATCTCTTGAAAATGTGACTGCAGTGAACATAAGTTAATACAGATAATGTATTATTCTTTGTTCTTTTGTTGGTTTATTTTTCATTCACAATATTTTACTGAGTATATTTTACTATTTATTAATATTTTATTAGTAACAATGCACAGAATACATCGAGAAACAACAAATTAAATGGTTTAGACAACTTATAAGAATGAATCATAGCCAACTACCAACAAGAACATAAAAGAAGATCCGGATAGAAGGCCAGAGGAAGACCTAGAACAAGATGGATAGATAACATCAAAACAACACTGAACAAATACGAATTCAATGCAGCCAAGGTGACACATCTTGTCTTGGATAGACAGATAAAGCTTCCAGTCACCACCACTGCTCTTAACGGCAAATGTGGATATTCTTACCATCATACACCTGGGGATAGACAATAGATAATACATTATTCGTAGTGTTATCACTTCTTTTTTTTACTGCAGCACTCTCCACTCTGTTGGATATCATCTGCCACTTTGGTTATTATTTATAAGTTATACACATTTGTGAGACAGCAAGTAAAATGGTTCGGTCACCTTATGAGAATGAAGCCAAACCAAATACCAATAAGAGCATATAATATAAGAATATCCGGACGTAAAGCCAAAGGTAGACCAAGAAAACGGTGGATAGAAAACATTAAGATAACCTTGAACAAACATGGACTAAATGCAACCACGGCGACACATCTGGCCTTGAAACGACAGCTTAAGATACCACCCCTACACTTACCGGCAAGTGTGAATGTGATCAACAATCATTCACCTGGGGATAGACAATAACCAATACACATTTGTTGTATTAATATTTTAGAATTCCAGAAAAATGTGCAACTTACAACATCATTTTTATGTTATCTTTAGAGCCTGCTTCAAGCTCTTCTGCACTTGGAGACTTAGCTGGACTTCAGACTGGTCCATTTTCTACTTTTCCAATCACAGGTGGACTTGGAAACTCGCCCAATTTTGTGAGTTATAAACTTGTTGAAGATAGATAATTTGGTTACTGAATTGTCAGGGATAATTAAATTTACTTTTCCGATGTCTTTGAAGTTTTTTGTTGTCTAAACAGAAGCAGCTAACATGGTGTAGTAGCACCAGCAAGAGGGATAGCATCACTGAAAAGCATCAAATTGCGGAGACAAATCACACTGCCCTTCTTTTCCTGCATTCTGGATTTTTTGGTTTTGCTAGATCTTCAGGCCAGTCCCCAGGGAAAAGTTCCCAGTCTTCTGTCGCAAAAGTTTTTTCTTCGACTCAGTCCAGTGTGGTCATGTCTTGCCTCGCTATTCATCGAAGTCTGGGTTGGTCAAATGGCATGATTTTATTGACCGCTGGATCAGCAACCAACCAACCATTTAAATCTGGGCAGTCTTGAAGTATGTGTTCAGTAGTCTGTATTCCTGTTCAACATGGACATTCATTTGTGTGGGGCACTAATCATGCTGCATAAAACATAAAGTTATGAAACACCCAGATGTTCACCTTTGATTTTCCAAGAGCAAAAATATCAGCAATTTACAGATACATTTGTTTTCTTTAACCATTTATCTCTCCAAAGATATGTTCCATATTTATTAATATTATTATTTGCCAGTGTGTTGCCAAGGCCAAAAGGTGAGCAAAGAATAGTGACACTATTACTTGCTAGGCATTTCATAAGAGTCAACTATGATGGTTTTGGGGTGGAGTTGGCTCTCCCATTAATGATCCTTAAAGGATCAAAGTGAATCAGAAACCATTCTTAAGGCAGATGCGCCAGACCAAAAGGTGCAGTTATCACAACCAATCTGTAAACTATGACTAAATTCACTCCCTTCTCCAGTCTGATCTTTCAGTCTTTCTCTAGATCTCCTCCAGATCTGCAGGAGTTTAGGCGTGAATGCAGAAGTGAAGAAGATCAATATTATTGTATTAAAGAATAAAATTAAAGATATATGGGCTGGAATTTTTCTACATCTGAAAATTCAGTTGGTCCAAACCTAAACAAAATCAAGTTCTGAAATAGTTCATTAACAGTGAACTCAGAAAAGAGGAAGATATTACTTCATGTATAAAGTAGGGATATGCTGCATAGGTATCAACTAGTACTGGTTTTTATTTTTTGGAATTTTTTTTTTAAAAAAAGGTCATTTGGTATTAAATTTCCTAGTAATTATTACTAATGCAGACATTTATCTCACATGCTCATATTAAGGGAAAAAATAAATTACAAAGAATTCATTTAGTGGGGTTTTTGTGTGGTGCTAAATACAGATGTTTTTATTGAAATACAGAAATAAATTGTTAAAAATACGAATTGATATAAAAATAAGTTGACAGCTATGATGCAGGAACATTGGCATGCAGCAGAATCTAACTTTTTGTTCTCAACTTTTCAATGTACATATTCATCTGCATTAGAAGATGATGAAATGAGGAAACTAAAAACTCACCCTGTACATGATGTGGTGACAGCAAGAGCATTCAGTATTTATCACACAGCAACAAAATCCCTCCCCACAACTCCTTAATGGGAAATATGCAGGGGACTTGGCTGTTTTGATGAAATGAGGATTTATTGCACACAAGACACATGGTATCTTTGATTAGAAGCTCTCTATCCCTACAAAAGAAAACATTATACTTTTTTAGCTAATATTTTTCCCTTGTCAATAATATTAGGTCTATTTCTTTTCTGATTTTCAACTGGTTGGTAATCTATACTGTCAAAATCTAAAACAGTTATTTTCCGATACATCACTTGAAATAATATCTCCAGCTAAAAAACTCGCAAAAAATTATAAAGCCTAATGTTTTCTAAATCTTTGAGTTCTCTTATTAGTGGAAGATGAAGCCATTTTTTAATTTCAGAAAATCTGAATCTACCTTGTTCGAATTTTAATTTAAAATAAATATGTCACTCGCATCAAATCACACAGTACCACAAGGGTTTCATTTCGTTAACCACATTTCTAAACTTTAAACAGTTTAATAAGTTAATACTAATTCATTTATGATCAAAACAAAGCAAATTTAGATGACATATCTACAAAAACGATTTATCGTTGATATTTCCGCAATATAACATACTAAAAGAATACTATTGCTTGAGGAAAGCCGTCGGGGTCACCAGGCTCGATAGATTACAAAATGAAGATATCAGGGAAAGAATAGGTATAATATCTTGTACAGATTACATAGAAAGACAGCAGATCAAGTGGTTTGGCCACATTATGAGAATACATCACGACAAGTTGCCCGTACAGGCATATAACGAAATGAGATCAGGATACAAACCAGAGGAAGACCACGGAAAAGATGGATAGAAAACATCAGGGACATCCTGAACAGACACGGTCATAGCACAGCAGAGGCCACACATCAGAGGCCACACATCCGGCTTTAGAATTCAAGCTCCAATCACACCTACGCTTAACGGCAAGAGTGGATAACAAACCACCTGGGGAAAGACAATAGACGTCTACAATCGATTTATATCTGCAACGATTAATCATTTTTATGCAGGGAAAGAGTTAAAAACTGTGAACAAAATAAAGCGCATTTCCATTATCTGGACTATATCCAGCTGAAAATCTTGTAGCGGGAATCCATCTATCCACCGAAGATGGATGTGTTGGGTGATTGGCACAAATAAAACGGCAACACAGCGCATTTCCATTCTCTGGACTACATCCTGCTGGAAATCTAGTAGGGCCATTGTCCTGCTACAAGAGATATCCAGCGGGATTTTGAGAATGAACGCTGAGGAAGAAGAAGAATCCTTCTATAAGAGAGATCCATTGCAAGTTTGAGAACGGAAGAAAAAAAATGGTAATGTTTAATTTTACATTTCATATTTTATGAAATATATTCTGTAGAAACTAATGATAAGTTTTTGTTTAATCTTTTAGAGCACCAAGGACCCATTTGGCAGTGACCCCTTCAATTCATTTGCTAATAAACCAGGCACAGGTGCTCAACAATCACCAATTCCAGGTTTTGGTATCACAAACCCATTTGGATCAGAATTTAATCAACCATTTGGCATTCAAGGAATGCCTCCAAGAATGGGTGCAACTGGGGCTTATGGTATGATGCCAGGGATGGTTCCACATGGAGTAATGCCTCAACCAGTCCTAGGAGCTGCACATAACCCTTTTACTACTCTTCAACCTGCAGGCCGTCAGGTGGCAAATCCTTTTGGTGATGATGTTTCTTTGCAGTCATCAAAAAGGGATGCTGGGCCAGATCCAAATTCTACTGTCTCCGATGTTTTCAAGCCGAGACCAAAATCTCCACATGATGATCTGTTTCGTGATCTTGTGGATATTAAAAAATCAAGCCAAACTCCTACCAGAGCCATGTCACCAAAGGACATGTTTTCCCAGACAATTACGGCAGAAAAAAAGTCAATTAATGCTATGATTGCTTCAGGGTCATCTCCTCGAGCCTCACCTGTGCCAACCATGAAACCAGGAGCATCTCCCCGAGCCTCACCTGTGCCAACTTTTCTTTTGAAACCAGGAACATCTCCCAGAGCCTCACCAGTGCCAGATGTACCTATGAGACCAAGCCCATCTCCAATTCCTGATATACCATTGAGACCATTGGCCTCACCAGTTCCATCCACACCAACAGTTCAGGCACAGGTAATTCTAATTTAATAAAAATGTTGATAGGCACTTAGGCTTTATATTGAAGACTTTTATCTAGCAATCTTTATTTTTACACCTACATCATGATATTTATTTTTACATTTATCTGGCAATCATTTTTACATCCATCTGAAAATCACTTTTAGGTACAATCACATATCTCAGGCCTACCTATTATCCCAAATATGTGAGATGAAATCTATTCTCCTATTATTAGTACTTTTGTCTCTCTGCATTCGCCAAGTATTTGCATTCTCCTCATTTTCTACATCTCTACTATGTGTGTTGATTTCATTGCTTCCAACATTATCCTAAGCGCCTGGTTTTGTACTTTACCTAGATCCTGAAATTTGGTGTTTGATGCAGGACACCATGAAGCTGTACCATATTCAGTAGATGATATTCTTGTGGAGTCCCACATCATTTTTCTTTTTGGCGTAACATTCAGAGAACCCAACATTGCACACAGGGCTATAGCTATGACTTTGGTAAGGGAGTGTTTTTTCCTTCAAAAATTGAAGCACTTCGCTTTTATTGGCCTTTCTTTGGAAAACAACTAAGGGTGGTGTTATATTCTTTGACAGGAAATTTTATTCAATTCCCTGGGAGAGTCCAGAATCAGGCAATGAATTTAGCCCTGCATAATTGGAGAGTTCCTTCCCCCCCCCCCTTGATGGCAGTGAATGTATAGCTGGCTGCCCCTCCCATCATAGTAATCAGGACCCAGAGCCCATCTGCTTTAGACACCTCTGACATGAAAGGATACTTGACATGGAAGCTGAAATACATGACTCCAACTCTGCATGTTACAGAAAGGTCGAAAACCCACAAAATCCATAAAACTTGCCTCCATTGAGCAGAAGACCTCAGTACTACCATACATGCTCTGATTACCACTGCATAAATGTAGGTCAGCTAACGTAAACAAACATGGTTCCCTCAAGGTTAGAGACAGTTACATTAAATGTTCATGTGGACATATCTCTGTTGCTTTAACTCTATATTTAGAATGAACGCTTACAATCAGGATGTGAGGAAGATCTGCGATAATCAGAGTACATAGTACCGAGATCTCTTCTTAAAGCATTGCATACAGATAAAGTTGGAGTCTTCTAGTTATGAAATGAAGTTCTGGATAAAACCACCCAATTGCACATAGAAAGTAAGAGTTAATCGCTCGTAATTTCTAGGGATCGAGACAGCAACATATAAGATTATGAACACTACAAATCTAGTAAATCAGATTATGAACAAAGTAAATGTGGTAACTTCATGCTGACATAATTTGAAAAAGATTAGTTTTTTTTATTTATAAATAATTAAACTTATTTGTCTAATGATTTTGTATTGGGTTTTGTTTTCATCTTAAACAGAGCTCTCCTTTTGATGATTTCTTTGGTGCTCCAACAGAACAAGTTAGTAAAACACTGTTTACATGTCATGAAAATATCATTATTAACCTTTAGCAAGCCAGATTAAAAAATACGAAACGTCTCCCTGCCACCGGATTCTTTTTCGAAAATTTGCATTATTGATGGTGACTGTTTTGAAAATGTGATAATTTTTTGGTTGTTAGAGATATTTAGATAATATTTGCACATATAAATAAAGAATTGAATTACGCATATATTGGTGTAATTTATGTATGTGTGTGTGTGATACCAGACGTATGAGAAAGTGGTAAAGACGTTTTTCACAAAAATCATATATTTTATAACAAATAAAGAGGAAAAAAATTAATAAAAAAATAACTTACCTTAGTTATCGAATTCCTTGGCAACACTGTAAACTAAATCACGCAAATCTGTTGTATTTATGTTCTTTCACTGCAAAATTATCAAAATATAGCTGGGAGAACTGTATAAAACATGTAGATTTGCAGTAAAATCGTTCTTTGAGATTAGGTCTAGAGCCATTTTTTTGTGCTACTTCCACATATTCGATATCAAACGTCTACAAGTCTCCAAACCAACGCGGCATTCTGTATATTCACTGATGTGAAACTAAATAACTCAATAATTCATGATTCAAGCCACGATTCAATGTTATTTTATTCAAAATACGATGAAAGAAAGGTCTATAAAATCGGTCGACCATCATGGCATCGTACCGGTGTGCAGATGTGGTCAGATTAATTGCTATAAAATTTGTATCTTCTGGCTAGCCATTGTTACAACGATCATGTCGGACGTAGGAATGAACCGGCTTCAATAGCGCATGTTCCCGAGTAACCAATCAGGCTGTGGGGCGTCTATTATAACGATATCTCATTGGATGGGGGCCATTTTGTTTTCGGCGGCCGGAGTTGATATAGGCGCGGTGAAGGTTAACTAGAAGTAATAAAGTCAAAGATTAGATTTCACTATTGCATACTCCCAAATGTACCTCCACGCGGTGCACCCTGGAAACAGAAATACAGCAGCTCGAGCTGATTCCGGCCAAATCATTTGGGGATCGTGTCCGAGAATGTGGAGGTAGCAGATGGAAAGAGATTTGTCTGCACAAGAGACAGACAATATCTCAGACACCACCAGCATCACCACATATAGCGACACTGTCGACATACAGTGAAGCTAGTCAGTCCAGTCCGAACATTGGAGGGGCGGCCAATGTAAAATGCACGTAAAGGTAAATGCATGGCGAGAGACAAATATGTTTCACACAGAGTACAATGAAACAATGAAAGGGCAGAACAGCGCTAGAGGGCAGCGCGAACTGCAAATAGAAAGTGAAAAGTCCCTAGGAAAGGGAACTACAAGCTCCGTCAGCTCGAGACGGGCTTCTAGTTACCAGAGTTCCTAACAGGCAGAGACCCAGACCCATCCATCGGCGTTTGGTAAAGCAAAAGACCTAACCCAACTCTAATGTCGAGCCTTCCTAAACCGGAAATATGCTTGCAAAGAGAAAGGGTTCTGTACCCGATGGGTGTAGGCAAGAAAGGGACAACGATGGCAGTCCGGGCCCAACTCTACTGTCAAGGTTTCCTATACCGGAAGTAACTTGCAGAGAGAAAGGATTCTGTACTCGATTCGCTCAGGCACAAAAGGGACAACGATTTAGCCCTGGCCCAACTCTACTGTCAGGTTTTCCTACACCGGAAATACACTTGAAGAGAGAAAGGGTTCAGTACCTGATGGGCTCAGGCGCTATTGGGACAAGGACGCTCAGCTCGAGAACGCCTTGCTCTCAAACGCGTGGTGTGAGACTCGAACTTGGACAAGGGGTACACGATGTCGGTGAATGACACCTCGGCTAAGAGGGCGAAAGAGCCAGGGTCCAACTCCTCTGTTGAGTTCTTCCCCTTAAGGAACCAGGCTCATGGATGAGAAACGGTTCAGTACCCAATGGGCACAGGCACAGCACGTCCAATTACACGAGGCAAGTTCATAGACAGTGGAACACCTCGTTCGAGTGAGACGAGAGCTAGAAAATCGTCTGGGCGAAGAGTCTTCACTACGCGTGCCTGGAGACAGATATAGAGGCTGTCACAGGCTAAGGGTAGCCCACCCGAATTGTCAAAGCATGCCGAAATCGGATGTGCTAGGCCTACAAGGCGCATAACGGTGGCACAACGTAATCACGCTCCCGGCGGAAATCGCACGGATATCCGTGATGGTTACAATGGAGCGAACGAAAAACAAACAAACAAACTATTGCATACTGATATTAGACTGTTTCACTGTGAACACAAACTGTAAAATGGTTATTAGGCACCATTTATAAAATTGATGTTATTCTCATAACTAATGTACCGCTATTCTTTTGTCTATTTCATCTCAACTACTCCAATATCATATATTCCTTTCATTTCAATGAATATGACTTCTAACTCGTAGTTTTTCTTTTTTTCTTTTCTAGAATTTATCATATGTAACCTTTTAACTTATTTAACACAATAATTCTTGTTAAAATAGAACAGTTCATTCTCACTTTAAAATTACATATATATATCTATGTTCTTAAATTATTTCTTCTGCATTTATCAATAACATAAGAACACATCAACCATAAAGCATTGATTTATTGATTTAGGTTAAATAACTTGAAGATATTTAATATCTTTGAATCATGATTTGTCCGATTATCTGAAATTCTGAACACAGTACAGCAGAGCAATTGAAGACAGAAATATTATATTTAAAAAAACGTTTAAAAAAAAAAGAAACGCAACATTATTTCAAATGTGTACCAAAATTTTATTTTAGGATATATGTTTCAACCTTGGCATGAAACAACTTTCAGACTTTAACTAAACCAAACTCGTCTCCAGTCATTCCCAATGGTCCAATGACAATGCTGGTTTGCCCACTGCAGTTTGTTCTGGCAATGCTGATTCATAAGAACAGGACCTCTGTAGAATCTTCTAACCCAAAGAAAAGCAGTCTGCAGGCATTGACTGTGGAGAATGCAGTCAAATTTATTCCTGTGGTGACGTAGCCGTATGATGCAGTCTTCGGCAGCAGTTCTGACTCTGGGTCTGCCACTGAGCCAGTTTGTTGAAATCACCTCCAAAAGTGACTAATAGTGCTTCTAACCACATTAAAATGTCTGGCCACTACACATTGTGATTGTTCAGTCTTTAAATGTCCAATGATGATGTATCATTGTTCTGTAGCGAGATGAGCAATACTCGCACATTGAATTTTCTACTGAATTTGTTCGTAGACCGTCAATATTTTATAGGCATTCAATAATATTGTCAGAGAGTTTTGTGTTCAGTAAGTTTCATGGGATTCTCATGAACCTGTCACGAGTTATTGCCAAAAATGTTGCTTTGACCTTGAGGAATGTTAATAATAATTAACATTCCTCTTAGGTAGTTCCACAGAAGATACATTGGTGAGACCCACAGACAGAACCACATGTGTCACAGAAGATACATTGGTGAGACCCACAGACGCAACCACATGTGTCACAGAAGATACATTGGTGAGACCCACAGACACAACCACATGTGTCACAGAAGATACATTGGTGAGACCCACAGACACAACCACATGTGTCACAGAAGATACATTGGTGAGACCCACAGACGCAACCACATGTGTCACAGAAGATACATTGGTGAGACCCACAGATGCAACCACATGTGTCACAGAAGATACATTGGTGAGACCCACAGACACAACCACATGTGTCACAGAAGATACAGAAGATACATTGGTGAGACCCACAGACGCAAACACATGTGTCACAGAAGATACATTGGTGAGACCCACAGATGCAACCACATGTGTCACAGAAGATACATTGGTGAGACCCACAGACACAACCACATGTGTCACAGAAGATACATTGGTGGAACCCACAGACGCAACCACATGTGTCACAGAAGATATGGATTCATATATTTCATCGATTTTATTGCGTAAGCAGAGGTCAAATATCCTGTATACTATAAAGTTCACGTCTTGAAATAATCTCATGAAGTATATATCAAGTGACATATTCTTTCTAGAACATTGTCTTCATCGTGGATACTCTGAATGCCTCTCTGTCCTGGGCAAGCAGGCCTGCATTGGCCATAAACATGTTCATACATTCTTCAATGTCGCTGTCCATCATCTTCTTGGTCTTCCTCCTTTTCTCCCTTTGGCACTCTGCCCTCCAAAATCATGTCACTTGAAGTGTCCAAAATATTGTAGTTTCCTTCTCATGATGGTATTTTTCTAGCCACCCTTCATTTAGTTTCAGTAATTTCAATGTTCTTCTTTTTCTCTATCCATGATATTCATGGGATCTTTCTGTAGCACTTCATTTCAAATGAATTTATTCTTCTGAATATTGTCTTGTTTAAAGTCTATGTCTCACATACCTATGTTACCACTGGGAAAATATATAATCTTAAAAGGGTTACTTTAGCATCATTATTACTACTTTACCATAGCTTTCTCATTTTAATTAATTTGAGTGTTTGCAATTGCGAGTCTTCTCCTGATCTCGACTTAATAATCTCTGAAACTGTTTATATTTGCTCTCAGATATTCTGATTTGTTTATACATTATAATTCTATATTGTCTAATTTGATTATCGTTTGATCTTTGTCATTTTTGTGTTCTGTGCATTTAGATATGTTGGATCTCACTGTAGTTCTTAGTTGTGATTAGCTGTTTCATTTCCTCGGGTTGTGTAGAATATAGGTAGAAGAAAGTTCAAGTCTTGTATAATATCACTGAAGACTTAACTTCATACATTTAAAAATCTGACCACTAATGTCAGTGTCCAAATAAGCTAATAGTGTGGTAAAAAGTTTTTAAATTTTGTATGGAGAATTTCGAAACAAAATTATCTCTATAGAAAAATTATTACGAAATATGATTTGTTCTCATAATTCAATAAAAGATTTAGAAAAATGTATATACATTACCAATCATAATTTTCCATCTTTTGTTGTTACATTGGGCCTTTCTGTATTCTCTGTCTTTTTATTAATTTTGGCTATCTTTATCTTAATTATTTTTTATACTTGATTACCTTTCCTACCTTTCCTCCACTGGTATCATAGTTTGTTTCTATTGAACTATATCTTGACTGTTCAACGTGTTCTTCCACTACTCATTTTTTCTACTTTCTGATGTTTTCATTTATCATTTACGTCACTTCGTTACCACATTCCGACTTTGTGCAAATATTTTGAAATAGGTAACTTTCCCTAAATGTAATCTCCCTGTTATTTTTTTCTAAATATAATTAAATAATTGATATAAATAATTAAACTTGTTTGTTTCTAATGATTTTGTGTTGGTTTTTTTAAATCTTAAACAGAGCTCTACTTTTGATGATTTCTTTGGTGCTCCAACAGAACAAGTTAGTAAAACACTGTTTACATGTTAGGAAAATATCATTATTAACTAGACATAATAAAGTCAAAGATTAGATTTCAGTATTGCATACTAATATTAGACTGTTTCACTGTGAACACAATCCAGGGTTGTCAGAAATTAGTATTTTTATGCAAGTTTCACAAATTCTCCATTTTTAAATGTTACTGGCCATGAAATTTATGTTGTGATAATTTTTAGTTTATCTTACAATGTAGACCCCTATTAAATATTAGTTTAGTTATTCTTAGCCACATTTTACTGATTATAATCAATTTCAACTATCTGGCAACTCTGCTACAAGCAACATAAGTAAAAAGGTTATGGAGTGATTAACCCTTAAAACCCAGGATCCTGAAATTCCAGGATTTACACAAAATACAGATTCCCAGAGGTACCAATTTTTTGGTATTTCTATTTCACAAAATAGTACCTCAGACAAAAATGTGTCTGTTTTGCATTTGCTCCTTGATAATCAACACGAAGCTTCATGCTATTTCCACTGGGAGCATTAGTTATGTTGTGACACTGTTATGTGCCTTGTAAGCCCAGCACAGTCGATTTTGGCATGCCGTAACATTTTGTGTGGGCTACCCTAGCCTGTGACAGCCTTCTTCTTATCTGTCGCCAGGTGGCGAATGTGTATTGACTCTACACAGAGACAGTTTGTCTTTCATGTCTATCTTGCATGAGGTGTTTCACAGCCAGTGAACCTGTCTTGTGTAATTACACGTATTGTGCATGTGCCCATCAGTGTACCTTTTCTCACCGTGAGCATGATTCCGGTATAGGAAAAGCTCGACAGTAGAGTTGGGCCAGGGCTGGAAGCACCAGTAACTTGTAGCTTGTCTTGAGCTGACAATGCTTTTGTTCCGATTTCCTCGAAATGTTTTCCCATTCTCTTTGCGCATGGTGCTACCCTGCCCTCTTAATGTACTCAATATGTTCTTTTTATGTAGTCTGATGCAGACTCATACCATCTGCCCACTACATAATAAAACTTTTCTGCTTAGGCTGAAAAATGTTAGCTTGCATCATCCACAAAATTCTCCACACATTATAGCCAATAACATTTGTTCTATGTGTGCATTTTAATAAGCATATTAGTGACTTTCTAACCAAGGACAGACATTTTAAAAATCTAAAGGCCAAATATTGGTGCAGTTATTGCAGTAGGATAGTTTTTTTTATCTTTCTTTCATACCCAGGGGACTTCAGCTTACTGTAATGCCTATTTAAGTAGCATTCTACTGAGAGGAGGTATATTTTATTCTTTGTTGTCCATCCTGAAAAGGATATTTGTGGTGTTATGTCTGTTTACAGCTTTGCTGCCACCCTAGAACTTGGCCAGGCTACATTGCTGTACTCTTGTTTCCAGACCCACTGCATAGAAGTGTCTTAGGGTCTTGGTCAGCTTTGGTTTGTTGACCCTGATGTGCAGTTACTAGCTATGTGTTGCTAGTCCCTAGCACTCTAGTGTGCTTGGCATCTTGGGTCTAGAGGAGATATATAATTGTATAGATAACATGCTACAAAGTTTCCATAAGAGAGTTTCAATATAAAGGCATGTCATCTACTAAGATTTTATGTTCCATGGGTGGTTTGTTTAGTGGGCCATTGGTGAGACCCATACATATAAAAGTTGAAACAGCACAAAAACTATAAGTTAGCACTGAAGTGGAGGATGATGATGGTTACTGAAATGCCAAAATTGGTTCTGTTGGGCCATTGGCGCAAATAGAAAGACAACACATTTCCGTTCTCTGTATTACATTTTGCTGGAAATCTAGTAGGAATATCTTAATAAAAGAGAGATCCAATGAGTTTCAGAATGAATGGTACACACATACAAAATAACTGAAATGGATATCTGATCACATATGGACATGTTCAATGTGCGAAGACGATAATCAATGTAACCCACAAAATTATTTTTAAAATTTAATTTCTATATTTTTTGTTTCAGGTTTCTGGCCAATCGCTGTTGGACTAATCAAGATGCAATATTTTATTTACTTCTGTTTTCCATTTCAAAACAGTACAACAAATAAGAGACCAACATATGTATGTCAGTCTAATAAGTGCATAATATATGTGCTGTATATTATTGTGTATAAGCTGATACATGTACCCGGTATACGTTTAGTAATCTATTTTTCCATAATACATTTGCCCAAAATATTTGTTTAATGTCTAAATTGAATTGAAATTATGTAAAATATAGACATTAACAATTCAATGAACATTTTTACTTGTTGAGAAATTCTTGCCCATCAATCCTACTGTACCAAACCTCATAGATAACATGGTTTATATATCAATCCTACTGTACCAAACCTCATAGGTAACATGGTTTATATATCAATCTTACTGTACCCAAGCTCATAGATAAAATGGTTTATATATCAATCCTACTGTACCCAAGCTCATAGGTAACAAACAGGTATTTAACAACCTCTCTCTCAGAGCATTACTTTTGGAACATTGGTAAATCTCACCCCAACACATTTTCAAAGAAAGGTCACCAAACCAAAAATGTTGTGGAAATGAAGGGATTGCACATGAAAATGGGAACATTTTCCCACACAAATGGGAATAAATTATATTGTTACTTTTTTCTAGGTTGTTTTGTTTGAGAACCCCATGAATTGCAAACGATATAGCTTTTACTTCCTATGTGCAGTGGGGTGGTTTTTCTGAGCTTTCTTTCATACCCAGACTTCAGCTTTCGGCTTAGTGCAATTCCTATTCAATGATCCTTCTACTCAGAGGCGGTCTATAATTATAGATGACAGGCTACAAAGCTTCTATTAGAGAACCTCAATATAACGTCATGTCATCTACTAGGGTTATATGTTGCATGCGTGGTTTCTCTACTGACCATTGGTGAGATCCAGACGCAACCGCATGCGTGCTTATTTCTATATAATCCACTAATGACCTTTTGGAAACAAATTCATATATATATATATAAGCAATGTTCATCTTAGCTTCTTGATCAAAAAATGTACTTTATGTTGAAGCAGGGCTAGATTTTTGTAAAGTTTTTTCCAATACAGCAGAATCCCTCTATAGCGCATTCTTTTATGTTTTAAAACAGATTTTCCTATATAACACTTTAAAAAATCCCCAGTTATACTTCTATGTTGTTTGTACTGTATATAGCGAATTTATGTTATTACATACATATTTTGTCAGTCCGGACCAAGTTGTTATAATGGGATTCCACTTCTTCTTCACTTCTTTTGTTCACTTTGCCAGGTCTGATGTAGAGGTGGTGTCCCATGCTCTCCAGTAGAAGGTTGGCGAGTCTACTTGCTGGTTAATAAATATGAGATTATTTTCATCCAGCTAGCTCTAAAGTTACTCATCTTAGCCGCAACTCTGAGAGTGACTGTTGAAGTCACCACACACCATAAGTCTCTTTTCTGGTTGGTTGGTTGCTAATCCAGAAGTCCATGGGCCCATGCCCTTTACCCAATGCTATTGTGTGATATATGCATGTGTTTGTGAGCTGTTATTTTGTTCCATATAATGTGTTCCATTTATCTGGCCCTGGAGGGAATCTAGCCCTGAATTCCACTGTATTCTATTCCCATATTTATTACAATTTGTTGTGTGCTGATACCCATTGGATCTCTCTTTGTGGCAGGACAATGGTTCTACTAGATTTCCAGCCTGCAGGGTGTATTCCAGTGAATGCAAACGTGTTTTTTCAAACTGCATACAGACTCTTCACATTTCCTGAATAAAGTTGATTATAAATCGATTAGCAGAGGTTTAGCAACAGATTGACTTCAAATCTTCAGAATTATGGACATAAAAATTTGTTGAACTACGGAAGTCTCTGGAAAATGAAGATCTAGAAAAGTCTGCAGCTATTCTCAGCTGTTGAACATCACCTTCCAAATTATTACATCTATTTGTAGAACATTGCTTTTGCTCTTCTTTCAGCTTTTTGATCAACCTATTCCTGTGAGAAAATTTTCTATCACATGAAAGCAGTGCTAAATCCACAGCGTAGTCACCTAACACCTGAACATTCCGAAAATTGTGTCAAACTCAAAGTGACAAAGTATGTTGTTGATATTGAGCAACTGGCCATGACCATGCAAGGGCAAGGCTCCCAATAATAATAAAAAGGTTTTTTTTAAATCTTTCAAGAAACTCTATTCTTTTTAATGTTATTTACAACATTACATATTATTGAATATCATTATATATTAAATAATTAAAATATAAAAATAAAATATATGGTAAAATAAGAATGTTGACCTCGATTTGTATAAAATGATATATGATTTTGGCACTCTGAATAATTTGAAAACTTATTTGGCACACAGCTAGCAAAAGGTTGCCGACCCCTGCTCATAAGAGGAATTCCACTATATTAGCTTCCTCATACTAAATGTTGGCCTTTTTTTGTCACCAATCCGAATGCTATCCAGTCAATTTTCCTTGACTTTTTGCCGCTGTCTATTGACCTGGCCACAAACACTCGCACCATCTTTAATAATATTCTGGATGTGTCTTAATGAGAAGCAAAAAACAGCAACACTGTGACCTGCCATAAGAATGTTTGGAGTTGTCTGTCCAATTCTAAACAGACCCTCAACCATGCTGTAGTTTGACGACTCAGACCAGAAGTTACAGGCATCGTGGCCACCTGCCTGCTTATGACAGATGTGCCAGGCCATTGACACATATAACAGTGCATTTCCATTCTCTGGATATCATTTTGCTGGAAATCTAGTAGGACCACTGTTCTACTACAAGAGAGGTCCAGCAGGGACATTCTCATAAATCCTCTACTTGCCATTCCATCAGCCATGTAAAATATATACACTCAATGTCCCAGCCCAGCTGTAGTCATGACAACACATTCCATTCTCCGGCCTGCATTCAGCTTAAGAGCAAAAGTTTGAGATTGCATTAAGAAATATCCCAGTTGATAATGCACCATATGTGTATAACTACTTGTAACATGACTATATCCTTACATCTAGGTGCAGTATTTATCTTTACTTATTTCACTTGTTTTGTCAATAAAAATATTGAGCACATCTTGAATTTGTTTTATGTTTATTTTGTCTTCAAGTTATTCTTTTGTCTGCTTTCACCATTTGCGCAAATAAAATTACAATGCATTTCCATTCTCTGGACTACATCCTGCTGGAAATCTAGTAGGACCACTGTCCTGGTACAAGAGAGATCCAGTAGGTGTTTGAGAATGAACGCTGAAGAGATTAAGAACCGGCATCATGACACCAGAAGCATACCCATAAGTGCTGTGCTTGCCATATATATATATATATTACGCTCAGTGCCCTAGTCGATACTTCGGATCTTACATACTTTCTTCCCTGGTCACTTCCATTCGTTTTCAGAATATGTGCATCCTCTTCGTCATTTTGTAGTGTATTCATGATTGCAGTAGTTAATTCAGACATGACCAACTGCAATAGAAGACCACTGTGCAGAATTAGGTATTCATTCGTTAATATTTTTTATTATATACTTTGGATCGCTGTGGCTATTGTTAGCATGCGACTCCAAGTATATAAATAGTGGCCAGCGGCAATCAATAAAAGGAACGAATGATGACCCAATTAATTCTGTGTCAGTCCTCTATTGAAGATGGCCATGATTCAGCTGTCACTCTGACATCTCCATTATAACTTTACATGTCAATGTATCTGCTCTTTCGCTGCCTCCTGAACAGTTGAAAAGAATGATCCCCTCCTTTCTTAATTAAAATCCATTTGTCTATCTTGCACAGCATACTCTGGGAGACTGACACGGGTATTGCATGATAGGGCAAATGAGTTCTAGCTCATCATCATTAAGATCTGTCTCCGCAAGGTTGGCTGCAACATATCTCCTGTCTTGGTAGTGCACTCTGCTAGACTAATCTGTCCATTGTGTAATGTTACTCTCCCACTTGTATCTCTGCCTACCTCTTGCTCGCTTCCCTTTGACTTTACCCTCAATAAATTGTCATGTCTTTTAACGTGTCCAAAGTATTTTATTTCTATCAGTAGTTCTTTCTTCATAGAACTAGCTCATGTTATAACAAATTTCCTACCTAATTATATTTATTCTATATTATTTATACTGTATATAGTGAATTTCTGTTATTACATATATAATTTGTCGGTCCAGACAAGTTGTTATAACATAATCTTACTGTAGGTGATACTGCCTTTATCTTTATTTCTTTGGGCGTAACTATCTCAAACTGGGTACAAATACAGTGATATCACCCCCACTAATCTTTTATATCAAAAGTTTCTATATAACAACAATTTTTAAAATCCCCTCTTATATTTGTTTATTAGTACTGCATACAGCGAATGTGTTTTCCTATGTTAGAATTACAGCATTAGTGGATCAGTATGAACCGCTGTTAACAGTTGTGAAACTCTGTACACTCCAATGGTACGGGCACATGGGACATTCCTGAACAACAACAAAATGTTCATGGTATGTTGGAAGATCAGATGTCCAGAAGAAGACAGCTGGATAATATCAAGGACTGGACAGTGTGAAATTTCCACTCATCAGGATGGTAGAGGATACATGATACATGGTGATCTTTCTGCACCAAATGTCTTAACCCTACAACCCTCACAGGTTTTATTGTTATATAGCTAATTTGTTACATCCATGTTGTCTGTCCGGACCAAGTTGTCATTTGACAACTTTTTTGACTAAAAATAATTTGACTAATAATTTTAACAAAAAATGTCAGAAAGCAATAAAGAATAGCACCAAGAAATGTTGAAGAACTGATGACATTGCACTTATGGGGGCGTTCAGTCACTTTTAGTAGATATCACATATGTGTGTGTTTATCATTCCCATAGTACTTGATATTGTGAAGCAAAAAGTTCCAAATGGTTCTTACATATTTCTAGATTCACAGAGTAAAGAATCCTACTACAAAACAGAGGGAATCAAACAATCCTGCAGATTATTAATTGATGAAATAAATGAGATGAAGTCTAATGCATGAAACACTAAATGTATGAAGTGCTGCTTGCATGAAACACTAAATGTATGAAGCGCTGCTTGCATGAAACACTACATGTATGAAGTGCTGCTTGCATGAAACACTAAATGTATGAAACACTAAATGTATGAAGTGCTGCTTGCATGAAACACTACATGTATGAAGTGCTGCTTGCATGAAACACTAAATGTATGAAGTGCTGCTTGCATGAAACACTAAATGTATGAAACACTAAATGTATGAAGTGCTGCTTGCATGAAACACTAAATGTATGAAACACTAAATGTATGAAGTGCTGCGTGCATGAAACACTAAATGTATGAAGCGCTGCTTGCATGAAACACTAAATGTATGAAGTGCTGCTTGCATGAAACACTAAATGTATGAAGCGCTGCTTGCATGAAACACTAAATGTATGAAGTGCTGCTTGCATGAAACACTAAATGTATGAAGTGCTGCTTGCATGAAACACTAAATGTATGAAGTGCTGCTTGCATGAAACACTAAATGTATGAAGTGCTGCTTGCATGAAACACTAAATGTATGAAACACTAAATGTATGAAGTGCTGCGTGCATGAAACACTAAATGTATGAAGTGCTGCTTGCATGAAACACTAAATGTATGAAGTGCTGCTTGCATGAAACACTAAATGTATGAAGTGCTGCTTGCATGAAACACTAAATGTATGAAGTGCTGCTTGCATGAAACACTAAATGTATGAAGTGCTGCTTGCATGAAACACTAAATGTATGAAACACTAAATGTATGAAGTGCTGCGTGCATGAAACACTAAATGTATGAAGTGCTGCTTGCATGAAACAAGTGCTGCTTGCATGAAACACTAAATGTATGAAGTGCTGCTTGCATGAAACACTAAATGTATGAAGTGCTGCTTGCATGAAACACTAAATGTATGAAGTGCTGCTTGCATGAAACACCGAAGTGGAATTTCGTAACAGTACTGATACTGCAGCTAAGTTGGAAACCATGACACCGCATTCCATTCTCAAGGCTACATCCTACTAATCTGCAGGAGTTTGAGAAAAAAACAACAGAATAAGGAGCTGTGGACACACTTTGATGTTACTATTGATGGTTCTTTCTCTCATATTGCTGCATCATGCATCCTTCTTCTTCAGTGTTCATTCTCAAACTCCCGCTGGATCTAGCAGGATCATGGTCCTACTAGATTTCCAGGAGTATGTAGTCCAGAGAATGGAAATGCATTGTGTCGCCGTTTTATTTGCGCCAATGGCCTGACACATCCGTCTTCTGCGAGCATCATGTATCCAAAAACCACTATCACAACCATGCAGATAAGTTCATAAGGAGCGCTGACACACTTCATAATACACTACAACAAAATTGTTCCAACAAAAATTTTTATTGCCAAATAAATATACGTAATCACATTTCATTTGCAACAAAGAGGCACACTAATACGAAACAGTATACTTTCATATCCAAATCACAATAGTTCTGCCTCAATATTATATAGCCAGCATGCATTTTGTGTCTGCCTGCTAGCAAAGTTTTATTTCTTGTTAAAGTATTATTCACACAATAAAAGTAACGACAAGCACGGCATGTCAACCAGCCACATACAGCATACATTTAACTCATGAATGGATCAGGAAATGAAAGATGGAATACAGCAGCGTTCATACCACGGCATCAGTGAATTCACAATTTTAACATATATCTCACAATATCATACTACACACTCACTTTTGCGGGGTAACAGCTAACAGCTGTTATTAAATTCTGTTGGACATAACAACCAGTTAATAATATACAATTTGTATACTTCAATAAAAAATGAGAACATTTCAAACATTGCAGGCATCCTCTCTGTGGCAGCATCATATAACACTTTCAAACATCTCAAATGTCACACCCACTATGTAATGTATGAGAATGAACGGATGTTTTGTATCGCCCACCTATAACTCATCCTTTTCTGCAGCAGTACTGTCATCAACTTCATCCTCATCTGCTTCATCTTCATCCTCGTCGTCATCTTCATCTTTAGGTGGTTCGTCTTCTTTCTTTTTCTTTTCTTCCTCTTCCTTGCTTTTTCTTTCATCCTCATCTTGTTTTTCTTTCATTTTTTTCTCAGGTTCTTTTGTCTTACCCCAAGTTTCATCGCCAAACTTTATGGCGTGATCAACATTATCTGTGATGAGGAAGTTGTCAAATATAGTTCCAGATTTTACCTGAAAAAAGACATATGCAAGTCAGTTATTGTGTAGTATGGGAAGTATAGTTTAGTTCTATGAATATTTATTTGAATCACAACTACAAGACAAGTCACAAAAGAACATATAATGCACAAAAACTGTTTTTTGACAAGTTCATTTCAGTTGCTTCTTTATGTTTTCGAACTGCAATTAGCTGGATGTACAGTCCCAAAACATTAGTCACATCCTATGACATATATAGTAGGTAAGTGTTGCTATACTTAGTCACATCTTATGACATGCGTAGTAGGTAAGTGTTATACTTTGCAACCCTTTCAGGCCCTGGCAACATGCAGGTGATTTCTATTTAAAATCATAAGATTTATTTTTATTGTACTCTGGTTTCCCCATAAATGTACACCATCATCCCTCTGACAAAGTGCATGTCAACTGTCAAGAATACCAATCATAGCACACTCAATGATTTGTTTGACTCAATGTAGCCATAGTGTGCAGTCATAGCACACCTTTGATTTTTGTTTGACTCAATGTAGCCATAGTATGCAATCATAGCACACCAATGATTGCTGTTTGATTCAATGTTGCCATAGAGTGCAATGTCATGAGATGGATTGCCTAATGCAACAGGAATTTTACTGTGACGTTTCACAATCTCAGTATTCTGCACATAAAAGAATGAATTTTCTCCTAGTAATCCAGGCAAGGGCAGCCAAAAAGTTTGAACACAGCAAAGATTATAGTGTGAGGCAGACCTCACAATGTCAAAGTCCAGATGTTGATATGGATTTCATTAATGAAGTGTACTGTGGTCACTGTTCACCAGCCCCAAGACGGCAGCAGAGCTAATCCGCCAAAGCTGCTTTATATAGCTATAGTTATATATTTGTAGATTTCTTCAGTGTTTCCCAGTCTGCAACATCATTCTGTGTGCACTATCATTTATGTGCATGGCTTTTCTTGTCTTTGGGGGGGGGGGGGCAAATATTAACACTAACTGGTAACTACAATACACTTCACAGCTGAAATCACATTAACTTTCACGTTAGTTTCGCGCAGAGATTAGCACACAAAAAGGAAATATGATTTTTATATACACATACCTGCCACAAGTCCAGACCAATGGCTCCAAAATTATCATAAGAACCTAGCTCACTGTCTGGCTGATATTCTGGGTTGTCAATCTCAGGATGAACCCATTTTCCTTTGTAGTCTGGATTATCAATCAATTTTGGTTTCCATTCACCCTGTAATACATTAAAACAGATTTAATACCACCCTGAAGCAACACTAACAACTTAATGGTTTTTGATGGATAAGTGATAAGTTTTGATGGATAAGTGATAAGTTTTGACGTACATTATAACCGAATTTCATTATATACGGCAATGACAATTATTTAACATATGTTTAATTCACTTGCGACTATTAATGTGTTATTTGCCTAAAATTTTTACATGAGATAATCACTTGGTGTTAGCAATGGAGAATGGTCTAGAATTGTTATTTCAGTGTTGGGAAGTCTTGTTACGGTACATGTACCTGTTCCTTGTGGGAAGGAGAAGGTATTGTTTAGGGTCTTTGGCTGTATTTGTAGTTTTTAGTGAAATCCAGGGTCTTTTCAGCTTTAGCGATGGGAAGGAAGAGAGGTAAGTATTACTTTGTTGTCTGACTTTTGTTGTGTCTTATTTTAGTGACAGGGAGGGGGGTGTTGACATATGGTTTATTTTAAGAACAGGAGCATTTTGTACTGTCAACACAAAGTTATCAATGAAAATCATGTAAAAAGTCAAATGAGACACTTTAGAAGAATGATTTCCTTTGAAGCAACAATCTAACAATGCAGATGATCATGGGTATCAGTTAAAGGGGCCCTACCCTCTTCACCGACAAGCATTTGTCTCTTACAATGCACTGGATCTAGTTTCTATACAATAGTCATGCCGATTTATAAAACATCCTGAAATTCAACCTGTGAATTTCTTTAGCTGTTAACACAAATTGACCAAGGAAAATCACAGGAAGTCAAATGTTTTGCTCTACAATTCTACTTTCCAATTGTCAATGGGTCTTATGTCACATGGTCTGGATTGTGCTAATTTGAGACCGTTGGCAGTAATTGGAGACCAGTCATGGCTAAATGATGACCGTGACCCAACCTGTGTCCAAACAGTGGCAGTCAAAGATATTGACCAAAAAAAACAAGCACTGCCAATAACAAATGCCACACGGTTTACGGCAAAATGCTTCTATGGGCAACTTTTCAAACACACACACGTGTCACTAGTCCAGAGTCTGTAATTTTTTCTGGACATAAATTTAAAATAGTGTTATAGAGGGATATTTGTTTATATGAATGTTAAATGAGTTTTTAAAAATTAAGACAAGTGAAAATAATTGGGGATTTTGAAAAGTGTTGTTAAAGAGGGTAATTTGTTCAAATCGGATTCGTTGAAAATGGGATTCCACTGTACATTTATGTAAAACACAAGATCAATCAGCTTTATAGTGAACACACTATAGGTATGATAATATACAAATAGCAGCATACAAGAGTTTCAACAATCATTTTTACTGCTTTCACTGCTTGTGTATTTTTTTATTTAAAAAGACAAAAGATCTTAAGGTTGAAACTGTCTTGTATAGTGTTATTTGTAATCTTTCATACCCATACCCTATAGTTCGTGCTGCCATTGTCAAGCCGTTTCACCTTGTGTTGTGCAGTACTTAAATGAATTTTGCTAATTAGTCGTCAGATATTTTTTCTGCATTTATTCTTAAACTATTGCAGATTATCATGTTGTAGTTCAAGAGAAAAGAATGGATACATTGAAAGGGCTTACAGCTTAACTGATTTCTGCACCTCTCTACCTGACACATTCACCATGACCTTTTGTCATGGTTTTTTTAATGGAACCTAGACACAACTGAAACTTTTTCTTTTTATCTTATTCTTGCATCTGGATTTATTCTAAAACAAGAACTTGTTATAAACTGCACAAACATCTTACTTTGTATTCAGGATTGTCGATCATTGGGGGTTCCCATTCACCATCCATCTCATCATCCCAGTCATCAGGTTTCTTGGCTTCTGGGTCAGCAACGTGCTCAGGCTTGTCCCAGTCTTCAGGTTTGGTGTCACTTGGGTCATCAATCTTCTCACGATCATCCCAGCCATCTGGTTTCTTTGCATTTGGATCCTATAAAAAATAAATACAAAAAACATGCAGAAAGATGCTACTGGTACAATGAGCAATCAACATATGACATCCTTAATTAACAGCCAACATTACGGCACTGGGGACTTTCCCATAATTGCTCTGCTTGCTATTTCATCCGCCATCTAATGGTATATATGTTAAGTGCATCAATTGGTTGTAGGTTTTTGTATCATTTTAGAAAGGATGAGCATTTTCCCCTCCCTGGTCACTCCCATTTCTATCATTCACTGAATATATACATTCTCTCTATTAACGCTTATCATTTTGTTGTTCTTCCATCACATGATGATGACCATTTTTACATACTTTTTGTTTGCTGTTCGTCCATCACATGGTCATTTTTACATTTTGAAATTTAGCTAGTTATGTTCTTGATTATGAATTCGTAGATGGCTAAAAAGCCATATTCTGGCTGCAAATGTGCTTGGAATAGTTTGAGCATGGGATTAGCAATGTAGATGATTTTTGGTCTACGCATTACTTTCTAGCCTCTGCTGTTTAGCTGTCGCATTTCTCATTCCACAAGACATCGGTCGCATCTTTGACCATCGAGCAGCTAAATTTTTGCACATTCTTCCCATTTATCTCAGTCTAGTTCAAAGGATTTCAGTAAGATCTTTAACGAGTCCTTGTAGCAATTCTTTTGGCCACCTTGAGATTGTATGCTCTTCTGTGACTCACCATAGAGAAGTATCTTTGACAGGTAATGGATGATCTGGCATACATACCAGGTGACCTGCTCAACAAATATGTATCTGCTTCAGAATATTCATTATCTTGTAATGCATCCAAAATTGACTGCCCTAAATTAACTCCTGTCTCTCTGGTGAGAGCTGCCATTGCCACTGTGCCATTCACTATAGCTTTAACAGCCAATGCATAGCTCTTTTTGTTGCTTTTGGCTTACGCATTATCCTGGACAGTAGACCCATGTAATATTGTGGGCGTTGTTGAAAAGAGTGGCATAGAAAAATGTGTGCTCGGTTCAGATAGCCAGATTTTTTCAAATGCAGTATCTGCCATAATTCTGTATGCAGAACAGATATGAGTTTTATATTTAATGAAACTCACTACTTGGATTGGAAGGCTGCATAATTTCTGGAATGTATCTTCTGCGTTCATTCTCAAATTCCTATAGATTAGCAGAATGTAGTCAGAAAAATGTGTTCATGGTTCACAGCTTCGCTGCAATATTTGCACTTATCAACCTGACACATCTGACTTCACCATGGCTTCTGGGACACTTTGACCCTGAGAGATGGGGCAGTCATCCACTCCAAAATCACCTCCTTACAACATGCCTGGAAGGTTATAGTGTTGCTACTCTTTGCTCCCCTTGAAGGCCTGGAAACACACTAGCATGTATATAAAGATCATATATAGCCATTCCTTTGATATACAGGCACATCTTATATAGATGTCAAGAAGGTTCATTATATTTGCTATAAAAAGACATTTCTAAATGCTTGCATTTATTAAACCTGGTTTGGGTCAAAGGGCATGAGCCCATGGACCGCTGGATCAGCAACCAACCAACCAACCATTAAACCTGGTAAACACTTACGGGAATCGTCTTAGAAGGCAAGAAATCCCAGTCGTCTTCAAGCTTGCCACTCTCCACTCTCTCATTGTCAATCTTCACCTCATAAGTGCCATCTGGATTGACAATCAGTGTGTACAGGTGAGTGTAGACATCATCCTATGATGACAATATAAGAATATTTTTATTATTAAATTTGACCTTTTCAACTTCATAACTATCATATCACACACACACAACAAAGAAAAATACGATTATATGCATTATTCACTCCTTTATTTACATGTGCAACAAAATTATTTTGATATATTTACAAACAAAAAAGTTATCGCATTTACCAAATGCTCGCCAAAAAATTATGTGCATTATCAAAAAATCCCTGCCCAGAGGGAACATTGCAAAATTTTAATTCTGGTCCTAAAGGTTAATTAATAAATATGATCAGAGAGAGGAAGTCAAGACATTAACAGATAGCACTAAAATACAACTGTATGGATAGATAAAAGATGTAAACGCAAAGTAATTTACTTTTGCTGATCACCAAAAAAAAATATAATCCAAGTACTGTCTTAAAATCTGTTATCAAATTCCGCCAAAGTGCTGGTCATCTGCACAAATCAAATGGTAACACAATGCATGTTTTTCTCTGGAATTTATTACTGGTCCTGAAACATGTTAAAAATAAGCACCGAAATGGTAACAGCTACTGAATAGGCTCAATGGTAAATCTTGGGGATCAGGCAAGGATACTCTTAGAGGACTATATCTTGGTCTGTATCTAAACATTCTGCTTTAGAATACAACAGTGCACTCCTGACATGCTCCACGACAAATGTGGAATCTCCAGAGAGAATGCAGAACAATGTCCAACACCTTGCAACAAAAAGTTTTGACCCTGTAAGTTTTATGAAAGCAACACAGAAAATAGACACCTAACCAGAACAATGTATATGCTGATGGGTCTGCTTTCAAAACCACCATCAAAGCAGGTTATGCTGTCTATATAGAATATCCAGACAAAACATCTGATGAGTTGTTTGATGCCTGTGGGGAGATATATTCTAACTGCACCTTCAAGCAATAGAATGTGATGGACATTGTAAGCTTGAGCTAGTTGAAATATATCACCATTCCAAATAGCTGCTGACATCTTATGAAGTCAGCATTGTTATACAATGGATTCCTGGCCACTCAAGCACACATGGAAATGACAAGGTAGACTAGCAAAGACAGGAACTCAAGAACAGCCATATACAAATGACCATGCACAAAGTTTAAATAATGTTGAAATATGTGAATAAAGAAAATTGAATGGGCCATGGGAAACCTATAAAATATATGACATCAACCTCCTGGGAAGAAAAGACAATCATCTTCCAACTTTGTACACAGGTGCAGCTTAACAATGAAATGAACAGAATACATCTAAAACACACTCCAGGGAGGCTATGAAACATTCATATGAAACTTTTCACTACCACCTTTTTTTTTAATGCACAGCCTGGATGACTTCAGGAAAATGCTTCTCCTCCTCCAAGGCCAGATAAATGGAACATATAAGGAACAAAACAACAGTTCACAAACACATGCATATATTACACAATATCATTCAGAAAAGGGCATGAGCCCATGTACCGCTGGATCAGCAACCAACCATCAATTGTCCTACTGCAAGGAATTCAGTGGGAATTTGATAAATGCATAAACAAATTATAATGATATGCAGTGGATGAAAAAATAACTAGAGGCAAGTGACAAAAAAACAGGTAGAAAACTAATGGTAAATACAAATAAGGTAGGAAGGTTACTGAAGAAAACTGTCAATATAAAATAATAAAATATAGAAAATAACAATAAAATAAAGAACAAATACAATTGTCAACGTGTCCGCACAATTCTGCAGGAGTTGAAAATGAACCGCAGAGGAAGAAGAATTTTGTTGTTCTTTCATCACAGGATGACATTTTTAAATTGCTTTTTTAATTGGACCGACACTTTGACAATTGTATTTGTTCTTTGTTTTATTGTAATTTTCTATATTATTTTATATTGAGTGTTCTTCAGTAACCTTCCTACCTTATTTGTATTTACCTCTATTTGTCTGGTTACTGCGGCACTTCCATTTTGTCTGACATCCTCCGATATTTGGGTTATTTATAGAAAACTAATGCATAAAACTTCAGCTATTTTGTGCTAAAACTATTTTACTTTGTGTTTTTGAAATGTCCATACTGACATGTTTCCAAAAAAACTGAATTTATTAGACTAAAAAAAGGGGTGTTTTTTTTTAAGTTGACCTACCTTGCATCGAATGTCCTTCTTGATCAATAAATTCTTTCCCTTGTAGCTAAAGATGACATGGACTTTTTTGGTGCCTGGTCCACAGATATCTGGTCCTGGAAAACAATTGCAAACATCATGTAATGATCTGGCACTAACAATAGACAATAATATAGACACATAAAATATAAAAACTTGTAAAGACACAATGAATTTGTCACAACTAAGTAGAGCTTACATAAATAGAGATAAGAACTCAAGAAATGATGCTCAAGATGGATAGGAAATACACTATGACCAAGAGAAAGCCTATAATACAGGCATTCTTCTGTAACCCACAGGGAAAGAGGAAAATTGGAATACCATGACAATTAAAGACAAGATATATTGATGAACAAAAAATAGAAAGAAATAATTAAAGATAGGACAAGATTTGTTGGGAACAACATGCTCCACAGGAAGTGAAAAGTGAATAGAAATAGATGATTCATTCCAAATTAGAATTATGACATACGTACGATATAATACATAATGTTCCAACATACCAAACATAATGTTATATGGTGTGTCTCCGTGCATGTCGGTCTGGTCAAGGTCACTAGTGAAGAGCTTGACATAACCACCACCGCAGTCAATGTTCTGTTCATGTTTTACTGTGAACTGCACAACAAGTGTTTTTCCTTTGTTGCTGAACTTGTCAAACTTTGCAGATATTGCATAAAATCTTGCATCTTGAGATGTTTGTACTCCTAAAAATGCATAAATAATTTTACATTAAAAATTATAGCTTACAAAAATACGATGCAATATTCCACAATTTTCCATGACAAAATTTCTATTAACTCAATTCCTACGTATGTCCGTTTTAACGTAGCATAGTCTCTCCCCTTTGACTACGTATGCACGGTATAACGTAACTCTATATATACCCTCCGTTTTGGCCTTGTTTGGTTCGTAAATAACAACTATTAACTTATTTAGCCATTTAACATTTAGAAATCTGGCTAACAAACGGATACCATCAGCGTGATCAGCAATCCCAAGCATGGTAAAATTATTTCAAATTATAATTCAAACAAGTTAGGTTCTGGATTTCAAAATTAGCAAAATGACTTCATGTTGCACTAGCAAGAGAGCTGAATCCTTCAGCAAACATCGGGCTTTATTATTCCTGAGTATTATAATTGGAGATATTATTTCAAGTGATTTCAAGGTAAACAACAGTGCTTTCGATTTTGACAGTGGAGGTTGCCGACTTGTTGAAAATCGGAAAAGAAATAGACCTACACCTAATAGATTAGAGGTAAGAGCTCAAAAATTATAAAACTGTTCCCACTGATATTGTTTCTGAAGAATCAGATAGGCCTAGTGACATCAATGATAATTTTGTATTATGTTATACAGAAAATATAGCTAGACCTAATGATAATATTGAGTGGAATAAAAATTTCATCTTTGAAAATTAAATACTTGGAAATATTTCCTGAATTTTCACAATATTTTTGTTCGGTTCTGAAATTGGACATTGTGCACTAAAAATAGAATAACACACTAGCCAGTTGATAGATTTACTTCAAATAAACTAATTATGATTAGTAAATTGGCTATCAATGCATGTACTTTAGTAAGAATGGATATCAACATTTCAAGACAAGTAAAATTGAGGGTGAGTAGAAGAAAATATATGTTAAAAAAATGTCTATCCAGCTAACATTCCTGTTTCTGGTGCAGTTTTTGTATGTTGTTCTTACAATTATTATATTTTTATATTGTATATGGATTCCACATTCAATTATCTTTCTTTTGATACCTTATATGACCTTCTATAGCTAATACTTTGTTTTCAGGAAGCTTGCGCCTAACTCATGTTGCGGTCCAAAAAGTTTGCCTAAAATTAATTACGTAAAAACCCCGGGTATAATTACGTGCTGAAAGAGTTAAATCTTGTGGCATGGTAAGTGATCATCATGGAAAGTAATTATTAATAACTATGTTTCAATTGTTGTTTTTTAGTTATCCTTATATTATAAGAATGTTCGTTTATTCATTGAATAACACAAAACAAAATGTATGCGGGGGCCTCGTGTCACCATGGAAAATAATTACGTTGTATGTCGGTCTAGGCCTGGTGTTTAACGGACGGACAGTGTATGCGATTTCCTCATGTTTCATTAGTTTTTTTAAGTCAATATTATATTAGTTTGGATATGAAACAACACACATATATAACAGAAATAGGTATTTAGTAGGATTTTATCACTGTCGCTGCACATTGCTCAAGCATTAACTAGGTCGTCAAGAAATTATATTTACAATTTTTAATGACGTTTTGAGGAGACCATTTCAGACACCACTACCCCCCATATTTCACCTTCACAACTTGCTCACAACTGTTATATCACACAAATAATACAAAAAACACAATTTTATGCATTATTCCCCACAGAAGATGGACCACTGGCGCAAATAAAACGACGACACACCGCATTTCCACTCTCTGGACTACATCCTGCTGGAAATTTAGTAGGATAATGGTTCTGCTACAAGGGAGATCCAGCGGGAGTTTGAGAATGAATACTGAAGAAGAAAATATGTATTATTCAAACCACAATATTTAGGTTTTGAACAAGTATGTTGTAACATGAACACATGTACAACTTGAACATCTACAAAGATATACCGCAGGCCATTCACCGTACTGTAACAGACAAGAAGAGGAAACAGTAAACACCACCTTATTGAATGTCCTGCACTACAAGACCTACGAAAACAACTGTTACCACCAAATCCCTTCATCACCACACCCTTTATACAGACAACACAGTTGAAGAAGACATGCACCAACTACCAACTGGCACTGGGAAGAAAGAGTGAAAACTCGCAACCCTGGGATCGGATAAGAAAGTTATTGTCCATGATTCGTTTCCATGACATTTTAAGATGCTGTTGGTTAGTTGGTGATCCAGCATTCCATGGGTTCATGACTCCTGACCCTAAGCCATTGCATGATATACGCATGTGTTTGTGAGCTGTACGCATTAGTTTAATATTATACTCGTACACTGGACATGTCCATAGGAGCTCTCTGCTTTAGTAAATCTCTCAGGGTATAATGGCTGTTGGTTTTATGTTGGTTCACTGAGGGCCACACCCATCTTCACTCCCAAATCGCACATTCTTGTATTGAGTCATGCTCATTCATCTCAAAATCCTCTAATCGTGTGGACTCCCGAAGAGCAATGAGTATGTCTGCTCTGTCCAAATGGTGACCATCTGTTATGGTGGCGAGGCTAGCTAATCAGTTGGCCCATTATTTTCCCTTCATCTCCGCAGATGTTGAAATTTGAGGAAAAGATGGGAAACACTGGGAGGGAAATCTATAAATATATGACCAGCCCAAATCCTAAAGACAACATCAACCTCCTGGGCAGGAAAGACCAGAGTTTCATCTTCCATGTCTATGTCTTTATTTGCCCCCCTCTGCTTCTCTTCAGCGGTTCCCTTCAATATTATTTTTGACAAGGAATGTCTGCATATCAAGCCTTATTTTTAATTTTGCTTTGCATTTTCCATCGCTGCATATGCTAGATCCGAGGTGTTTTAAGGTATTCACCTCTTCAAGCTTATGTCCATTCATCATGACATTGGTCTGTTCTTGTGACTCTGCTGTTAACCAAGATTTTGCTCGAGCTGTTAACATAGAGCAAGATCTTTTATATATCCACATCTCAATGGCATCAATTCATCTTCTAGTTTATTCATTGTCCATGATTCTGAGCCATACATTAAAGGTGTAGCATTAAGTTGTGCAGTAGCAGAGTTGATAGTGAGCTCACCCCACAAACCAAACTTGCAGATCTAGGTGGTCCGAATGCTGACCATATACATTGTACTGATGATAAAATTGGGTGTATTAAGTGGCACCACTTTTGCATTCGTTCTCAAACACCTGCAGGTTGGCAAAGCGTAGTCCAGAGAATGGAATTTGTGGTGTTACCATTACAGTCTGAGTGCGATATCTAACGTTCTGTCTGGCACATCTGAATTCAGTATGATTCTGGTACACTTGACGCTCTATGGGACAGGACAGTCAACTCCATCCCTAAAACCCAATTATTCATGACTCATGATATGCATGCCAAGTTAGTCACTTCTTTGATCCCCTTTCAGGCTGTGGCAACATCTGAGCTAGTGGTGCCTATAATTAAACAATAGTTGAATAGCAATGTCCTGCTTCAAATTAGCATTATATTTATTTGAAGCATTTTACAATGTTATTAATCTGTCTGTGATTTGTTAGTAGTTTTCTCAATTGTATTAAATACAAGCCATTTTAAAAAATGAATTCACTAACAATATTTTGCTTAATATTTGTGACAAATACTCAATATTTTCTAAACAATAGCACTTACCTTTATCCTTTTCAGCATCTCCATAGAATTTTCCTGCTGTCAATACAAATTTGCCTAAATCTGTTTTGTGTTTAGATTCTACCCATCTTGTTGTCCAGGATTCTGTAAGGAGACAAAACAAGTTAACACTATTACCCTTATATCTAGTGTAATATCCTTGTCCAACTCTGTGGCAGAGATATGAAGATAGATTGGATACTGAGGAAGGCAGAAAATGATCATAAAACAAGCATTTACATGGTACCCACATAAAAAAACTGTTTACCACAGGGACAAAATAAATCTTAGAAAAGGGAGATTATTATTAAGTTTTCAAAGATAATGAAGGACAATGCAGACTGGAGACTGTAACCTATACTCTCATGAGGATCAGGGACCTGATATAATGAATGCCCATCCAACTCAAGAGTTCAAGTGGTAGACCTCACAACAGACTGCGCTCAAAAGTTGCCAGGTACATATAATTTTTATTAAATTACATTAGAGAGATGTATACCTGGTCGTGAGAATGAATTCTTCGCGAACTTTGATCTTTACTTCTGATGGTCATAAACTCAAAGCCCTACAGAAAACCCCTGACTAGTGGGTTAGCTTAGGAGTACCTCAGGTCAAGGAAGTAAACCCCTACAGAAAATCTGGATGGAAATCCTAGAGCAGTTTTGGCATCTGCAATTTTGCTAGTTTTCAAATGTATTAGCACTGCCTTTCCCTTGAAACTAATCAACAATGAGAGGGGGTTAGTGAAAATGAACATGGCACTTTCTCCATAAAACTTGCCCAGGTAAGAAATTCATTGTTAATTTTGCTAGCCTGTCCGTAGACATTTTACACTGACATGTTTTGTGATCATCTGTAACGATTCTTCTGCATTCGCTCTTTGATAATGAAAGAGGTTGTGATTTCCACCAGAGAGCGTGAAATATGTTGAGCTGTTGGTTTGACAGCAGAGCTACATTATTATGAACTGTCCTGTCCAGTACATCCATTTTTAGCATGAGTAAAGATTATAACAAACCAAAATGGACTAATTGTCCATAGTTGAAGAGGCATGTTTCTCCACATGTTCAGAGGCTTTAACACTCACCACACCCCCACAACTCTCTCCCAACGTCATGTTACAAAAGAAAAATAAGTAAAAACTGTTCCAGAGGTCACTGCGTTATAAATAGCATATGGTTTACATTTTTAACTGGCCGGCGTCACGGATTTCCAAGCAAAATAAATCAAATGATACTATGACGTCACATCCCCAGCCCCCATATATAACCTGTTTTGGCATAGATGCGTCTCGGAATCCATTAATCAGATTAGGTTTACACGAAAATCCATTGTCAGTTAGTTAAAAATGTAAAGTGTTATATTAAATGAAACACTTGCCGTATGTATCATTTCGTGGCGGATAAACTCTCCGCAAACCATGAATTATTCCTAGAACACATATATTTCCACTAGGACGAAGATGTATGACATATCTCAAATCATAAGATCCGGTCATTTTCACAACTTTGTTGAAATGCACTGTACTTTGTTGAAATGTGCGGGCCAATAAATGGCTTTAACTGGTTTTCAATAAATTTCATCGAGTGTTGCCAACTCATTCCATCATAAAAGCACTAGAAACGCCTATAAAAAGCACCAGAAAGAACAAAATAATTACAAATGCACTAAAACGCTCTAGCAAATTTATGAAAAGCACAAACTAGTGCGACCGCGACATTTCAAAAACTTCGGCACCAGATGATATTACAAAGCTCCACAGCTAGTGCGAAAATCACCAAAATGACAACCCTGCTCTCGACGTAGACCCGAGGATTATTTTTATTTTGCAATAACTATAATTTGAAATAACTGGGGGAGATTCCCAGGCACCCCTTCTTTAAAAATAAAAGGAAGATTCTGGGGGAGACACTCCTCCCCTTTCTTTTTAACATTCATTCATTATTATCAACGCCTGATCCCCTGCCCTTCATCAAACTATATTAGCGGGGAAAGGTAGCAGAGGAAAGGTTAGGGAATACCACTAAACTAGCACAAAATTAACAGTGGCCTCTGAAACAGCAGATGAGCCATAATATGACAAGCTATGGATCGGGATAGTTCAGAAAGCAGTGGCAACTTACTAAAAGTAAAATTTGTCAATACTGCCAAATAGTTATTGCCTGATCACTCAATATATTAACGCTACTCTATACACATACATACTAGTGAAGCATTGATAGTCCAAGTCATCATCCTCAAATCCAAAGGACCCTGCCAAAGACGGATGTGTCGGGCCATTGGCACAAATAAATGACAATGCATTTTCATTCTCTGGACTACATCCTGCTGGAAATCTAATAGGACCGCGGTCCTGTTACAAGAGAGATTCAGCGGGAGTTAGAGAATGAACGCTGAAGAAGAAGAAATCCACAGGAGAACTAGGCTCCTGACAGGCTAGAACAGACACAGGTGGACACTGCAACATATGCTTCTTAAAATACATGTACATTCATTCATCAGGTGGCATGCCGGCTGGCGGTATGCGATCATAGCTATTTCCAGTGTCATGTATCAATCAAGATCATTAGTTTCCCTGTCCTGCCAGGTTGTTAAACGAGTCAACTACTAATTTCTCAGTCATTATGTCGCCCCGTCTCTGTTGCCTTCACTCGTGCCTGAAATGCATTAACAAATACAGACACTACTTAAAATATAGGCCCGTAAATCACTATTCTAACTAGGGCCTAGACTTTTAATTTAAAACTAGCAAATTCATGTCATGACTCAAAAGTTAGGTTGCAATAATAAAAAATAAATTTTCCAGGATTAACTAACAGCAGACACCAGGAAGAGGACGACGCCAGACATATTTAACTTACCATCACCGAATTCCTCTTTAAAATATTCTGTGACTTCAGCATATGCAATGCCTAACAGCAAGAAAACGAGAAGAGACTTCATTTTAGTTGTTGACTAGCTACCACAAGATGTTAATCAACAACACCATATAGTCAACTTATACCAGACACGATGGATTCCGGATACCGGTGCTCGATAAATAGCAATGCCCGAGAGTTTCAGCCCTCACGTGACCTCGACAGTTGTCTGACTCTGATTGGTCTGTATAATAGTGAACAACCAATGAAGTATCACCACGCGCTGAGTTTCGGGACACACTGCGTGTCCAGACCAGGTCGTAACAAGCACGGTTACCACTAATACTCTAAACATAGTCCCAGATTATCTTGCAAGATAAACCTAGAACACCCCAGTTTATTTATATGTCTAAATTCATGGGATAACATCATCGTGTCATCTCCGCAACGAAGGTTGGCTGCAACAGACCCCCAACACCCCTTGTCTTGGTGGTTCATTCTGCTAGACTGTAACCTGTCCATCTTATGATGTTACTCTCCCACTTGTATCTCTGCCTACCTCTTACTCGCTTCAGTTCGAAGGGAAACCATTACTAAACAAACTCGCTTCTCTTCGACTTTACCCTCAAGTAAGGTCTTCAACAAGGTGTCATGTGTTTTAATGAATCCAAAATATTTTATTTTATTATACCTGGTCTGTATTTCTCTTAATAATTATTTCTTCATATGAAAATATATCTTCTTCTCGTTCGGAGTTTGACATGTCTACACAGCAAGTCATATGAAAATATATGATAAAAGACGTTTAAATAACCTCTTATTACAACTTAGTAGAAATTTCGTTAGTGCTATCAGTTTTTCGCTTAATCCTTTACTATTAATTAGATGCATATCCAAGATATCACAACTATATACACATTAACTTAGTAACCGGCTAATATTACTCGTGTGTATGAACTCTTCAGATCAGAGTGGTTTAATGTACAAAAAGGGGTCAGACAAGGATGTACTTAGTTTCCATACTTGTTTAACATGAATGAAACCAGAATTCAGACCCATAAATATAGGAGTGCTGAAAATTCCAGAAATTAGATATGCAGACGACACGGTGTTTAACAACAAATGAACCAGTCCTACTGGATTTAATTAAGTCAACCCAGAAATTCAGCGAACAACGAAACTTGTTTTTAAACATGAAACAGAAATGACAACCGGCAAAATGAAAACTAAACCCAAAATTAATATAGAGAACTGCAACCTAGAAGAGGTGACACATTTTTATTATTTAGGAAGCAATTGAGATTAAGTGAAGAACAGCAATGGCGCTGACAAAATTAAAACAGCTAAAGAAATATGGCAGGATACAAACATAGTATCTTATTGTGCCTGTTACGTATTGTGTGTTTCCAGTGGTGACACATGGATACGATGCATGGACACTAAATAAAACATTATACAAGAGGATAAAATCATTTGAATTGAAGTACTACACAAGAGTTCTGAGAATACGATGGACAGCAAGAAAAATAAACCAGAAGGTGCTGAGCGCAATCAATGTCCAAAAGAGCTGGCTTCTGAAAACCATATTAAAGAAAAGGCTACTTTTTTCGGTCACGTTAAGAGACATGACGGTATGAAGTGACATTGGAGTGGATGATAGCAGGTAAAGGGGTAAAGGCCGACCAAGACGCCGTTGGAAGACATACAGGAATGCGTGCACATGACGGTAAAGGAGGCGGGACAGCTTGTTTATTACCGAGGAGAATTAAATAGAATCATAAGGATGACTCCATTCTGGAAATATATGTCACGTGATGATGATGATGATGAACTCTTGCGATAAGAAATGTTATCATAGCCATATTTCTGGTTATATGAATTACATTTTCCTCAAATTAAAAATAAGTATTAATTTTCGCTTGTCACTTGCTAGATTGAAAGAGAACAAGAGGCAGACCAAGACTACGATGCAGACATGACAACGAGGACCATCTGAATATGACACTCGAAGTAGCTGGGCAGCATGCACAGGGTCGAGAGGCTTAGGTAATGGCAGTTAGGACAACGTTCTGTAAATAATACGTCACAGAAAGATACTACATTTGTTTGTTGTCAGCGGAGTGGCATCTTTTAACAACTTCTCGAGATTGTATTTATGAATTCACAAAGTAAATTGTCAATTTACTGTGTTCTTTAGTTCATTTCCATGCTTGCCATTGTTCTTTAATTGGTTTCCATGTTTGACATTGTATTTTAGTTAGTGTCCATGTCTGACATTGTTCTTTAATTGGTTCTTATGTCTGACATTGCATTTTTAGTTGGTGCCTATGTTTGACAATGTATTTTTAGTTATTGTCCATGTCTGACATTGTTCATTAATTGGTGTCCATGTCTGACATTGTTCATTAATTGGTGTCCATGTCTGACATTGTTCATTAATTGGTGTCCATGTCTGACATTGTTCATTAATTGGTGTCCATGTCTGACATTGTTCATTAATTGGTGTCCATGTCTGACATTTTTCTTTAATTAGGGCCCATACCTGACATTGTTGTTTTAGTTAGTGTCAATGTCTCACATTGAGTACATATTCGGAAACCTGAGTACAAAGTAGTCAACCCTTTACGGCTTTCAAGACTTTTGATTGTTTTTTTTTTAAATTTAATTTTAACTAAGTGGTGAACAAAGGGTGCCACATTGTTCTCGTGCCGTCCCATGGTTGGTAGATAATCAAAATACTAAAATTACTTCTTTGTGGTGCACCCTGGAAACGTTTTCTTCTTCTGCGTTCGTTTCAAACTCCTGCAGATTAGCAGGATGTAATCCGGAAAATGGAATGAGTTGTATCATTATTTACAGCATTGCTGTGATATCAGCGCCTTTCCACTTGACACATCTGACTTCAGCATGGCTTTGGATCACTGGCCCTATATGGGAATGGCACAGCCAACTCCATGCCATAACCTTATTACGACATGCATGGAAGGTAAACAGTGTTGCTTTTCTTTCCTCCCCTCTCGGGCTCCGGCAACACGGACGACCCCGGAAACAGAAATACAGCTGCTCTTGTTGTATTCCTGGCTAACACTTTTAGAAGTAAATTCAAGTAGGAAGCATGAGGATAAATAAAAATTATTCTTACATAATGAAAATAGGTCTATTCTAGCAGCACCAAATCGCTTTGCGACACAAGTAAACATGTTTTCCGTACTTAACCAACCACATCTCCAAAAAAAAGATGTGATCTTGTCAAAATATTCAACCTATGCACTCACGTCACTGAATACGGACCAATCAAAACAAGGACTGTTACAACATCAACGAACATCCCGTACAAGTATTTAAGTATTATCGGGAACACAAACATGGAACATTCATATTTGAACCACATGTACCCGACGGCCTTCTTGTAAACATAAATAACATAGAGACAGAACAATAATGTTTCAAATAATATTTTATACATGTAAATTCAAGTAGAAAGCAAGTAGGTAACACTTTTAGGCTCGTGTCCGTGGAAGCTGTAGATAGAATGAGAAATGCCTGCAGATATCACAGCAATGCGGTAAACCATGACACAACGCATTCCGTTTTCCGGATTACATCCTGTTAATCTGCAAGAGTTTGAGGAGAACGAAAGCAGAAGAAGAAGAAGAATCGTACACATAACACATGTTAGGAAGGATACAACTTTATCCAATCCATCGGATCGCTGTCTTTTAGCTATTCCTAACAGAGAGCTCGCGACTGCACATACCATGGCTACACTTTTTACTCTGAGCGTGTATAGTCATTCTGCTATAGTTACATATTTTTTGTTCTTCTGCGTTCTTTCTCAAACTCCTGCAGATTGGCAGGATGTAATCCATAGAATGGAATCCACTGTGTCATAGTTTACAGCTTAACTGTTATATCTGCGAGTTTCCACATGAAACATCCGACTTCAGCATGGCTTCTGTGTAACATTGACATATATAGGATGGGACAGCCAAATCCACCCCAAAACCTTCTTAGCCATCTCTTACAACATGCTTGATTGATATTAGTGGAACTATTATTTGCTCCACTTTCGGGTCCCGACAACACAAGAACGAGTTACATATTCATATTTCTACCTACTTTACTACCTACCTACATACCTACTTATCTACCTACATGCCCATCCATCCATCCATCCATCCATCTATCACATATCCATCCCGCCCTTGTGTTGATGAGGCCCGAGAGGGGAGCAAAGAATATCAATACTGTTTACCTTGAATGCATGTCGTAAGAGGCGACTAAGGAGATTATGGAATGGAGCTGGCTGTCCCATTCAATGTACGGTCAGTGACCCAAAACATGCTGAAGGCGAATGTGTCGGGTCGAAAGGCGCAGATATTCTTCATATTGTCATGATTTCTGTTTTGTCGATACTTATCTTTTCTTCATGCTGTTGTTCTTGCACTCAATGTCCGTGGATGTTAGATGACGTTGAAGTTCAGTTTCTTCATATGATATTATAGCCTGTCGTTGGCAAAGAGTAGCCCATTGGTATTTTCATTTTGCAGCTTGGCTTTTTTTTCGTAATGATATCGATATAAGTGATAAACAAAAGTGGTGATAAAACGTACCCTTGCCTAACTCCAGATGTGACTTTAAATGATTCTGATGTTCCTTTATTCGTTTGAATTACTCTCACAGTTTACATATAAGCTTTGACATACTTTAATACTTTGACCCAAATAAATCCCAGTTTTTCAAACGATGGCGAAAAAAAACCCCGAGCTAATAAGAACAAAACCAGCTGTGGGATCACTGATAACAAGGGACGTAATTGTCAAAATCAGCATTAGCACAGGAAGCCAGTACCCACCCCCATATATCAGCTGGACATGGTATACATATATCTAATTTTGATATAATTCGAAAATCCTTTATTTTTCATGGCGAGGCACGCATTTTCAATCATGAAAACAACCACATATTAGTTGTACTAGAGTTGCGTGCACATATGCGAGGGCATATGATCTAACATAAATAAGAGTGGTTGAATTTCAGGTTAGCATGTCACAAAATAATTCGCCTACCCGCCGAAGGCGGATGTGTCGGGCCATTGGCGCAAATAAACCGGTGACACAACGCATTTCCATTTTCTGGACTACATCCTGCTGGAAATCTAGTAGGACCATTGTCCTGTTACAAGAGAGATCCAGTGGAAGTTTTAGAATGAACGCTGAAGAAGATTTGCCTACGTTGTGAACTAATTGGCAATTAATAATTGTGTAAGAACAGATGATAGATAATAAGATTTAAACCACCAATTCGCCTTGCAACACGATTCAATATGTTTTATGAAAACGGAAAATCTCTAATTTTCATTATTTTTATTCCTACGCGTAGATATCCTGTTAGGTTCTGCCATTTTTTGCTATATAGGGCATATAGGCCTACGTGGCTGTGTTCTGTCATTTTTCAGTTTGTTTTGTTTCACATGCCGAAAGGCGAAGATATCGCAGTAAAACTGTAAACCATGACATAACGTATTTCGTTCTCCGGACTGCACCCTGTTAATATTCAGGAGTTTGAGAACGAATGTAGAAGAAGAATGAAGAATGTGTTCTTGAAAAATGCCTTTTGATCAAAACGTCAATATTCGTGTGTTATCGTGTGTATCCAGTGATTAACAAAACATCACCCTGCTTCCAAGTTTCGTCTGTTTTTATTCGTAAGGGTTATCTTGCATGGCTGTAATATAATTAATAGTCACCACGAAACAGGGCATAGTTACATGAACTGTGATCTCCATTAATGTTTTGGACATGAGTGCTCACAGACTCTAATATAACCAAACGGGACTCACGTCTATGGATGAAGAAAGCTAACCTAACCCTAAGATGTGGTCATAAGTTTTCCTTTTTTTTTATTAAAGGAATGATTTATCGGCTTACTTTCTTGACTAGTAAGTCTTCCTCTTCTTCTGCGTTCGCTCTCTAATAACCACCACGACAGTTCGTGTGATTTCCGCTGGGGAGCGCGAGGTACATTTATGCTGCTAGTTCCACAGCAGAACTGTGTTATTTACAGCTTGGTTGGCCCAACATATTTGAGTCCCAGCACATCCGTTTTCGTCATGCCTTTAATTCAGGTAGTGGGCTTCCTTAGTCTGTGACAGCCTTTCCTATCTGTCGCCAGATGGTGAATGTGTATCTACTCTACACCGTTTAGCACCCACTGTGTCCTTGGACTTTTCAGGTCAAAGCGTATCCCTGTGAGGCAGTCTACTTGGAGACGGTAGTCAGGAATTTAGACTTGATTGGACTACGCCTATCTCGCACGGGGTGTTCCGCTGCGAAATTAGATATAGTGTGTCTGTGCCCATAGGCTACTGAACCTTTTCTCTCTGCGAGCATGATTCCGGTAGAGGAAAGCGTCGACGGTAGAGTTGGGCCCGGGTTCGTTCGCCTTCTTAGCCGAGGTGTCATTCACCGACATCGTGAACCCCTCCCCTTGTCCAAGTCTACACATTTTTGAGGAGCACCAAAGTCTAGAAGCTTGTTCTCGAGCTGAACAAAACTCACTCCGCGATCATGATTCCGATATAGGAAAGCATCGATGGTAGAGCTAGGCCTGGTCTGTTAGGAACGTCGGGGACTCGAAGTACGTTCTCGAGCTGAACGGCATTTTAGTTCCGATTTCCTTTTAACGTTTTCCCTTTGCTCGTAGCGTTGCCCTCTCATTGTACTCAAAACGTTATCTTTTGGACTCTATTATTGTTATATGCTGGTCGCGATATCTGCCTATTTCGAGACAATTACATTGGTCGTCCCTCAAATGCTCGAGCAGGACTTCTTCTTCTGTGATCAGTTTCCTATGCTCATAAGTCTATACAGGAAGTAGGGCCGCCTGCACGAATTCAGTCGTCAGCAGGAGGTCCTCACGGTTACCCCACAGCTTCACCTTCAGATGTGTCTCTTGGGGCCATATTTTGATTCTCACGTCATCAAATAGTGGGCTCGTCTGCAGAATATGTTCTAGAGTCTGGGGACCCTTTTGACATGGACATTGGTCAGTTTGGACAGCCTTAATTTTGTGGAGATGTGCTTGTAGTCTGCAGTGTCCTGTGCGAAGTCTAACAATTGTGGTTTGTATTGACCTGTTTAGCTTTAGAATAGGGTCCTGTGGAAAGTTACTGCCGAGCAGGACTGAGCTGCGTCATTGAGTGTCGACCGTGACTTTGTATGTGTTGAACTAGAGGTCTCGAGGTATTGTCTTTTGCAGTCTATTCTCATTCCATCTGCAATCTCCACATTCCCGGACACGATCCCAAAAGTATATAGCAAGAAGCAGCATGAGCCGCATAATTCTGTTTCCAGGGTACACCACGAGGAGGTCCTTTTAGGATTTTGGTTATTTGTTAACCCTGGGTCCGCGGTGAGTAATGCGGTACTCTTTGCACCCCACTAGTATGTCTAGCTGATGGCTTTCTGAGAAAAGGAAGTGAATAAAGAAATGTATGTCGCCCGTGTGTTGCCGAACCTGAGATAGGAGCAAACATACCAACACTGTTTACCTTCCAAGCACGTCGTAAGAGGCGACTAAGGAGGTTATGGGATGGAGTTGACTTCCCCATACCATATAGGGTTAGTGACCCAAAAAACCACACTGAAGTCGAATGTGTCAGGCTGAAAGGCGGAGATATCGCAGCAAAGCTGTAAACCATGACACAACACATTCCGCTCTCTGGACTACATCCTGCTAATCTGCAGGAGTTTGAGAATGAACGAAGAAGAAATCTCTGAAATGATGGTTGTTAAGAAAATTTCATGGAATTACAGAAACCAACACCGTAGTTATGATTACCTCAAGGAGGGGTTTTACCTAAAAATAAGATAATTCTTCCGTTTTCCCGTGTAAATGTCGTTGTGTCAAGAGAAACTTTAAAGACTTTTTGTGAAAATCGCTGAGAGGTTTTTTTTACCGACCTTTTGGTTCATTTATTAGTTCTAAAAGTCAATTTCATATTTGCTGGGGAGGGGGGGGGGGAGGAGAAGAGAGTGAGAGAGAGAGGAGAGAGAGCGAGAAAGGGGTTGAACGCCCAACTCCAGAGCTTTCTTTCAAACCCAGAAGACTTCTTCTTCAGCTTTCATTCTCAAACTCCCGCCGAATCTCTATTGTAGATGGACAATGGTCATACTAGATTTCCTGCAGGATGTAGTTTGTTCAAAGAATAGAAATGCATAGTGTCGCCGATTTTATGTGCGCCAAAGGCCAGATACATCCATTTTTGGCGTGCCAGAAGACTCCAACTCTCATAGGCATGCATTGTTTTAAGAAGACTCATACTCAGAAGGAGTCTATGTCTGTATGTTGAAGCATGCTTTCGTTCTCAAACTCAGATTGTATCTCTCAGGAAAATGGATTATTAGATTTTCTATAAGTAAATTCAAGTAGGAAGCATGAGGATAAATGAAAATAATTCTTACAGCTGACGGGAATTTAACCAGGTCTGTTCTAGCAGCACCACAAGTAAACAGGTTTTCCGTACTTGACCAACCACATCCTCAAAAAAAAAGATGTGGTCTCGTCAAGACTTTCAGCCTGTGTACTCTAGTCACTCAGAACAGACCAGTCGAAACAAGGACTATTACAGCATCAACGAACATCCCGTACAAGTGTTAAAGTATCCTCATGAACACAAACACAGAACATGCATATTCGTACACAAGGACCAATAGGTCTTCTTATAAACATAAATAATATAGAGACAGAATAATGCTGCTTCAAATAATATCTTATACAAGTAAATTCAAGTAGGAAGCATGAGGATAAATTAAAATAATTCTTACAACTGACGGGAATTTCTAATTAGATTTTCTAACAGGGTGGAGTCAAGGGAAACTTGCAGGTTATCAAGAACCAGTTTTGGAAGTGGTGAAACTTGTTCGTTTTGTACATTTAACGAGACACAATGCACTGTCTAATATATTTTTCAAGGAACACTCAAGGGTAGAAGGAGAATAGGTAGTTAGAAAAAATCTTGGATTGATCTTATTCTTCTGTGTTCTCTTTTTGATAACAAACACGAAATTTTGTGTGATTTTCGCCCGGGAGCGTGAATTATTTTTGCTGCTGGCTTCATAGCAGAGCTCCACGGAAGACGGATGTGTCGGGTCATTGGCGTAAATAAAACGACGACACAATGCATTTCCATTCTCTGGACTAAATCCTGCTGGAAATCTAGTAGGACCACGGTCTTGCTATAAGGGAGATCCAGCGGGAGTTTGAAAATGAACGCTGAAGAAGAAGACGGTAGAGCTGCGTTATTTTATGCCTTCCTGCCCAGAACATCTGTTTTCAACATGCTTTTAATTCAGGTGAGTTTCCCTAACCCGTGACAGCCTTCCTATCTGTCACTAGGTGACGCGTGTGTATCAACTCTGCGCAATAATGCTTTATCACCTATCGTGCCCTTGGGCTTTACAGGTCAAAACATGTCCCTGGGTGTCAGTCTCACAGGAGGCGGTAATCAGGGATTTAGACTGGGATCTCACACGAGGTGTTCCGCCGCACGTGAACTTGTCTCGCATAATTAGATGCATTATCACTGTTCCCTCGGCTACTGAACCTTTCCTCGTCTGAGTTCACAGTTTCAGTATAGGAAAGACACCACTGTAGAGTTCAGATTCGTTTGCCTTCTTAGCCGAAGTTTCATTCACCGACATAATGAACACCGTGTCCAGGTCTGAGCCTCTCTATATATATTTGGGGCAACAGGAGACATTTGCTGCTTATCTTTGAGTATAAGATAATCCTTGGGGTCTCTCTTACCTCTAATATTTTATGGGACTGTGTCCGCTGGCTGAAAGGGCACGCCTCTCCAAATGAGGGGCAAACTCATTACCTACCTACCATTTGCTCCTTCTGCTTTTCTATGAGGCATTCTTCTTGGAGGCAACTAGACACTTGTTCTCGAGCTGAAAATTGCTGTAATTTCCATAAAGAGTTTTCTCTATTCTATTTGCACATGATGTCCTCTACAGCGCTGTGCTGCCCTCAAAATGTTTAGCCATACTTCTTCGAAGATTTGCTCACAAATCTCAATGTTCCTGAGCTTGTGATAGCCTGGTAGTTCATGCCAGATACTGTATTATACTGCCGTATTATACTGACAGCTTTTTATCTGTGGGGACCAAGAGGTGTCAATCTGAGACCTTGTTTGTCATGTGCCAGCAACAAATCTCCTTCCGTCTCAATCTAAACTGCCAGGACGTGATCCATAAAGCGCTAATAATACTGCTTCTCACAATCTTCAAACCAGTTTGTTTCCAGGATGCACCACGAGTAGGTGCTTTTAAAATTTTGGTTATCTGCTATCCCTAGATCGCACAAGAACAATGCATAACTATGTGTACCCCCCCCCCCCCGGATTGATAACATCAAAGAATGGTTTGGACATAAATTTCTACACTCCAGTAAATGCCTGAGAACAGAGGTCCCAGGTGTTTGGAGGGCATTTTGTGCTGTTTCTAGTATGGAACCTCTATGACCCTGATAGGTTATGTGTCTTATTATTATAGTCTAGAGAATTTAGGTGCATTATATCTATATTTCTTCTGAGTTAATGGCCTGACACATCAGACTTCAGCTGTGATTCAACCACATAAAAACCTGCAACTATTTCGAGGCATTTATGTTACCCAACTATTGACAACACAATATGAATATATGGCTTCAATACATACACTCAAATCAGTCAAATGGTCATGTGTTGCGCAGGCCAAAATGAGAGCAAATAATAGCAACACTGTTACCTTCCATGCAAGTCATAAGAAACAACCAAGGAGTTTAAGGGGTGGAGTAGTCTGTACCATCCCATATAGGGTCAATGTGACCCAGAAGCCATACTAAGTCGGATGTGTTATTGATAACTGTACAAAGGCACAGATATCACAGCAAAGCAGTAAGCCATGACACAACACATCCCATTCTTCAGACTAAGGAAGCTCCTGCCAATGTGCAGGAGTTTGAGAACAAACGCAGAAGAAAACTTGTACGCATGTGGAAAAGATCAGATTTCAACATATTTATTTTGAATTTAAACCATATTAATTTTCCTTTCAAATATTCTTTCCTTACCCAAACATTCTTTCCTTACCTCAGTTTATCAGTTGAAAGCAAAAGAAGAGCTGACGATTTGACATGGGCCACGGGAAAAAAAATTCCAAAAAGAAATATTTCAATACTTCTTCTTCTGCGTTCATTCTCAAACTCCTGCAGATTAGCAGGATGTAGTCCAGAGAAAGGAATGCGTTGTGTCATGGTTTACAGCATTGCTGCGATATCTGCGCCTTTCGGCCTGACACATCCGACTTCAGCATGGCTTTGGGTCACTGACCCTATATGGGATGGGACAGCCAACTCCATCCTATAACCTCCTTAGTCGCCTTTTACAACATGCGTGGAAGGTAACAGTGTTGCTATTCTTTGCTCCCATTCGGGCCCCGGGAACACACAGGCGATATTTCAATACAATACCAATGTGTTACTGAACATATTTCCTGTAGTAATTTACGGCTGTGAAACATGGATACTTAGTAAATCAGTTGTAAAGAGATTTACCACCTCCAATATGAGATGCTGTACCTTATTGAAAATGAGAATGAATCCTTATTGGCAAGAGCATACAACATGAAAACAGAAGTAGCAAGATACAGAGGAAGACCAAGAAGAAGGTGAATTGAAAAAGTTACAGGCATTCTGAGACATCATAATATTACTGCTTATCAAACGGCTAAACGTGTCGTGGCCTGAAAACCATTGCCATTCAAATCTGCCAATACCTTACATCAAAAGCAGAGAAAAGACAATAGAATAGAATATGAGATGCTACAGAAGGATTATGAGAATACCATAGGCAGTGAAAAAAACATTAAAGAGTTCAAGAACATTAAACAGGACTGGCTCCTAAACATTATAACAAGAAAGCTGAAATTTTTTGGGTCATATAAAGAGACTAACAGCATGGGAAAACTAGTAATGGAAGGTATGGTTGCTAGTAACAGGGATAACTGCCACATAAGACAATGATAAATAAAAGACATCTCAGTTAAAACATGGTCCACCAAAATCAACATCGAAGAGAAACTGTATGGTAACATGGAAACTCTTAAACAGACAACCTAAATCATAGAATCTGAGTTCCCAACTTGACTGAGTGATAATCGCAGAAGAAGATATTTTAAACATGCCCTTGACTGGCAGGTTGATTGGTTGGTTGGTTGCTGATCCAGCGGTCCATGGGCTCATGCCCTTTGACCCAGACTGGCAGGTCAACTCGCCCAAAATCGTGAGGATTCAGATCATCCATTATGCCCTTGTGTTGTCGGAGTATGAAAGGGTAGCAAAGAATAGCAACATTGTTTACCTTCCATGTATGTCATAAGAAACCATTCAGTGTTTTTACCACTTCCACAGAACGGCGGACACCAGTAACCATATCGCTAGTAGAGAAAGACAGCTGTACAAGAGAACTAGTTCTCATAATAAATAAATCAATAATATAAAAATGTGGATAGATCTATGCGTAAATGACATTCATAAGATAGTCAGTCCATTACTAACTGACATCTGCTTCTTCTTTTTCTTCAGCGTTCATTCTCAAACTCCCGCTGGATCTCTCTTTTAGCAGGATCATTGTCCTACTAGATTTCCAGCAGGATGTAATCTAGAGAATGGAAATGCGTTGTGTCGCCATTTTATTTTCCCCAATGGCCCGACAGATCCGTCTTCGGTGAGCTTTTGTTATCTGAATTATTATTATTATACTGAATTATCATAAATGAGTAGCCTGGAATCCACTGGAGAATGCCTTCTTTTGCTTCCCATCAAGGCCAACTCCTTGAAGTGGAGATGGGGCTTAGTCCAGTCAATAGAGGCTGAAACTAAGATTGGTCCAGCAATCTCTGAATCGAGAAGGACCACAGTCCTGCCCAAGCAAGCACTGGTGCTGAAGTCGGAGATACCGGGCCAAGAGGAACGTCAGCAACCATGGTATCACGTAACACGATTAGATAACAAAAACTTCTTTTGCTTGGTTGTTTAGCTGAGATAGTTTTGATTTTAATTTATTAATGTGGAGTGTATTTGAATTCTGGAGGGCTTGCAAAGCAGATGATGTTGATCCTTTTCACATATTTTGAAATGTATAGGAAAATACAATGTTAAGTATATATTCTTTCATTATCAAACAACATACATAGGGATGATGTGGTCAGCATTATGGCCACTTCATTTACTTTAATAGAAGATCTAACTCTTATATTCTTAGCCTATGTTGATGTTTTTGGTCTACAAAAGTTGGATAATGAAACTTGGACCATTAGATTAGGACGCCAGTGCAGTACTCACTGAGCTAGAGAAGCTATGCTAAAGTAGAAGAAATACTTGTTCAGATTTGTGTTGTTTATATAAACATTACTACCAGTTCTGTGTCTCATTTTCTTGATATAAACTTTAATAGCAGGGCTGCATCTTGTGTTGTTTATATAAACTGTACTAACAGATCAGTAGTATGATCCTTCACTAAAGACTACCAACAACTCAATGTTGCCTTGTTTCTCTAAAAATGCACAAATAACTCAGTATTATGTTGTTTCTCTAAACTGTACTAACAATTCATTGTGACTTTGTTTCTCTAAACTGTACCAATAACTCAGTGCTGCATTGTTTCTATAAACTGTACCAATAACTCAGTGTTGTGTTATTTCTATAAACTGTACCAATAACTCCAGTGTTGTGTTATTTCTATAAACTGTACCAATAACTCCAGTGTTGTGTTATTTCTATAAACTGTACCAATAACTCCAGTGTTGTGTTATTTCTATAAACTGTACCAATCACTCCAGTGTTGTGTTATTTCTATAAACTGTACCAATAACTCAGTGTTGTGTTATTTCTATAAACTGTACCAATAACTCAGTGTTGTGTTATTTCTATAAACTGTACCAATAACTCCAGTGTTGTGTTATTTCTATAAACTGTACCAATAACTCAGTGTTGTGTTATTTCTATAAACTGTACCAATAACTCAGTGTTGTGTTATTTCTATAAACTGTACCAATAACTCAGTGTTGTGTTATTTCTATAAACTGTACCAATAACTCCAGATTTGTGTTATTTCTATAAACTGTACCAATAACTCCAGTGTTTTTTCTCTAAATTGTACTAACAACTTATTGTTTATTTAAACTGTATGTACAACTAATTGTTGCATTATTTCTCGAAACTGTACCAACAAGTGTTGATAAACATAATGAATGCATTTTTAACAAGCATAATAAAAAAATTTAAGTAGTTTGAAATATACTCTTTCAATATTTTGGATATATCAGTGTTATAACCTTTAGCATCACAGGATCAAGAGTAGTGCAGCAACTGTACAGAACCTCAGACATATTGAAAGACTTGATATGTCTGACTTGGCCCAAGAAAATCAGCTGTTGCTACGCAACAATGTGCTAATAGAAAGGCAAGAGCTGCTCAATGTCCCACAGACTCCTCCCACACACTCAGAGTAGCGTAGATAATTCCAGGCAAGCATAGGGCTCATTAGTCACAGCCGGACACAACCCAGACATCAGCATCTTCATCATCATTCCAGTTGAGCTGTTTAGTCATCGACAATGGCGGATGAATAACATAACCTTTGTAAGATAACCTTATAACCTATGCCCTGTAACATTAAAAAAAATAAGACCATAGTATGGTCCAAACAAATTCTATATGTTTGTAAATAACTTTACAATTCAAGGAGAAGCTCTCGCAACCCAGTAGATGACCAGTTGTGTTAGGATACTTTGATTTGCCCATTTGTTATTAAAATCCGAAAGGGGATTACAAAATATCAAAATTGATTTACATTCAATGCATGTCATAAAAGGCGACTAAGAAGGATTTGTAGGGTGAAGATGGCTGTTCCATCCCATATAGGATCAAAGTGACCCAGAAAACACAGATATCACAGCTAAGCTGTAAGCCATGACACAGCGCATTCTGTTCTTGGGACCACATCCTGTACATTGCAGGAGTCTTAGAACTAATGCTGAAGAAGTAGAAGACTTTATAAAAAAAATAAATAGAATCCATATATCCAATGTTTATGATTTAAAAAATAACATATCGCTTATTGAAAATCCGACATTTGCTCCTAAAAAAACTGACACAATTCCCCCCCCCCATTCATTCTCAAACTCCCACTGGATCTCTTGAATAGATTTCTAGCAGGATGTAGATCCAAGAACCGAAAAGCAGTCTCGCCATTTTATTTGCGCCAATCACCTGACACATCCAACTTCAATGTTACACCATTCTTAGTACTCACTCCTTGTGCTTCCATTTCTTTTCCCACATTTAAACTTATCTCCTGCCGAAGAAGGATGTTTTGGGCCATTGAAACAAATAAAACGGAGACACAATGCATTTCCATTCTCTGGACTACATCCTGCTAGAAATCTAGTAGGATCATTGTCCTGCTACAAAAGAGATCCAATGGAATTGTGAAAATGAACAATGAAGAAGGCGAAATTTATATTTCTTGTGATAGTTCAACATTTCCTTGACAAAAATTATTAATCTGTAAGGTATAGTCAACAAACTTTGAATTCACATAATATAGATTAAGAATTTGATTTATTATTATTTGTTTTGCGTTTGCTCCATAATAATCAACACTGGTTTTTGTGCGATTTCTGGTGAAAGCATAGTTATGGTGTGCCACTGTTATGTGCCTTGTAGGCCCAGCACAGCCAATTTCGGCATGAGAATTTGATTTAGATATCAGATAAATTCATTGTCAAGTGAATAAAAAAAACATGGCTAACTTCAACTTGTAAAGCTATCTCTTACATCATAACATTTTTAACCATATTTTGCATAATCATTATCCATTATCAGATATCCATTGATAATGAACAAGGGAAACATACTGAAACTGCTTCATGAGTGCCTGTTGGGTGTAGACACAGGACGGATTGACAATACATCAAGGCTGAGAATCGGATAATTTGATATTAAACGTGGAAATTGTACCACTGGATGCCTACAAGGTAGAATGATAGGCGTATTCAACCAGTGAGACACAGGAACAATTAGCATGCACACCCTTGGACATTTTCTGGGGGAGAATGAACACTTATGGGTCTGCTCAGGGTGTAGTAATAGCCAATATTTTGTAATGTAACCCCTACATCAACTTTTTAATAATTTGCTAAATTAAAGTATTTCCTGGCAATGTAGTCATATTCAAAGGAAAGATCTACATATAATTTCCCCACAAAGTAGGAAAGATCTACATATAATTTCCCCACAAAGTAGGAAAGATCTACATATAATTTCCCCACAAAGTAGGAAAGATCTACATATAATTTCCCCACAAAGTAGGAAAGATCTACATATAATTTCCCCACAAAGTAGGAAAGATCTACATATAATTTCCCCACAAAGTAGGAAAGATCTACATATAATTTCCCCACAAAGTATGAAAGATCTACATATAATTTCCCCACAAAGTAGGAAAGATCTACATATAATTTCCCCACAAAGTAGGAAAGATCTACATATAATTTCCCCACAAAGTAGGAAAGATCTACATATAATTTCCCCACAAAGTAGGAAAGATCTACATATAATTTCCCCACAAAGTAGGAAAGATCTACATATAATTTCCCCACAAAGTAGGAAAGATCTACATATAATTTCCCCACAAAGTAGGAAAGATCTACATATAATTTCCCCACAAAGTAGGAAAGATCTACATATCATTTCCCCACAAAGTAGGAAAGATCTGCACATCATTTCCCCACAAAGTAGGAAAGATCTACATATCATTTCCCCACAAAGTAGGAAAGATCTGCACATCATTTCCCCACAAAGTAGGAAAGATCTGCACATCATTTCCCCACAAAGCCAGATGTATCTGATCATTCGTGCAAATATAACAGCAGCACAACATTTCCCATTCTCTAGACTACATCCTGCTGAAAATCTAATAGGACCATTGCTCTGCTTCAAGAGAGATCCAGCAGGAGTTTGAGAATGAACGATGATGATGGTTAACCCAATATATTCAAAGTTGCTGACAATATATAAATATATATATATCTGCTCTGTATGGGATTCTTTATTTTCTCAAAATATTATTTTATTACTTGCCTGTCGCCCATGTGTAACCGGGGCCCGAAAGGAGAGCAAAGAATAGGAACACTGTTTACCTTCCATGCATGTCATAAGAGACGACTAAGGAGGTTATGGGATGGAGTTGGCTGTCCCATCCCATATAGGGTCAGTGACCCAAAGCCATGCTGAAGTCAGATGTGTCAGGCCGAAAGGCGCAGATATCGCAGCATTGCTGTAAACCATGACACAAGGCATTTCATTCTCCGGACAACATCCTGCTAATCTGCAGGAGTTTGAGAATGAATGCAGAAGAAGAAGAAGACTTGCCTGTGTGTTGCCTGGGTCTAAAAGGGGAGTAAAGAATAGTAACACTGTTATTTGCCATGCATATTGTAAGAGATGACTAAAGAGGTTATGTGCTGAGGTTGGCTGTTCAATCTCGTAGAGGATCAAAGTGATCCAGAAGCTATGCCGAAGATGGATATATCAGGCAGAAAGGCATTGATATTGCAGCTAAGCTGTAAAGTATGACACAATGCATTCTATTCTCTAGACTCCGCATGGTTTGCATCTGTGGGTATCACCAATGACCCACTAGACATACCACCCTTGCAACAGCAAACCTTAGTAGATGACATGCCGCTATATTGAGGTTTTCTTATAGAAGCTCTATGGCACGTCATCTATACAATTATACTTCTCGTGCTTTTATTTTGTTGTTGCAATGTGTTTTTTGTTTTGTTATTTTTATATATGTATGCAACCTCTGTAGTTGGAGGCAGTCAGAGATGTACTGCAAGGCACTGTTTTTCCTATGGCTGAGGCCCATCATAGAGGCACAGTGACTCAGGACAAGACAACCCTTTTGACCTGAACATTTGGTTGCTTGCCTGGAGCAATAGAGGAGTTCAGCATAACCAGTAGTCAATTGGTGGTGGGGAATAAGCACAGTGAACCCTATCTTGGCTGCAGTGACTCAGAGCAGTGCATAGGTAGAAACCTGCCTTCCTGTGTGATAGTCATTCTCTGGCATGGCCAGGGATGAGCTGAAAATCCACAGATTTCCTAGAAATATAATGCAAGTACAACAAATATTATTTACAAATGAGATTGGATGTCGCCTCTATTATGAAAGGCAGTGGGTAACCAGGCTGTATTCAACCAAGTCACAGAATAAAACAAAAGTCAGTTCTCAGTCATGTCAATGAAATAAAAAACAGCTATCACCTCCCAGACAAGAACTGCATAGAGAAAAATGTTTACTACCACACACAGGTTTTCAACTGCTGGAATCAAGACACATTTAAGAGATAATGCAATGAAAAGTTCCAACCCAGTAAGTCTTATGAAAGCAACACAGAAAACAATAGACACCTACCCAGAACAATGGATTCATGTCTATAATGATGGGTCTGCTTTCAAAGCCACCATCAGAGCAGGTTTTAGCATCTATATAGAATATCCAGACAAAACATCTGATGAGTTGTTTGATGAATGTGGGGAGATATGTTCTAACTATGAAGCCGGCCAAAATAACAGTACTAGAAGTTGCGTTATACCATTTGAAGACCACATTTGATGCCTTTCCATCAAAACATTGTGATTTTTACAGACTCTATATCCGGTCTTCAAGCATTAGAATGTGATGGACATTGTAAACCTGAGATAGTTGAAATATATCACCATGCAAACCAGCTGCTTACATCTTATGAAGTCAGCATTGTTATGCTGTGGATTCCTGGCCACTCAAACACACCTGGCAATGACAAGGCCGACAGACTCTTAAAGGGAGCACAATGAGAACAGCCATATACACTAACAAACATGCACACAGTCAAAATGATGTTGAAATCTTTGGAAAATAAAAATTGGATGAACAGATGGACCATGGGAAACATTGGGAGGGAAATCTATAAATATATGACTCAGTCTAAATACTAAAGACAACATCAACCTCCTGGGAAGGAAATCCAGATAACTTCCAACTGTACACAACATGTACAGCTTAATAATCAACTGAACAGAATACAACCACAACACACTCCAGGATGCCTGCTGTGCACACATCCATATGAAACTGTTCACCACCTTTTTGAATGTCAAGCACTGGATGACATCAGGAAAATGCTTCTCCCTCCAGGGTCAGATAAATGGAACACCTTATATGGAACAAAACAACAGCTCACAAACACATGCATATATGATGCAATGGCATTGGATCAACAATGAACCCATGGACCTCTAGATCAGCAACCAACCAACAATTCTCTAGACTACAGCCTGCTAACCTGCAGTAGTTTGATAATTAATGCAGAAGATTTTATGACTATATGGGTTTTTGATAAAGGTTTCATCATAACAAGTTGTCAGGTCTGGAATTTCATTTCATTCATTACTGCATGTTTTCCTTTTAAAGAGTTCAATGAGGCTTTTTGGCTGTGAAAATAAAGGCGGCTTTGCTATAGCTGTCGCCATGACGTGTACAGATAGGGAAAAAAATGAACAAAAGATATGTGCAGTATAAGAGAGATTACTTAATTGTGGGTAAATATTAATTCTGAGGCAAAACCATAGATAAAAATGACTGGATAACCAAAAATTATTTTATTACTGATGACTGTGGATAAAAAAAAGAAAAAAAAAGGCTATAAATGTGTGACACATAATAAATAATTACAGAAAATCCAACATAAGTCAATGTGTGACAAAATAAAATAAAATAGTGGTAACCACACACAAGTAGTGGATGCAGTAGTAGAGTTGAAAGTGAACTCGCCTTGCAAACCCAAATTGTTGGACGATGTGATTAAAACGACAGCCATCCACAGTATATTGGCGATGCGATTGGATGCATTAGTGGCGCCTCAAAATTCAACAATAGTTTACTAACAATGCCCTGTACAGGATGTACTTCAATTATTACATTATTATACACAAAAATAAGATTATACTGTCACTGATAATGTGAATCCAATCCATATTTCCTTGATAGTATCCTTTTATTGAAATGTTGAATTAATCCAATCTATTTTATGTTTGCCGTTTCTGTTCAACTCACTATAATCTGAGAATATCCTATATTAGATTCTTAAAATCACATTTTGACTCATGCAATTCTATTTAAATTCATACCATCACATTCAGATTCATGCAGTCACATTCAGATACTTGCAAACCACCCACAAACTAATACACTCCTTGTATGTCAAACCCAAGCCCACTATCATAATGATAATGTATTTCATTTTCCAGTTTCCATCAACAATGTCTGAGTATTTCATTTTCTAAACATTAAAAAAATTGCTGCATTTCTCAAACATTACTCCTAGAGACTCATTGAAAATTTTTAAAATATACTGATGCTTCCACTCATCACCGAACCAAAAAAAAAAACAGCGCTAAACTGAACTTACAAATCTGATTCATCACCACTCACATGAAAGTATTTTTCAGCAATAACTGACCACACAAACATGCAGACACATCATTTCAGACAAGATTTAGAGAAATCTACCGCTCTTCGAGTATCAGTGTTTCCTGTGGGTATAACTTTAACGCTTCCAGGGTCGATGATGTGTCCAAGGCAGAAACCTGAAAAATGCATAAATATATTTACAATTCAATAGAAAAATTATATCGATAATACAATGTGTACAATCAGCTTTTGAACCACGAGCAGGGTGCAAAGGGTACCGCATTGCTCTTGTGCAGACCCAGGGTTAGCAGATAACCAAAAAAGTTCTTCCTCATGGTGCACCCTGAAAAAAGAAATACAGCGGCTGGTGCTGTGCTCCTATTCAACACTTTTAGGGATCAAGTCCATGGATAGAATGAGAACTGACTACATAAAAGACCAGCGATATATCTGTCACCTCTGTGCCAACACATATGACAAATAGTGATGCAAGGCATTCTGGCTCGGTCAACCGAAATGAAGATGCATTGAAGGGGCACCCAATGTTGATGTCCCAATATTGGTAGATGTCACGAATATCGAGAGTTGTGTGCAAGTTTCAAAACATGCAAGGATAAACTATATTGAGTACAATGGGAAAGCAGCACAGCATCAGCGTCATGTGAACATAAAATGAAGAAAATGCTACATGGAAATTGGAACTAAAGTAATGTTCAGCTCAAGAACAAACTTCTAGTTCTCGGTGCTCCTAAATATGTGTAGAGAAAAGACTTGGACGACTGGTTCATGATGTTGGTGAATGATACCTTGGGTAAATGAACCCTGGGCCAACTCTATTGTTGAGTTTTTCCTATATGTTTTGGCTTGTAATGTCCAAAGGCACAGTGGGCGATAAACTGTCATGGCGTAGGGTTGATACACATCCGCCACCAGGCAACAGATAGAAAGGCTGTCACAGGCTAGGGAAATCCACCCAAATTAAAGGAATGCCAAAAACGGATATTCTGGACTTTCCGAGGGCAAATAACACTGCTTAGCTGAGGATCACAAAGTACTTTATGCTTCCCAGAGGAAATCACATAACTTTTGTGTTGATTATCAGAGAGTAGAAGAATGTGACCTGTGTACAACTTTTCTACTCAGAAATTTGCTAGTCCAGAGAATTCCAGAATTATATGATTTGTATAAATCATCCCGCCGACGGGATGTGTCGGGCCATTGGCGCAAATAAAACATAACTTTTGTATACAGAAACTTGCTAGTTCTGAGACTTCCAGAATTATGTGATCTGTATAAAACATAACTTTTCTATACCGAAACATGCTAATACAGTGGTGTGTAAAATATAACTAATATATACTTACATCTCTGCGTGGGAAAGTTGTAAGGACCTTGTAATCTTCTGTATGAAAGCCCAAGGAGGTCAGAAAGTTTAGTAAATCTCCCAAAGTATTTTCTGCCAAAAATCTTCTTGTGATTGTTTCACCCTTGGTAACTCTAAATCGTAGGCAACAAATACGAGCTTTGCTGTCGTCTGCTGGTTCATCTGGGACCGCCGTAGCAATGGATTTACTGATGGCCTGGGGTTAAAAATTTTAATTGTCATTTTAATGTATTATGAACAATGAGATTATGTAAAGGGAATGACAATACCTCTGTAACCCTCTTTATTACACAGTGTGTTAAAAAAATAACAAATTAATTTGACTTATGTATCTTGGTCATGTATGTAGTCCCAACTTTAACAGTTGTTTCCCTTTAAAGCCAGATATTTTTTGAACGATCTTTGGAACTTTCATAACAATACATGATGTGTATCTTCTTCTTCTTCTGCGTTCAGCATCTGTGGTCATGTTATATTGTCAAGCCTGTTGCCAGGGCGAAGTCCACTGTCTTCTCCAGGTCTGAACGGTTGCTCCATAGCTTTTGCCTCAAGTTTGTATCCTCTGGCCAGGTCTGCTGTCTCTACTCTTTGTATGTTGGACTCTTTCATTTGTTTCTTCCACTTTCATTTGTTTCTTCCACTTTCATTTGTTTCTTCCACTTTGCTGTGTATGATATTCTACATGTATTTAAATTTGTAAAAACAGTTTTTGCCAAAATCATTTGTAAATAAAACAGTTTTGTGTATTGTTACAAGATATAGACCTATTTCTATTATTTAGTATCACTTTAGTTAAGTTTTATAAAATTAAATATTCAGTACTGATACCACTTTAGTTTATTTATGTATTAATTTTTCGCAACAATAAATGGTATTTCTCACAATATAGAGAAATGGGTACCACACCAATAGAAACATTAATATACAAGTTTTTCTACTTTATAAAAACATTTTCTGCACATCTGAACCGAATACTCTTGAAATAATCAGCAAACAGATTTTTATCATGAAAAACTTTAAATCATCTAATACATCATTAAGATCCACTGAAGACAGATGTGTTGGGCCATTAGGGGCAAATAAAATGGCGATACAACACATTTCCATTCTCTGGGCTAGATACTGCTGGAAATCAGGTAGGACCATGATCCTGCTACAAGAGAGATCCAGCGGGAGTTTGAGAATGAACACTGAAGAAGAATCACTGACCTCTTTGATTAATTTCTTTTCTTGTTTTTGATTTTCAACTTCTTTTTGCTCCTCAATCAGTCTTTCCATCTCTTCTCTCTGTTTGTCTGCTTCTATTTTCTGTGCTTCTGCCTATAAAATTAGACAAATAAAAACATAGGTAAGCATAGCAGATATATGTGGCATGTTCTCATTTTAACATTAGATGGTTGGTGCTCCAAAACATCAGATGGCCGGTGCGCCAAAGAGATAAAGAGCAGGATAACACATGCCCAATCAGTATTTCAAAAAATGAAAAACATACTATGCAACAGAATAGTACCAATGCATATGCCATTTGAGTGCTAGGATGCTATATTGAACTAATTCTTCTTTATATATGCGAAGCATGGGCGGTAAGCAAAAGAGCTCAAGATTACTTGGAGGCAACTGAGATGTGGTTTATGTAAAAAAATCATAATAATTCTATGGACAGCCAATAAAACTAACGTAGAAGCCCTCAGAGATGCTGGAGTAAAAAGACAAATAATAGCAAAAATTAGAAGTTGGCAGCCAAGATTTTTAGGGCGTGTGATAAGAAATGCAAAACTTGAACATTTAGTAACCACTTGATAAAATAGAGGGGAGAAGAGGCAGAGGAAGACAAAGAGAGAAATTTCTGGATTGGTTGTCACTGTGATGCAAAAAAAAATTGTCACCAACTGAACATTAACACCACAAAAGACAGAGTTATGGAAAAACATGATCAGTTACATCTCTTAGCATGACTCTTGATTGATATGACATGCGTATGCTGAATTTGAATGTGTCAGAAAGGTGAAGATATTGCAGAAAATCTCTAAACCATGACACAGTGCTTTCCATTCTCTGGACTACATCCTGCTAATTTCCAGGAGTTTAAGAATGAATGAAGTGCAAGTGCAGTGTATGTAAATTTGTTGTGCTAAAATTTACAAGAAAACTGTGATATTTTGCCTTTTTCTTCTTCGCTGAGGACCATGTTTTGTAGGAAGTTAAAAGGTGTAACCACCGAAGACAAATGTTCAGGTCATTGGTGTAAATAAAATGGCGACACAATGCATTTCCATTCTCTGGACTACATTCTACTTGAAATCTAATGGGACCATTGTCATACTAAATGAGAGATCCAGCGGGAGTTTGACAATGAACGCTGAAGAAAAAAGGTGTATAGACAGACTACCACATCTTATCACATCACCAGTGCAATGTAGATAGTTGTTTGAACCATGAGCAAGTTCAAGTGAATTGTGTTTGTTAGATAAATCTACTAAGCTTCTCCATTACTGAGCTGACAAGTTCTTTATATTAACTATATTAACACTTTAGTGGCCAACTTCGGTGGTTGGCGAGTTTCTGATATACATCTTTGGTGATCAACTGTCGAAACCATTATGATACCTCAGAAATACAGCAACCATAGTGATAGTATTACTAAAAAAATAGCTCATTTGGGATAGTATTTCATTCCAAAATGACAGCACCCATAAATAAACTGTTTCTCAATGTAATTTATGAGATTTATTTTTGAAAAATCTCTAATTCTGGAAGGTGAGATTTTGAGATACATAATTAATAACTCTGGGACTTTTTAAATTCATTCAGAAATGCAAACATTCATTGTGACATACAACATTTCAAAGCTCTGAGTCATGAGTTTGATTTTATACAGATTAAAAAAAATATTGATGTCTCAAAATATTGATTTTCAAACGCCCTTGGTAATGGGAGATAAGTATGCTCTGAATTTTTTTTTGTTCGTCCATCACAAGTGATGATAACCATTTGTTACCTTCATTTTTGAAATTCAATTAGTTATGTCCTTGATTATGAGTTCATAGAGGACATAATCTGGCTGCAAATGTTCTTGGGCAGCTCGGGCATGGGATTACCACCGTAGATCGTTTTAAAAATACATCTATGACTTTTTAGCTACTCTCCGCTGTTGAACTGCTGCATTTCTCCTCTTTTCACAAGATGATGTAGCTTTTTTTTTTTTACTGTAGAGAGCTATGTAGCTCTATTTTCTGCAAGTTCTTCCTATGTATCTTGGTCTATTTAAAAGGTTTTCAGTGAGATCTTTACCAAGTCCTTGTAGCGTTTCTTTTAGCCATCTTGAGATCGTATACCCTTTCACAACTCACCATAGAGAAGTATCTTTGGCAGGCGATGATCTGGCATACGTACCAAATGACCTGCCCAACAAATCTGTGTCTGCATCAGAATAGTGCCAATGCTAGGGATACGAGATCTGTCAAAGACAGTTGTATCCCGGATATTGTCTTGCCATCTGATGTTCATTACTTTTCTGAGACAAGTTGTGTGAAAGTGACTGAGCTTCCACACGTTGTCTATACACTGTCTATGTTTCACTAGCGTATAACAGCACTGGAAGTACCACTGCTCTGTAAAGTTTCAGCTTAGTCTGTAGGTTAATGCCATTTCATGTCTTGGAGAAGAGTCATTATACACCCGCAGGATGTCACTAGCTAGGGAAGCCTACTACCCGAATTAAAGGCATGATGAAAATGGATGTACTGGGCCTCGGATGTCCCGCTCACAAAGTGAACCAACCTAGGTGCAAATAACACAGTTGAACTGTGGAATAAGAGAGCGAACGCAGAAGAATGCCATTTCACAGTGAGCCTACAGCAGAACAAATCAATGTTTTGATAAAAAAGTATCAAGATAAGGACAACAAAAAAATAGAGTACCGATATAGACAACATAATTCCATATAGTCTCTTATAACTTAACACAAATGGAAAAACAAGTACAATCAATAAGAAAACAAAAATCACACATGTGGTACTGGGGCCCAAAAGAGAGAAAACAATAGCAACACTGTTATCTGCCAAAGCATGTTGTAAGAGGTGACTAAGGAGGTTATGGGGAAGTAGTTGGTTGTCCCATCCCATAGCAGGTCAATGTGACCCATAGACCACACTGAATTCAGATGTGTCATACCGAAAGGTGCAGGTATCACAGACAAGCTGTAAACCCTGACAACCCATTCTGTTCTCTGGACTACATTCTGCTAATCTGCAGGAGTTTGAGAACAAATGAAGATGAAAAAAAAACAACATGATTTTATATATAAATATATTTCAATACAAATATTAAACATATAAATAAATATGAGACAACCTTCTTCCTGTCCATTGCCAGAGATTCTTGGTATGCCATATCCTGTTCTTGTTTGATCCTCTCCCTGGCCTCCCTCTCTTTCTATAAATAGAATGTAATCAATGATCACATAACTCAGCAAAATATTTCTAGAAATAAGGATGTTACAAAACTTTACATACTAGTTCGTATTCTTCATCCTTGTTCTGCAGTCTATGTTAGGGATTTCATCAATGAACTGTACTGTGGTTACCAGTCCTAAGACAGAGTCGTAGAGTTTGTCAGAGCTGTTTCAGATGGTCATAGTTTTGTGTGTGTGTGTGTGTGGTGTCGTACAGTGGAAAGTTCCATGTTTGCTGGAGATTGTCCACAGGGACACAGTAGTGACACAAACACCATACTTCATGTGCATGTGTTGAATCTGTCCTTGCTTATGTTCAATACAAAATAATGTTTCTTCTTTTCTTCCAAGCCTGTAGATGGTGCCATCCTTTTGGCTGCATGAATGAGTTGAGTTCCATTCCACATTAATGGAGCTTCTGATGATGGACTGCATTTCCAGAAATTATATTGAATCTTCTATCTGTTGTTGACAGTTTCTTTAAGTTTATTCTAGCTGGATTGCTATCTCATTTCCAATGACATAGAGCAGGACCACAGTCCTGTCCAAGCAAGCACTGGTGCTGAAGTCAGAGATATCAGACTGAGAGGCGCACCAGCAGCTTTTGTATCACACAACACGACTAGATAACATATCTTCACACCAACAAAAACATGTCTAACAGTAAACCTTCTATGAGCAGTAAACTTCTCAAACGACTATATAACTCTTAGAATCATCTAGATATGAAAGCCAGCTCTGGAGAATAATCCTCCTCTTGCACATAAGCATGGTCATCCCAGGGAATTGAAACCAACACATCCGCAAAGAAAGATTATGGATGTGTTTGACCACTGGCGCAAATAAAGAGGCGCCACAATGCATTTCCAATCACTGGTCTACATTCTGCTGAAAATCTAGGAGGACCATGACCCTGCTACAAGAGAGATCCAGTGAAAGTTTGAGAATGAAGCACAAGAAACAAACAAATAAAATAGAAATATAATTGATATTCATTTCTACATCTAGACTACATAATAAACTTACGCCTTCGTTAAGTTCTCCCTGTTTCTGTTCATGAAAGACTTCAACTGCATGAATCAACCTGGTCATCATTTCATCCAATGTTGCATGACCTGCAATATTATTTTTCTTTTCAAAATAAAGTGACGAAGTGCCATATCAGTTCGCTATATCCATTTATACCAAAATAAAGTGACGAAGTGCCGTATCAGTCTACTATATCCATTTATACCAAAATAAAGTGACGAAGTGCCATATCACTCTGCTATATCCATTTATACCAAAATGAAGTGACGAAGTGTTGTATCAGTCCGATATATCAATTCATACCAAAATAAAGTGATGAAGTGCCGTATCTATCCAGATGTAGTCCGGAGAACAGGATGTGTTGTGTCATGGTTTACAGCTCAGCTGTCATATCTGCATCTTTCATCACGACACATCATTACGCATGTGGTTGCGTCTGTGGGTCTCACCAATGGCCCACTAGACAAACCACCCATGCAACAGAAAACCTTAGTAGATGACATGCCGTTATATTGAAGTTATCTTCTTATAGAAGCGTCATGGCACGTCATCTATACAATTATGCTCCTTGTGCTGTAATTTTGTTGTTGAATTGTGTTTCATGTTTACCTGAATATATATGTTACACCTATTATTCTTTATCAAAATGTGAACTCTTAGTTCGGCCACACATGAGGTATTTCAGCTATTGTAGTCCTGAAGGGAGTTACAGACCTGACATATTTAGTACCCAGCGGTGAATGAAATAATTTGCGTGGAGGCTTGGATTTCGCTTCTGGTTCAAAGATACTGTTTCTCAATTTTGCAAATTTTATACAGCAACCAGAGTTTGTGCATTTGCAAGCACAACTCAACATTTTCCATCGTCATATTTTTGTACAAGTCTTATTAGGTTGTCATTGTTTTTGACCAGTGCACATTAAATATTTATACAGGTAAGACAATTTCGTTATTCTTCATGTTAATTTAGTAGGCCTAATATCATTACTTTACATACAGTGTCAAATTTGTTAGATCATCGTTTACCATAAGAATGTGCAAAATAAACCTATTATGCCACGATCAAAACTAGTTTAGCATGTATATCTAGTTAGATTTCATTTTACTTGTGCGAATATGATCGAAATTAGTTACATTGCGCAATTAGATCATGCAAAAGATTCATTCTTTGTGTAGCATTAACGCTACGAACTTGTTCTGTGTGATAGTTATCAATCGCGGTTGGATCCCCATAACCGTTCAAATAAGTTCGTTGCAATCTACACATACAGAGAATAGTAATTTGCTTACTATTATAATAAGTATATGTTATGCAGAAATGGTACTAGATGATGTCTACCTGCCAAGTTTCTGGCTTGCCTCCCCTGATTTCACCAAGGGACAATTGAAGGGTTTCTCTTATTTCCCTTGAATTTTCTAATTGCAATTGAATTGACAGTGGGCGTGAACAGTGAACACACCCACCTCTGGTTTATTGATATCTCCTAAAAACTAAAAGTTCCTCCAGTTTCAGGTGTGATGTATGCACCCTGTGGTTGGCAGGGTGCCAGAGATGTACTGTGCAGCACTAGAGAGGAGGAAACTGACAGCACTGTTTTTTCCTATGGCTGAGACCCATCATAGAGGCACAGTGACTCAGGATGTGACAATTCTTTTGACTTGAACATTTGGTTGCATGCCTAGAGCAATAGAGAAGTTCGGCATAACCAGTAGTCAATTCGTGGCGGGGAATGAGCACAGTGAACCCTATCTTGGCTACAGTGGTTAGGAGCAGTGCATAGGTTGAAACTTACCTTCCTGGAGGTGTGATAGTTATTCTCTGGCTCTGTCCCGGGGTGGGCTGAAAATCCACAGACTTCCCAGCAATATAATGCCATTTAATGGCATTGGGTCAAAGGGCATGAGCCCATAGACCGCTGGATCAGCAACCAACCAAGCAACCAATCACGACACATCCGATTTCAGCATGGCTTCTGGTCATTTTGGCCCTCCATAAATTGGGACACCCATCTCGACATCAAAAACCTCTTATTCACGTCACCCCTTAAGACATGCATGGCAGGAAACAGTGGCCCTATTCTTTGCACCCTGAACAAGAGGTCCGAACACTGCTTGCCCCACGGGTGAGCCTTATCTAATGAAGCCCATCCTGTATAGGACACTGCTTCCTCTGCAGTCATTCTCAAACATTTGCAGATTAGCAGGATGTAGTCCAGAGAATGGAATCTGCTGTACAACTATTGTCGAATGTTTAGGCACAACTAATACATCCAATAGCTTGTGTGTTGCAGGGACCTGAAAGGGGAGCAAAGAATAGCAACACTATTTACCTTCCATGCATGTCTCAAGAGGAGACTAAAGAAATTATGGGGTGGAGTTGGCTGTCCCATACCATATAGGGTCAAAGTGACCCAGGTCATATGCTTCAGGCCAAAAGGTGCAGATATCGCAGCAAAGCTGTAAACCGCATTCCGTCCTCCTGACTACATCATGTAATTGCAGGAGTTTAAGAACAAATACAGAAGAAGTATAATTCCCTTTTTGGATATCGAAACACATTTCTTCTAAAATTGTAAGGCACCCACATTGGTGTACATCTTGCACACTACCTATGACAAAACTTGTTTATCAAATTTCGAATCAAATTACGATGAGGAACTTGTGCACCAGGAAACTTCTGTATGAATTACCTATTAATATTTTCCATATATTTCCCCTGTTATAAATGGCCTGTCTCTGCGGCGGCGTGGTACAGTGCATGGCGAAAGTACCAGGTTTGAATCCCACCGCAGGAAATTGTGCATCCAGACTGTTCAGAAAGTAAAGGCAAACTACTGGGAGTATTTATATGACTTAGAAAATCGCTACAACTAAAAAATACTGACTTTGTTGGCTATCATAATAGGATATGCATATGAATAAGATATGCTAGCATTAGAAAACACTACTTCTGGTAGAAATACTTTTTGTCGTTTGCAAAGCACCACTCATGGCCAGCAACTCTGCACCTAACATCAATCAGTTGAGTTAAACAGTGGCTCTCGACAGTACCTTCTAGCTGAATTAATTTCGACCCTATTCGTTATGTTTTTTATTATTGTTGGACTTTTAATTGGTCACAATAAAAATTCTTCAGAGAGCCATGGACATTTTGACTAATTGGGCTGACAAATAGTGTGTAAGTTTCAATATAGAGAAGTCAGCCACAACCCTTTTTACACTTTCACCAAAACAAAGAGCAGGAAACATCTATGTAAATAAAACTGTCTCAAAGGTAGATGACCAACCCACATATCTTGGTGTAACATTTGATGCAAAAATGACATTGAAACATCATATCAGCAAAGCAGAAACAAAGGCTAGAAGGAAGATAGCTATACTAAGAAATCTGAGTTGGACCACTTAGGGAGCTAATGAAAGAATTCTAAAAAATATATACCAAAAAGCCATTCGACCACACTTAGAATATGGTTCTACAGCATGGAGTTCACCATCAAACACCACACTACAAAACCTAGATAGAGTACAGAACCAAGCACTTAGAATCATTACAGGTGCAATGAGATCCACACCAATCATAGAAATGCAGAATATCGAACGGATGCAGTCATTGAAAGAGCGTATAAATATACACTTGGAGTCCCGTGCCAAAAATAGCCTTGGCCAACCAATAGATTTCATGCAAATCGGAAACTAGCTCATGTTTACATTTTAGTTGACTGGTCTCATATACTGCTGACCAAGACCCTAGGACACTTCCATGCAGTGGGTCTGGAAACAGGAGTACAGTAATGTAGCCAGGCCAAGTTCTAGGGATCGAAGAGGGAAGGACAACCCCATCCACAAAAATAACAGTGCAGAAGTCAGATATGTCGACCGGAAGGTGCAGTATCGCAGCAAAGCTGTAAGAAGACATAATGCCACAAACGTCCTTTTCAGGATGAATGACGAAGATGATATACTGCCGACAGTCGCGATCAAACAGTACACTGTATATTCATGCATTTTCCTTTAGCGCTGAAGTTAGTGCATAGGGCAGATCTCTCCAATTATGTCTGTTCAAAGCTATTTTGTGCATTTCTTGAATAGTATGAATATTGTTTGTATTACTTTTCTCTAAGTATTGTTCTTCTGAGTGTTTCTTTTGGTCTACCCCTGGCTCACAATGTATTTACACAACTTTCAATGACATTATCGTGAGCCCATATATTTTATTTCAAATTCAGTGCACTGTGACTTTTTCGATACCCTATAGAAACAAATCAACAAGATTCAATAATAGATTTAATTTTTTTTAACAAAAATTAAAAAAAAAAAAAATATGAAATTTGTAACAAAACTTCTTATTGGCTATAACAGACACTACACAAACCTTGAATTGCATCAACAACTTCATTGGTTGACTTGGAGCGAGATATGAGTAATAGACAAGGCAACTGATCTGGTGTGTTGTTTCTCAGCTGTGCTGCAGCTAAGCTGCCAAAGTGCCGCGTTGCTGCTTGAATAAACCTAAAAATATGATTGGAATATCACATTTTTGTTTAGAAAATAGTTACCAACATCATATAGATTTTTAAACAAGCATTTATATACAAATATTACTTTTTGTGGTAGTATTAAAATTTTTTTTATTTTTTTTTACAACAAAGTAGGATTTTAATTTAAGCAAATTCTATAGAAAATGACAGTAATAAAACTATTTTATTAATCAATTAATCATCCCCATCAAGGCCAACTCCCTGAAGTGGAGATACAGGCTTAGTTCAGCCAACAGAGGCTGAAAAATAAGTTTGGTCAGGCCATCTTCTACTTCAAACAGGACCATAGTTGTACTGAAGCATGCACAGGTGCTCATCGGAAAAACTAGGCAAAAAAGGTGCACCAGTAACCATGGTATCATGCAACACAACTAGATAATGTCTTCACAATAAACAAACAAAAAATTAACCACGCCCACAGTCTTTATAAAAGCATAGATTTTTACCCCTCCAAGTTTTACAAACACGACTAAAAACTTTTATCTTGTATTCAGTTGGGATATTGAACCTTAGTGTCCTTTTGGCGTTGACTACAAAATTTATTCAATTTGTATCCAGAGTTCCTTGCTTTGCAAAGAAACAGTTTATTGGTTTTAATTCAATGTTTTTGTGTTTTATTTCCAATCAACCGTAAGAAAACTCTATAGAGACAACAAGAGTGATGGGGATGTCATGACAGAGATAACCAAATGATTCAATGAGCAATGATTCAATTAAGGCCTACTTATCAGACATAATTCACTGCCTACTCAAACAGTGGGATGTATATTTTAATTCTTATGGTGAATTCTTCTGATGACTCCAGGTGCAATCATGTTCCCTAATATTTGCTTTTTACAGAAATCTAACATAACTGCTGATGTACTCCTAAAAGCCTAATAAGCCCGCTATGATGGGTTTAATTTGAATATGTCTTGTAGAAAGAAGAGGCAAAACAGACTTGACTACACAGTTCGTACCTGGTGGCATTCCCTGGATTTGTCAAGTCCCAGGCCCATGTTATGAAATGGACACTTAGATAATTCACAATACCCTCAGCACATAAACGTTGGGAGCAGAACACATTTGCAAATATGCTGCTATCGTGATGGAGGTAGATGGCAAGTAGTTTGCGCTGTTTTAAAATTAAAAAACATAATTAATATGACAGAGAAACAACTATTATTTATGATTTATTTAGACTGACATATTATTAGCTATTGGTTACATCTAATAACTGACATCATTGCACTCAAGGCAGTCACAAAGGTTCTCAGTCCCATCCCAGCAGATCTCAAAGGATATTTGAAAATATCCTTTGCAATTTGCAAATGGTTTTTGAACTATGCTGTTTCAATACAATCCTCGCCCATGTGTTGCCGGGGCCCAAAAGGGGAGCAAAGAATATCAACACTATTTACCTTCCACGCATGTCGTAAAAGACGACTAAGGAGGTTATGGGATGGAGTTTGCTGTCCCATCCCATATAGGGGCAATGACCCAAAGCCATGCTGAAGTCGGTGTGTCAGGCCGAAAGGCGCAGATATCGCAGCAATGCTGTAAACCATAACACAACGCATTCCGTTCTCTGGACTACATCCTGCTAATCTGCTGGAGTTTGAGAACGAACGCAGAAGAACAATCCTACATTGTAGACATTAAGTTCAACTTGTAAACCCTTTTATGTAGAGTTCCCCTAACCATCATCTAGATGCATCATCACTCAAATATGAGTAGTTCAACCTGTTGATCCACATCTCAATTCCACAATGATGATGAATCCTAGAACCACAAGTAACTACAAGTTTATTGCTCTTATTCACGATATTCTTCTTCTTCAACATTTGTTCTCAAACTCCCGCTCATTAGCAGGATATATTCCAGAGAATGGATTGCATGGTACCATGGTTTACAGCGTAACTGCCATATCTGCGCCTTTCGGCCTGACAATCAGATGTCAGCATGGCTTCTGAGTCACTTTTTATTCTTGATGGGATGACGCAGCCAACTCTGCCCCCAAATCTCTGTGTTCACCTCTTACGACATCCATGGCAGATAACGGTGTAATTACTCATTGCTCCTCTTTCAGACCCCAGCAACACACAGGGCAATTCCCATGATGGCAGTGGGGTTTTACTTTCAGATCCTGACTGATGTTTTTCTCATATTTTTTGTTTAGTATAGCAACCAAGATAATTATTATGTATTATTGTTACTGGTAATTAGTATAACTAATCAATAGTAAAACTCATGTCAATGAGAAATTACAAATGATATTTATATACTATTTATTACTATCTATCTATTCGCTAAACACTTTGTTGCCTTTCAGTGCCAGGGGTAGAAGAATTTTATGGAGATGGCCCTCGTGTGTGCTGAGTATATTGTGGAATTTGTCGCCTCTTTTATTTTGGTGGTGCAGCATTTTCATGGTCGGTCTCTAGGTCTGCCTTCATTGCATATGTGTAGCATAGCTTGCTGTGGTATGCTGTCTGGTAGTAGTCTGCTGTTGTGTGCAAACCATTTGATCTGTTGACTCTTAATATATTTCAAGTTTGAGGTGGTGCCAGTTCTTTGTTTAACGCCCTCATTCCTCACTCCATCTCTTAGCGATATTGCTAGGATTCTGCATAAGCATGCCATTTCAGCCGTCATAAGTTTACGTTTGTCTTGCACCGTCATTGTCCATGTTTGGCATTGATAGCACAGCGCTGGCATAATAATTGTTTTAAATAGTGTTATACAGCAGAAACCAGAGCACCAAATTCGGCAGAAACCAGAGCACCAAATTCGGCAGAAACCAGAGCACCAAATACGGCAGAAACCAGAGCACCAAATACGGCAGAAACCAGAGCACCAAATACGGCAGAAACCAGAGCTCTCCAGTTCAAATGATATGATGCTACTGTGTATAATTCTTGAATGTTGTTGAAACCTATAGTCATACCCTCTTTGTGATGGTTGTTCTGCAAATAGTCTCTCTTGGTCTTCCTTTGTTTCTTTCCCCATCTGGTACCAATTTTAATACCTGTAGTGGCAGTCTGTTTTCATTCATTCTAAGTACATGTTCGATATAAGTAAATCATTTTCATCTTATTGTTATAGAAACATATTGCTGTTTGGTATCTTCTCTTACTTGCTTGTTTGAATTCTTCCCAATCAAAACTTAAAGAGTTTTCTAATAAATTTATTTTCAAATGAATTTAATTTCTTCTCCTCCATTATTTTGTTACTTTCCAATTTTCACAATCATATGTTAATACAGTGAAGTTGAACAGTTGAAACAGTCGTAGTTTGGTATAGCTACTTGTTTTTTATTTTCAGATCTTTGTTAGGTGGTTGAATGCACTGAAAGCTAAAGTGGTATCTCATATTTTAATAGTTAATGAAGGCAACACTATTTATAATCAATTCAACAGCAAAGATCAGTACTTCACTTACATCTGCTGGTTTAACAGCTAATGACTCTTGCATGACATCATCCAAACTACCAATCAAAAACTGAGGATGACACTCCCCATACCTGCATATAAAAACAAAACATAAACCAAACATTAAGTTGTATTGTATGTGACTTTTAATTGTTTATTGTCTTGCCCCAAACAGATGATGATTCTTGATTAGGGACCAGCATCAAACACTGGGGACATTCCCAAAAATACTCAGCTTATCAATCCATTAGGCATCTAAGGATGTATAAGCTTATTGTACCAATCAGTTTTTTTATTATGTGTTCATTTGATCTCATTACAGATCAGAATTACAGTAAAGATCAATCTATTCAGATCGCTAAGGCTAAGTATACTTTGATAAGAATGTGAAAGCTGGACACTCAATGCAGACATGGAAAGGATTCAGGATTTTGATAACAACTGCTACTGACGTCTGTTTAGAATTAGCTATGTAGAAGACAAGACAAACATACAAGTAAGTAAATAAACATACTTGCAGGTTATCAAGAACAACTTTTGGCAGTGGTGAAATGTTGCAAACTTGTTTGGTTTAGACATGCAACAAGACACGACCCACTACTAAAATCAATTTTGTCAGGTGTAAGAAACAGTCGAGGGTGGAAAGAAGAGAGATCAGGGTTATTTATGTAAAACATAACTCTCCTAAGCCTAACTTCAACAAAATTAATATTTAATTTAATTATTAATATAATATTTAGATTAATTATCCCTAAAATAAGCAGGTAGGCAGATGCACACCAGAGTGCACCGGCTGGCGCTCCATAGCTAGGCGAGCATCAGGGTCAGTGAAACACAACTGGCCAAGATCCTCAGTACACTTCCACGCAGTGGAACTGGAAACAGGAGTGCAGCAACCCTGCTGTAGCCTGGCAAAGTACTAGGGATCGAAGATACGGAAATACCAACCCGGCCCAAAAAACGCTGGCTGAAGACGGATGTGGCAGGTAGAAAGGTGCACATAATGCAGCGTGCTGTAAAACATGACACAACGCAGATCACCCTCATACGTCATTCTCAGGATGATCAGCGGAATGCTTTCAGAGGGTCCGCCGCAAGGCGTACGACGAAGAAGAAGCAGGTAGGCACATGTTCCAGACAAGGACCAAAAAAAACATTATGATTTCCAGAACACTTCACTCTAAGTGGAAAGAATTTGAGATTAAACAAACAAAAAAAATACCTTCAAATGGTCCATTCACCTTTTTAATGTCTAAAATCTGGTCATTAGTGACAAAAGTACAAAACTATTTGGGTGGCCTCAATAGGTCAGATTTTGTGCTAAGACTAGTTCGAGATTGTTATTTGCTTTTTTTTGTTTGAGAAATCTCTTCTTCATTTATGTCCATTTTCTCCCACCATTTTGACATTGCTAGTTGCCTTTTGTGATGGTGTAACAGGTTTCCAATCCAGGCAGTGTTTTTCTTTTATATTTAGTATTTCTGCTGGAGTTTGAACAAACTCTTATTTTCATATTTGCCATGTCTACTAGTCTATCTCAACATTTAGCTTAGGATATTTATCCTGTGTTCTACTTTATTCTCTCTACTTTCATCTACACCAGATGTTCTGGAAAAGTAAATGTGGTGGGCATGATGCTGAATGTATCATCCCTAAATATGTCATTCAATCTATCTATTGTCTTTTCAAATCCCTGAGATTAGGTACACAGATGACACCACACATCAAGGAGCCCCATGGGTTTAGAACAAATAATTATGTCAGTCAAACATCATAGCAAGGCACAAAACTTTTTCCTCAATGCAAATAAGACAAAAATAATGCAAGCAGAGATGAAATTACACCTAAAATAGACATTGGCACAGAGAAACTAGAAAATATAAACAACTTTGAATATCTAGGGTCAACCATCAACACTACAGGAGATTGCTCGGCAGAGATAAGAAACGCCAGTTTGTTGCCGGGGCCCGAAAGGGGAGCAAAGAATAGCAACACTGTTTACCTTCCATGCATGTCGTAAAAGGTGACTAAGGAGGTTATGGGATGGAGTTGGCTGTCCCATCCCATATAGGGACAGTGACTCAAAGCCATGCTGAAGTCGGATGTGTCAGGCTGAAAGGCGTAGATATCGCAGCAATGCTGTAAACCATGACACAACACATTCCGTTCTCCGGACTACATCCTGCTAATCTGCAGGAGAACCAACACAGAAGAAGAAGAGATAAGAAAGAGATTAGCAATGGCACTATAAAAAACATCACAGATGAAAAATCTATGGCAAGGAACAAACAGAAAAACAAAGTTACTACTACTAAGAAGCTATATCTTTCCAGTGGCAACACATGGTTGTGAGACGTGGGCAAACACCGACAATGGAAAAGAAATTATCTGCATTTGAAATGAAATGCTATAGAAAGGTCCTAAGAATATTATGGACAGAAAAAAGAACTAACGCAGATGTCTGCAAAGATCTGAACATAGGAGACTTGCTTTTCAAAACTATTAAAAAAACGCAAACTTACATATTTTGGACATATAAAAAAGACACAATGGTTTGGAAAGGGGGGAAAGTCATGGAGGGGAAAGTTCCAGGAAAGGGAACAGGAGGCAGACCAAGACTACAATGACATCAAATACCTTCTGAACTTGACACTGGAAGAAGCTGAGTGGCTCGCACAGAACCGTAAGGCTTATAGAGTGGCAGTGAGGACAACGTTCTGCAAAGGACACATCACATAGAGAAAGAGAGCGATAGATAGTCTTTTCTTTGGTTTTGCTATAAGGTTTCTCAGGATTGAATGATTGGTAATCGGACTGTGGCACGTTTGGTCAATTGATATGCAGTAATATTGGGACGTCTCAGAATGTTGGTAACTAATTCAGTGCTCCATTTTCTTGGTTTTCCTCTGCAGCTGCTGTTTCAATTTTCATGTTTATGCTCTTGCTGCTGGCCAAACAGGGCTCATTCTCATTATATGGCTGAATCATTTCAGTCTGTTTTTCAATATATTTGACCGCAGATGCTGTTCCAACAATTTTTGTAATCTCTTCATTCCTCACATTTCTTCTTTTCAGCTGCTAGTCTTACACATCTCATTTCACACGTGGTAAGCTTTCTCTCTTGTTCTTTTGTTAGTGTCCATGTCTGACATTGATAACATAATCTTCATAATGTTGATATGAAGATTTAATTTATGATTTGCCTTTTGGTTTCCATCAGGTTAGATTTGTGTTTCAAAAGTGGTGTCAAAAATTCATAATTTACGTAACTGGCTTTTCAATTCTTCTTCTTCAGCGTTCGTTCTCAAACTCCTGCAGATCAGCAAGATGTAGTCCAGAGAACGGAATGCGTTGTGTCATGGTTTACAGAATTGCTGTGATATCTGCACCTTTCGGCATGACACATCCGACTTCAGCATGGCTTTGGGTCACTGACCCTATATGGGATGGGACAGCCAACTATCGCATAACCTCCTTAGTCATGCGACATGCATGGAAGGTAAACAGTGTTGCTATTCTTTGCTCCCCTTTCAGGCCTTGACAACACACGGGCGAGGCTTTTCAATAAATTCCAATCTAAGATACATTTTCTAATTTTCTTAAGTTCTTGCAGTATTAAAGCAGTATTCTGTCAACACTCAAATCCCCTACTAGGTTTGCAGGACCTAGTTTCATCCTTGAATGAAACCAATATGCCAGAATGGTCACGGAGAATGAAAATTTTACTCTACTCTGTTTCCATCTGTATGGCAACATAGAAGTCTACACACTGTAGTTTTGTGCAATTCTATCTCCATTAAAAAAAAATATTTGTTTGACGCCCTTAAGTTGCCAGGGGCTGAAATGGGAGTAAAGAATACTGGTTATCTTTCATGCATGTCGTAGGGTGGAATTGGTTGGTTCCATCCCATATATGGTCAAAGTGATCCAGATGCCACAATCAAGTCGAAAGGTGCAGATATCGCAGCTAAGATGTAAGCCATGACACAATGCATTCCAATCTCCTGACTAACCAACCCTGTTAACTTACGGGAGTATGAGAATGATTGCAGAAGAATTCCTGTTTGTCCTTATCATAATAAAAAACATTTTGGTTAATACATTGATTCCGTGTATTTATATTATTTATAAGAAAAATAACATATTTTATTCCCATTTACCAGATGGTAGACAGTTTTACTGCAGTCTACCTTTCATTTTCCGTCTGAGACTTGTGCACACAATCATGTAAAAATGCCCACATAGGCTAAAATATTGATTGATATTACCATTAATTATTTCTTATTCAAGATCGATATTGCTACCAGTATATATGGATATATATATATATATTATGATCAATTAAGATTATTTTCCCCTGATATTGGAAATGACACACTGTAACAGCTTGCCTTTGATCCTGGTGTTACATCATTCAGGCAGTCTGTCATTAACTGAATTTTTAATGCATACATTTTCTGAGGCAGTGTCTACATTAGAGATAGGTAAGAAATCTGAATTTCATTTTTTGCATGTACATCAATGTCTTTCAAATTTAGTAAAAGCAGCAAACAGAACAAGAAGGAAATCATGTGAGGAATGAAAATATTACAAGAACTGTTGGAACAACATCTGTGGTCAAATATATTGAAAAACAGGGATTGAAATGGTTACATCCCTTCATGTGAATGAACCTATATTGACCAGCAGCAAGAGAATGGAATTAGAGGCAGAGGAAGATCAAGAAGAGTTCACGATGTCGGTGAATGACGCCTCAGGTAGGAGGGCGAACTCTTCTGCCGAGTTCTTCCTCATACGGAACTAGGCTCGCAGATGAGAAACGGTTCAGTACCGGATGGGCACAGGCACAGTATGTCCAACTGCACGAGATGGGTTCATAGATGGTGGAACACCTCATGACAGATAGACGCGCTCAACAAGCGTCTTGGCGAAGAGGCACTACACACCAGCATGCCCAGCAACAAATAGAGGCTGTCACGGACTAGGGACCAAACCCGAATTAAAGGAATGACGAAAACGGATATGCTGGACCTCAGACGTCCAGGTCACAGAGAGGCCAACTGGGGTGCAAATAATCACAGTTCTACTGTGGAACTTGCAGCACAACGTACTTCACGCTCCCTGGCGGAAATCACACGAAATAGTCGTTGTGGTTATATGAGAGCGACCGCAGAAGAAGAAGATCAAGAAGAAGGTGGATTGGAGGAGTTACCAAAGGTCTGATATGTCACAATATTACTGCATATCAAGTGACCAAATGCACAGTTTGAAAATCGTCATTAAATCCTGTGATACCTAACAGTAAAATCAGAGAAAAGACAATAGATAGACAGACATGAATGTCAGAAAGACATCAGAGGTTTGTTGTGACACTTCTACGAAACATCAAATACGAAGGGAATGTATCAATGATGAAAAACATTTGAGTTTTATACTGCTGTTTCGCCTGAATGTTGCTGGTCCTGAAAGGGGATCAAAGAATAACACCACTGTTACCTGTCATTCATGTTGTACGAGGCAATTATGGAGTTTTTTGGAGTGGGGTTGACTGTCCCATTCCATATATGTTCACTGTGACACAGAAGCCGTGCTGAATTTGGATGTGTCAGGATGAAGGCACAGATATCACAGCAAAGCTGTAAACCATGATACAACACATTCTGTTCTCCAGACTACATCCTGCTAATCTGCAGGCGCCTGGGAACAAACATAGAAGATACTGTTGTTCTATTATGATAATAGAACACTGAGGGATTATGAGTTTGTCATTATTGTTCCCCACCTAAATGTTGTCAGGGGCCCAGAAGGGGAGCAAAGAATAGCGACACTATCTTCTACCAGGCAGAGGTGACTGAGGATGTTTTGGGGGTTGGATGTCCCATCCTATAGAAGGTCAAAGCATGACCATTTATAATAAAAATCTGAATAAATCAATGTAAAGATTCGATCAAGGAGGCCTTTTTTACATATTGGCAGAAACCCGTCAACAAACTATGATATTGCACGGCACTACTAAAAGTCTACTCATCTTGATTCTTGATTAGAAACTGGCTTCACAACACGCGGGACATTCCCATAAGTGCTCCGTGCTCTACTCCAGCAGCCATCCCAGTGTATGTAGACTCAGAGTTCTGGTCAGGTGTTGATTGTGTGATCTTCAAGACTTTCCAAAAAATTTACTTTTCCTTCCCTCACCTCTAGATACTCCCATTTCTAACATTCTCTGTATGTGTACGTTCTCAACCTCATTGACATCATCTGCATCTTGAAATGAATTTATTACTGCCTTCATTAAGTCTGCTTTATCTCTTATCAGCAATGTGCCGTCTATCGCCGCATTGTCTGCCAATAAGTCGACTCTCGCTTCCGCTGACCCAAGCATAGCCAGGGCAGTATATCCATGTAATGCTCTGGACAACTGAGTGGTTCAATAAGTCCCACCATTCTTTTCTTAGCATGAACTTTTCTATCTTGCGCAACATGCTTTGAGAGTCTGTGAGTATTACAGAGTGTGTTGATATATCAGTTATCGACCAATTAAGAGCTGCTGTAGCTCCCTCTATCTCCATCCTCATTGTGACAGTAGAATATACTGAAGATTTCTCAACCAACTTCACTTCGTTTCTGATGTCTACTCATGTCACCAGCTAATAAAAAGAATTAAGTAGCTACGTGTAGTGGCATGGAATAGGACAGTGCAAGAACTGTTTCTGTCGATAGAGTAAAAAACAATCTCCACTGAGTAAATGTTTACATTAACTTGTTAGGACTTCTATTATAGACAGACATGGCCTAAGAGACCCACAGACGAAGCTGAATGTATCAGGCCAGAAAGTACAGATATCGCAGCACAGGTGTAAATTATGACACAATACAATACATTCTCCAGACTATATTCTGCAGGAGTTTGAGAACTCATTAGAGATCAAGAATCTTTCAGGCAAGCTTCTACATGAGCAATGTCTGGTTACGAGAATGCATACACAAATATACACCATTGCTCACTTTTTAAAAATTACCTTTTTGAGAATTCTTTTGTGAAGTATTCCAAGGCTGCTCTGTCATCACTGATACCATCTGGCACTATTAAACAAAGAGATTGGATGGTCAAGATCAGTATTTGGCACAAAATTTACAAATGCTTATGTTATGTATTTACAGGAGAGACTCCCTATAATATACTACTGCACAAGTTCCCCACATTGTTCAAATCCTAATCACATTTGATAAAAGTAAAGTGACCAGCACAATTTTAAAAAGGGCTTTTGGTACTTTATTACAAGACGTTCTATAATGTGCAGATATGTTTCAAACTGATCACCATACAAAATATAGGTGGATAATCACAAACATGCAATGAGATGATATTACTATTTTGTTGTTTTCACTTTTAGAAGAAATGTTATTATATTGCGTTTTCTTACATAGAATGTTATTTCTTTTGTCTGTGTACCACATTTTGCAATATCTTTCAGCATTGTATTAAAATTTCTTCTTCTTCAGCATTCATTCTCAAACTTCAGCAGGATCTTCCTTATAGCACGACCATCGTCAAACTAAACTTCCAGCAGGATGTACTCCAGAGAATGGAAATATGCTGTGCCGCTGTTTTATTTGCGCCAATGGCCAGACACATCTATGATGAAACATTGGTCAATTCCCAGGATTATCACTTCCTGCCAGAGACAGAGCACACACATCTAGGCCAACTATCTCATCATTTTTCTGTCAGATTTATTGACCCATCCACAGATAGCACATCTATCATTCCCATCACCTAGGTAACACATCTATCATTCCCATCACCTAGGAGTTGCCACAAAAGATGTAGTGTCCACTAGCCGCATCTCTTCCTTATCCATGGGAATTGTTTGATAGACATAAATAAGAATTTCAGACAAGACGTGACAATGATTTATTGATATGTGACAGGTTGTCAGCCCAATCCCCAAGTTTCCTTAGTTGCCTCCTATAACATGCTTGGAAAGAAGGCACTGTCCCTATTCCTTTCACCCTAAATTAGAAGTCCAGACCAGGGTTGCCACACAGGTGATAAATCTCGGTATCTAATAACCAAAATGCCAGAGAATATCTGACAAAGTGAGGGAAGCAGTAACACAAATAGGAAGCAACAACAGAAAAGACATAAGAAATACAATGTTATTATTACTAAAATTTAATAAATAACTATAAATAATAAATGTAAATGGACAATGACAGCACAAGACAAAAGAAAAATAGTGACAACAGAAATGACATGTCTACGAAGAATACTCTGAGTGTCATTAAGAGAAAGAATTAGAAATGATATCAGACAGATAACCAAAACAATACCAGTATTGGAACACACCAAAAGACAACAAATTTAGCGGTTTTCACTCGCTTCTGACTACCAACAGACAGCATGGCACAGATGGCCATGACACATAGATATAACGGCAATAAAACCAGAGACAGACCATGTAAAAGATGGATCACAGAAATCAAAGAAGCCACAGGAACAAGCTTACAAACAGCACACAGGAAAGCCATCTCTAGAGAACTCTTCTACCCCTGATGCTGCAAGGCAAACATGGGATACAGCGTATAGATCGATAGAATAAATGTAAATGATAAAAAACAATGAATGTAAATGAATAAGCAAATAAAACTAAGAAGTATTTAATGTTGCAGACAGAAGACAGTTTCTTTGTCAAGAAACAATACTACTTATGTAAAACACAAGGCAATCAGCGTTACAATGAATGCACATACTTCATGGGTACAGGTATGGAAAAATACAGATAACAGTATACAAGGCCGTTTCAACATTTCACCCTTAAGGTTTTAAAAAAAAATACAAGACAAACAGTGAACAAACAGTAAAAATAATGACACTATCACAAAAGTAGACGACAGACACATCCAAGGTAACCTTGACGTAAATATACATAAGTATTGTCATAGAAACGTGCATTAAAAGAATGAGAACGAAATAACACAAACTATGCTGGAAAATAGCATGAACGAGAACACAACAAAGATCCAACAACCCGAATCTAAATAAATGAATGATCTGTATTAGGACCAAATAGCTTATGGGTACCAAACTGCAATATATAGAGTGATTTTCGAGGGAGTGATTATCTCTATCATTAGCGTTGCAAGAATTTATTGCAATGATCTGGTACTATTTTTAATCAGTGCCATTGAAATGTATAGTAAAAGAAGAAGACGATCTGTGGTTAATGGCCTGAGAATGTTGGCAGAAATGGTTTAACCTATTAACCTATTAAAACACTATGACATCAGATATATTTTACTAAACTGTCAGTACAGCATTTTTCCATTTCGGGAGTTGCAGGGAGGTTTTGAGTGGCTTGTGTGATAGATGCCGTATTAAAAAAATATATAGGTGGAACTGACAAAATACTAAGTGACCATTTCTAAAAAAAAAATCCCCCAAAAACCCTTGTGACTATTTCTAAAATCTAAGTAACCGTTTCTCAAAAACGAAGTGACAATTTCTAAAAAAAAATAATAAGTGACCATTTCTAAAAACTAAAGTGAACTTTTCTTTAAAAAACTAAGTGACTATTTCTAAAAACGTAAGTGACTTTTTCTTTAAAAAAAAACAAACTATGTGATATTTCTCAAAAACTAAGTGACCATTTGTCAAAACTAATTGACCTTTTCTAAAAAAAAATATAAGTGATCATTTATAAAAGCTAAACGACAGTTTCTAAAAACTAAGTGACTAGTCCTTGAGACACCTCTGACACAGAGTCAGATTCTGGCAAATATGTTAACCCTGCATAATTGGAAAGTGCCAATGAATGGCAGGGAATGCATAGCGGGCTGACCTACCAATCCCGTTGCTATGGACACCTCTAATAAAAGGATACGTGGCAGGCTAGCTGAAGCTTGAACTCTGTATGTTGCAGTATGGAAAACAATTTTTAAAAAAACCCACTAGAATGAATTTACCCCACTGAGTAGAAGAATTGCTCTTAAAGCAGTGCACATCATTGATGCTTGGTCTTGTGGGTATGAAATAAAGCTCTGGATAACCACACCATTACACATAAGTAAGAGCTAACTGCTCATAATACATGAGGGTCAAAACAACAATACATGCCACCAAGACAAAAGACAGAAATCATAGGAGAACTGTTACAGTAAACCTTCAATATGAAGATGATATATCTCTAGTATGAACAATTGGAGAGAGATGTACTGGCCGAACGCGCAGCCCTGCAAGCAAACATATATGGAGCCAAAGAAGAGATTCAGACAATGGAGGAGTTCATGCACACGACTTGTCTGATGGTGTAGACACGACTTGTCTGATGGTGTAGACACGACTTGTCTGATGGTGTAGACACGACTTGTCTGATGGTGTAGACACGACTTGTCTGATGGTGTAGACACGACTTGTCTGATGGTGTAGACACGACTTGTCTGATGGTGTAGACACGACTTGTCTGATGGTGTAGACACGACTTGTCTGATGGTGTAGACACGACTTGTCTGATGGTGTAGACACGACTTGTCTGATGGTGTAGACAAGTCACGAAAAATGAACGATGATATATAATTTTAATGAAAATTCTATGATAAATATACATTGAATATTTAAAAAAAAAAAAGATAGTTACTAAGAGGTTCCAGACGATGGGATGTGTTTGGCTCTTGTGAGAAGAGGTCATCTTCGAGAGAGTAGCTCTCAATGCCTGTTTCATCCTCGTCATCACTGTCTACTTCCATTTCCTTAACATAAAAGATAAAAACTACAATAAATAGTATGTATTTATATCAGCAACGATTTTGGTGGTGATGATAAAGATGGTGGTAATAATATAACTCTAAGAGAGTACAGTTTGTCATTCATGTTCTTTTTCCAGGTGGTGGAGTTTTACTTTCAACTCCTGATGAGTGTTTCTCTGACATTCTTTTTGATAGAAAAGTTTCCCATATTTTATGTAAGATATACATGACTATTTTACTCAATGATGTTGTATTGTACCTGTCATTAAAAAACTAGTTTTTAAGCATATACTGTATAGAACATTGCTGTTAAACTATTGAAATGATTAACCTTAGGCATGCTGTGTTTACAATTACGCAACTTCTCTTCTGCCGCTGAATTGGTTTTAATAAATGTTACACAATCACCGGTGGCTGTTTTGAAATCACGATAACTTTTTTGTTGTTACAGATATTTAAATAATATTTGCACATATAAATACAGAATTAAATTCTGCATATATTGGTGTAAGTTTTGTTTATATGTGTGATACGAGATGTGTGGGAAAGAGATAAAGACAGATTTAGACCTATCTAGATCTAGGCTTACCGTATTTTTGATCAATCGACAGCTATGAAATATGTTGACTATTATATATTTTACATAATGGAAACATCGTGGCATACTGTAAATAATGAATTTGAAGGACTTACCTCTCAAGTTTTCAGCTTTTCCAGCTGAATAAATGATGATTTCACTGAATATACTATTAACGAATAGTATAATAAACTCGATTCACTGTCATGTCGCTTCGATGAGATGTAGATGACTATATATTGTTATAATGTCCATTTCAAAATCACTTGACATCGTATTCCTGTTATTCTCCGCCATTAACAAAATGGCGATAAATTATCTTCTCAGTGTTGCCAAACATTCCGTCAAAAAGTTACCGATCTCAATTTTTTCGATCAGTTTCGGGTTTTGTGAACCGGGCGGTGGATTCCGCCTTACAAAATCAAGACATGACACAATTCCGGCGGAATGCACCGCCCTCAATGGCATGGTTGTGTAAGGGAAGTTTATGGATGCATGTTTAGTCCAAGAAGGAAGGCATTCCAGTGTTGTCAGTATCCCAAGGATTATCACATCCTGCCAAGAGAGAGCACACACTTCCAGGCAAACTTTCTCATCACTTTTCCATCAGATGTGTTGATATCTGCAGTGATGGCACATCTAGCATTCCCCATTACCTAGGAGTCTGCCACAAAAGACAAAGGTGCAATATCTGCTGGCCTGCATTTCTTTGTCATTCATGGAAATTATTTGATAGAAGACAAAAGTAAGAAATTGAGACAAGTTGTGACAATGATTTTTTTCACAAGAGACAGGTTGTTAGCCTACTTTCCTTATTTCACCCTGAACTAAATTAAGATCCCGTTAGCCACAAGGGCGACATCATATGTAAGATATTTTTGTCAATCCAGGTGAAAAATAATTTGTAGCAGTTACATAGAACCAATTCTGATGTATGGAAGCAGAATAGTGAAAAATTCTTGATTAGGAACAAGCGTCACAGCACTGGGGACATTTTCATATATGCTCTGCCTGCCGTTTCGTCAGTATCTAAAAGTGTGTAAGCTCAGTGTCCCAATCAGGTGCTGAGTGTGAGTTCTGATCTTTCTGAAGAAGGAGCACTTTCTATAAAAACTTGGAGTAGAGGAAGACCAAGAGAGAAGATGCTAGAACCTGGCACTGTAGCATGGGAGAACATCGAAAATTAATGAACTGACATGCACGAGACAGAAAGATATGTAAAGAGATAATGAACTCCTCATGACACAGACTGTAAAAAGAAATAACTGACAGCCCACGAAACAAAAAGTCGTGTAAAGATATGATAACCAACTCCCACGACATGGACTATAAAAAGAAGAATGTTTCAGGAGGGGACATCACCGTAGCCACTAGGTTATTTGCGACAACAACCAGCCTCTAAGCACAAACTCTCAACTGGAACAAATGGCACTAGCAGATCAAGATTGGACCAGCTCATCTTTTTTTTATATTGTTCATTTTCAAATATCTGCTGGAACTCCCTTGTAGCAGGACAATGATTCTGCTAGATTTCCAGTAGTATATAGTACAGAGAATATATATACACTGTGTTGTTGTTTTATTTGGTGCAATGACCTGACACATCCGACTTTGGTGGTATCCGACATTACCATGTCTACAATGTTTACTTTGCTACTGCAGTGGTTTTTCACTTATTCAGGAGATTTCTTTGTCACGTATTAACTATACCTCTCTTATCATAAAGTTTACAATAGTAAAACAATACCTCTGGATCAGGTGCTTTAGGAGCAGTAGCAGAATCAGATTTTGACACTTCCAGATCATGAACTGGAAAGTTCAGGCCACATGCAAACAGTTTATCCTGGAAAGAAACCATAATTAAATCTAGTTGGTGAAATCAGTTATAAAATGTACAGGTATAAATAATTTTGAAAAGAGTAGAAAACTGCTGGAAATTGGAAAGAAACAATTAATTTTCTTCTTTCATTCACTTAAAATGTGCTTATATTTGAAGTTTTGTTTCTTCTATAAACCTGACTGTGTTTTGTAACTTGTACAGACGTCCGCAGAGTTTTTTTTCCACCGTGGTTTCTCTGGGCCTGTGTATTTGTCTCAGCATTGCAAATTCTGGGCATTCTTGATGAATATGCTCTGCTATCTGAGGAGCCTGTCTACATGGCTGTGTTGCCAGTTGTGCCCTGTTCTGAGGCGCAGAATGACAACTTGCTCTGGTTTGTTCATAATTTGGTAGTCATCTTATCTTGGTGGTCGCTTTCTAATTACTTAGATCGTCTGTTTCTTTTGATGGTAATTTATGGATACATCTTGTTGATCATCAGCAATACTTTCCTTAGCCAGACTTCCTAATTTCCAAGTATCCCACAATATGATAATATCCACTGCATTGCTACGTTCCCAGTTGGTATTTTGAATGTAATACAAAAAGGAAAGAAGTCAAGACAGCTTTTTTCTCAAGACTTTCTTTAATCATGTTCACACTTCAACAAGTTCCCAGATCGGATTTGTTTCTTCCTACCTTCTTGTCTTCATTCGGCAGGAAAAATATATTTATTTGTTTCTATTCTTGTGTCACATATAGAGTTTGCAGTTACTACATTTCTTTTGGATCACACACATCCACTTTCAGCACTATTTTTGGCACCACAGGTGCTTTTTCTCTCTTTGATTTCAACTTGTTTAATTGAGACTAAGCATGACTTCATTGTGTTACTAGGACCACCACTTGTAGACCACCACATGGGGTCTTGATTAGCTCTAGTTTTCTGAAACAAACCTCTGCCAATACATACATTGCTCTATGACCATCCAAACCACACAGTTCTTGGACCCTTCAACAGTACTGTAGTTGGACCGTTCAACAGTACTGTAGTTGGACCCTTCAACAGTACTGTAGTTGGACCCTTCAACAGTACTGTAGTTGGACCCTTCAACAGTACTGTAGTTGGACCCTTCAACAGTACTGTAGTTGGACCCTTCAACAGTACTGTAGTTGGACCCTTCAACAGTACTGTAGTTGGACTGTTCAACAGTACTGCAGTTGAGCCTTTCAACAGTACTGCAGTTGGACCGTTCAACAGTACTGTAGTTCCTCTGATGATACTATTCTGATGGAATTACATATTCGGTGGGCAGATTGTGTAGTACGTATGCCCAGTTACCATCTACCAAAAATACTTCTCTATGGCGAGATGCAGAAGGCCATGCGTTCTCAAGGTGGACAAAAGAAGAAGCATTACAATGACTCATTCAAATCTCACTGAAATGTGACATAAATCATGACACATGGGAAACATGGCGAACTGCAATAAAAATAGCCGCAATATTGTGTTAAAAAAGGAAAAATGCAGCAGAGGCTGGCTAGAAAGTTACGGGCACATTAAACACCAATTATCAAAGATAAAGGATCAACTACTGAAACATACAGGAATTTAAATATCTTGGGAGAATTTTTACAAATGATGGAAAAAAGAACAGAGAGATTGAGACAAGAATTCAAAAAGCCGATACATAAATTATGAACTTGCATCAATCATAAAACACGCATATATCCTGATCCAAACTAAAAAACAAATCATAAACTCAATCTTCGCACCAACATTGTGTTATCAATGTCAAACATGGACACTAACTAAAGAACAAGAGAGAAAGCTTCTATCTATCTATGTTCCTTCAGCGCCAAATAAAGCGCATTGGGCAGAAACCATAGCTCTCTAGTTCAAGTGATGTGATGCTACTGTGTGTAATTCGCATGTTGTTCAGACCCATAGTGATACCCTCTTTGATAGTTTTTCTGCAAAGAGTCTCTCTCGGTCTTTTGCCATCAGATACCAATTTTAATGCTTGTAGTGGCAGTCTGTTTTCATCGATGCTAATTACATGTCTGATATAAGTCCATCAATTTTCTTCTTTTTAGAAACATATTAGAGAAAGCTTATTATATGTCAAATGAGATGTCTGACAAAAGCAGCACACAGAACAAGGAGAGAACATGTGAGGAATGAAGAGATTACAAGAACTGGAAACAACATCTGTGTCAAATATATTAAAAAAACAGAGACTGAAATGGTTCAGCTACAATGAGAATGGACCCATATCGGCCAGCAGCAAGAGCATAAAACATGAGAATGGAAACAACAATGGATGAAAGAAGACCAAGAAGAAGGAGTTACCAACGTCACACTATTACTTCATATGTGCCATAGCCTGAAAACCAAACCTCATTAAATCTTACGATTCCTAGAAGCAAAATCAGAGAAAAGACAATAGATTGATAAGAGATAGACCAGAGAGTTAGCTAGGGTACTTTTATTTTGTTGCAACACTGGAAGGAGAACATCTAAAATGATTCTCATATTACATGTTGAAAAATTATCGCCACAGATATTTCAGATATATTTACTTGGTCAGTAACAGGTCTTGTCCAGCCACTCCATTCCTGATGTCTAACAGGTACGTCAGTAATCATGAAAACATTTTGTTTTACCTGAAAAATACAAACATAAACATAATATTAAACGCTTAAGCAAATTTCAAATGCATGCATTATCCAAACCTACAAACAACCTGAAGAAAAAGCTATCTTATTTCTGCTGGCCATATTTAAGCTATGCAGTCACATTGGACCTATGCTCGTGGCCTACATGGATCCCATCAAATGGGTCAACCATCAGCAAGGATATACAGTTCACTTAGATCAAGGGGAGAAGAGACAGAGGAAGACAGAGAGAGAAATTTCAGGATGGGTTGTCACTGTGGCACAAAAATAAGTCACCAACTGAACTTATTACCAACACAAGTGACAGAGAGTTGTGGAGAAGCATGATAGCCTACGTCACTTGGCAGGGCTAAAAAGAGGAGTAAAGAATAGCAACACCCTTTACCTTCCATGCATGTCGTAAGATGTGACTAAAGAGGTTTTGGTGTGCAGTTGGCTGTCCCATCCCATATAGGGTTAAAGTGACCCAGAAGCCATGCTGAAGTTGGATGTACCAGGCTGCAAGGTACAGATATCACAGACAAGCTGTAAACAGTAACACAATATAATTTGCTCTTCAGTCTGCATCCTGCTAATCTGAAGGAGTTTTAGAATGAATACAGAAGAAGAATTTTGTATTTCACATGAAAATTACCCTTGATTCTGTATTTATATCAGTGTTTATTCTCAAACTCCTGCTGGATCTCTCTTGTAACAGGACAATTTTACTACTAGATTTCCAGCAGGATATATTCCAGAGAATGGAAATGCATTGCATTGCTGTTTTATTTGTGCCAATTGTCCAACACATTAGTCTTCAGCGGGACCCAGAATATAACCCCATCTTTAGCACAGGGCAAATGGCCTAATTACTACACCGGGAACATCTTAAATACAAAACGTGTGTATGCATTAAACAAGTTGTCAAAAGATTCTGATTAAAATGTTCAGTTAAACAAGCAGACTCACATCTCGGACAGTTTTGTTGCAGGGAAACTTCTGAGTAAAATGTTTGTATTTTGAACCATCACGGAAAGTAATGTTAAGTGTGTACTCTCTGTCACCTTCCAATCCATGTGAAGTTCTGAAACAGATAGAAACAGTTACCAATACAGTTAGCAACATTTGTTACAAATATCATTGTGCACTCTATTTAAAAAAAAAAAAAGATTTATCTATATTCTTGATTAGCAACTGGTGTCACGACATTCCCACAAGTGATGTCAACCATCTAAGGATATATAAGCTCAGTATTCAGTCAGTTGTTTATTGTGCGTTTATGATCCTTCCAGAGAAGACACACTTTCTCCACTATCTCTTGGTTATTCATATTTTTTCTATCATTCTTTGAACACATACATTGTCCATTTTTAGTCTCGTCTTAATAATTTTGTAGTGTATTCATCTGGTTTTTGTAGTGTACCTGCCGTAATTATCTCTACCATACATATTAATCTTCTTCTTCTCGTTTGCAATCTATTAATAAACCTGACATTTCATGAATAATTAGCAATCTACACTTTGCGCTTTACACAAAAACAAAACAAAAAAAAAATAAAAAAATACTGTCATCTGTGCTTTACCAAATTCTTCTCCTTCATTTGTTACTTAAAACTTATTCTATGGAAACCTGTGAAGACACATTTTAAAAATTAGGTGCTATTTTAGGATCAAATACCAACCCATCTGCAATTTTCCATATCTGGAGAGCCAACAATGATGAAGACAAATGCACAGTATACTATCCTCATATCCACTGGTCCCATTGATCTACTCACAGTCAAGATCTGATAAAATACTTAAAAAAGAGCCTGATTTTGTGTCTTGATATTAGCAGGCATCAGAATGGTAGACAAGCCAAAAACTACAGTCTAGATTTACTCACTCTCAAATACTACCTGGTATTGGTTGCATAAAAAAACCCAATAAAACACCAACTCATTCTCAACAAAATGAAGGACTTTCGGTCATATCAATATTGTGATGCGGAGAGAATATTGTGAAGTTACTATAAATTCCTTGTATTCTATGAAACAAAAGTATTCTGTTTAACTTTTAGGTCCCCTAAAAATTAGCTTTCAAGCAGGCTTCACAAGATATTAATCTACTGTCAAAGTCAGAAAACTATAGCCTGTGCAGCAAGGACTTGAAACATTGAATATAAATTCAATTCATGCAATCTACTGTCAAAATGACACTCAAGAGCGTGGGCCACACAACAAACAACAGAGGTCAAACTGTCTCAGCTTTGTTGTTCATAGAATGACAGTCTGGCACACTGCAGCATCTCTGTAAAACAAATTGTGAGGAACTCACAAAAACCTACAACAAACTGCTCTATAGATGACCAAAAAAGAAACAAGATTATTTTTAACTGATTTACACATCAACTATTGTATTCTGGGATCCCTTCCCTTAGGTTCTATTTCAACTTCAACTTAGGTTCTTTATGTTGCGCTGGATCTGTTACTGGGTGATGATTTTCTGGTGAGAGAAATCATTCTCCCAGCCATTTTGGTTTTATATGTGTTATGGTTTTGTTTTCTTAACTGTTTTTGTGCCTTGATAAAGGTCCCAATTGGACCGACACGTTGACAATTGTATTTGTTCTTTATTTTATTGTTATTTTCTATATTTTCTTATTTTATATTGAGTTTTCTTCAGTAACCAGTCTACCTTATTTAGTATTTACCTCTATTTATCTGGTTACTGTGGCACTTCCATTTTGTCAGATATCCTCCGATATTCAGGTTATTTATATTTATGTACTACTTCAACAAGTAAATTAATCAACAGCATTGCTTTTATCCTTACCCTTCTCCCTCTTGGGTCACTGTTTTATTAATGGTGGGACTTGTGATGTCTGGGGTTAGCAAATACAGTGAGTTATCCCTTGGTAGGTTCAGATCTTGCAAAACTGTCTGAAATGATAATAAAGAAAGGTGCAGCACCTGTACAGAAAATACTAGCATTTTTTTAGTAATCAGTCAGTGGTTAGTTAGCAATTAAATGTTGAAAGCAATGTAGCAATTAAATAGATAAAAGCTTGTTTCTTTTAATAGCTAGACACACATGGACTCTACAGGGGTAAAGAAGAGAACTGGAAAGACCTAGAATACATTTAAGAAGATGCCAAAAGTTCTCAGTGATACTGTCATCTTATGGAAAGACCTAAATAAGAAATCTTCTTCTCCATCAGTGTTGATTCTCAAACTCCCACTGGATCTCTCTTGTAACAGGACAATGGTCCTACCAGATTTCCAGCAGGATGTAGTCCAGAGAATGGAAATGATGTGTGTCACTATTTTATTGGCGCCACTGACCAGACAAACATCTTCAGTGGTAAGAAGAAATCTAAGAACAAGACTGAAAATATTTGTTAGTGGTCTATGGTCTTATCAGGGACTTAATTAATTAACTACAGAGAGATTAGAACACTTGTCCTCAATCAGAAACAAGTTGATGGGAGCAGAGATGTGTGAAGTTTGTTATGATGCCTGGGCTAGGAAATACCCAGCAAAGATCTTACTTCACCTCTCTATGGATTGTTATATCAACAAACTTGACTGATTAACAAATTAAGAATCTGCATAATTTGGGTGTAAAAAAACAAAAACCAACAGAATCTAAGGGTTATTTTTAGCTGCAATACATACAGATTCTTCAGAAGTTAACAGGTATTAAAAAGTTAAAATAATTTACAGCAATAGAACAATTAACAACCACATTAATCAAGTTTAAAACTTACTGAGTCATCCACTTTGCGCTTGACCAAACCTTTCAGTTGCTGTTTATCTCGAGGGATACCAAGCTCTGATTCTAGTATTTCCTTTATGCGACCTACAAGAAGAAAAACAAACAGCTGACTTACTGAAGCCAAATCTCAAATAAATTTGTTCCACTTGAATATCATAATTGTGCTGGTGTACTGCTGGGTCCAAAAGGTGTGCAGAGAACAGCAAAACTGTTTACCTTTCATACATGTCATAAATGGTGTCTAAGGAGGTAATGGGGTGGAGCTGGCAATCCCATCTCATATAGTGTCAAAGTGATCCAGAAGCTATGCTGAAGTTAGATGTGTCAGGCAGAAAGAAAGTGATCCAGAAGCTATGCTGAAGTTAGATGTGTCAGGCAGAAAGTCGCATATATCGCAGCATAGCTGTAAACTATGAACCAACGCATTTCATTCTTCAGGTTATATCCTGTCAATCTGCAGGAGTTTGAGAACGAATGCAGAAGAAGAATATCATAAATGTATTCTGTAGTACACGGAACGAATTGCGTTGAGTAATGGTATATACATTAATTGTGATTTATGCACCTTTCAGCCTGCCCCATCCAACTTCTGCAGCTTCTGGATCACTGAGAACCTCCATGGGATCAGTCAACCAATCGTGCTCCTAAAATCCTATTAGCCACATCTTACAATATGTGAACCTCCATGGGATCAGTCAACAAACCCTGCTCTTGAAACCCCATTAGCCCTATCTTACAATATGAGAACCTCCATGGGATCAGTCAACGAACATTGCTCCTAAAACCCTATTAGCCACATCTTACAACGTGAGAACCTTCATGGGATCAGTCAACCAACCCTGCTCTAGAAATCCTATTAGCTACCTCTTACAATAAAATCGTATTAGCCACCTCTTACAATATGCGATGAAGATAAACAGTGTTGCTATTCTTTGCCCTCCTTTTAGGCCCTGGGAGCCCAAAGGCATTTCCTGATCACTGTCATGTATTCCATATCATATTTTCTACTCGTTAGAATAACTTGTTGGGAAATACAAGGGTCTCAGAAACCACCATGAGAACAATATCACTGGCAAAGCAAAGATTAAAGTGGTCAACTACCAAAAGGTGGATTTTATAATCTTCTAGCGTTTCACGAATAATGAAGTTATAATTTCACAATATTGAACAGTTTGAGACAATATTCTGCATTACCGAACACCTATGTCTGTTCTAATAGCAGTAAATGAAACAAGATGTTACAGACGAGTTCTGAGAATAGATAGTTAGTTAGTTAATTGTCGGATCATCATCACTGCACTCCGAAGAAATCCAATCCGCTCCAATCCCTCTCTGAGTGTGTCCGCTATTACACCTCTGCTAACAGTTCCTGTTCTATGTTGATTGACCATCATTCGTCTGCGCCATGCAATCTGTTCTCCTCCTGCGACCCCACATTTCAAACCATGTTCTTTAATTCTAGCCATTGAATAAGAATCATCCACGTCAAGTTCACTGTCACGTGCTGTCTCCCGTAGGGAATTCAACACTTCTGCCAGATCCGTTATTTCTCCCTGGGGTATAACAAGAGCACATGACGCCAGCAAATCAGCTCTCTCGTTGCCCCGAATGCCAACATACCCAGGCATGAAAATAAAATTCACAATCTCCAACGCAACACTCTCAATATCTCAGTCCATTGTTCACATACGAGACCCTTTTGTACTTTCATAATCAAACTCATCGAGTCACTAAGAATACTAGTCCATACAACCCTCTGTGAGCTGACCCATTCTAATGCCATAGTCATACTATTTGCAGTCACAGCAAAAGCTCCACTTTCTTCTCTAACACTTTTCCCTGTATACTGAGCTGTGAAGGTCCACGCACTACGAACATGTCTAACCACAGATCCATCTATATATATATATATAATCACATCCCCTTCACCGGAGTTCTCATTGACCAATGCCTGCACCTTAGCCTCCTCCACCACTTTTCCCCCATTCCTTGCTTCCCTATCAAGTGTTATTATAACTCTGAAAGAAGTTTGCAATCCATGGGTGGGCATATTCATTCTGCACCTGCAGCTACATCTTGGAACCTACACAAGCTTTGTATAATACCCTCTGCTCGTCCCATCTATGATTTTCTCTCGGGATGCAAAGGATGTTCTTTATCCTCATTTATTTGAAGGTACTCCCTTGCACAGCAATACTGTATTCTATGTTCTACTGTTGGATAGTTGAGCAAGTATCCCATAGCTCGTACCAATGTGACCCTTTTGCATCCCAGAACAATCAACATAGCTGCATTCTGTATTTTGTCCACTCATGCCACCTGAGTCTGGCTGAATGTCAGAATTGCCAGTGCATACTCCACCACTGATTCCTGGTACAAAGAAAAATCCACCTCTGCCCAAACTGGGCAGCAACCATAACCTTCATTGCTGCCAGTCCTTTACTGCCCTTGTGATCATGTGGTCTACATGTTCCTTGAAGTTCAGACTTCTATCAAAAAGTACCCCCAGGTACTTCATTGTACTAGTTCATTCAAGCATGACCCCCACCCAATGAGACACAAGGCATTGGCAGTATTTATAATGTGATTGTTCAGAGAAAACCATGCTATGCATGCCTTAGATGGATTCACCAAAACCACTGTATCCTCACACTTTTTTCCTATTCGTCCCACCTCCTTCTGTACTTCAAGGATGCACATTTCACAATTTTTGCCATGCCTATACAACAAGATATCATCAGCATACGACATAGATTTACCAGATGCTGTCATCTGACTGCTGGTGATTTGTACTGTATATATTTTAAACAGCACCGGAGACAAAGGAGAACCTTGAGGTAGACCAGAGCATATGACTGTTGGTTCCGATACCCAATCATCACACTTAAGTACCACCTTTCTCTGTAACAGATCCGCACCAACCCAGTTGACAACATATGGACTTACTGAAATCTTCAACAACTGCATTCAACAGCAAAACAAATAAATTCTGCCATGTTCTCTTTCCTTGGGCGATATCCTCTCAACAATGATGGTAACAGCTTATTCCTCTCAAGAGGGCTCGTTACTTTTCAGGAAACAATTCTTTTTAATAGTTTGTCTTTTGTATTCTGCATTGTTATAACAATAACAATATGAGAATACCATGGACAAAAAAGGTCAGTCATAGGGTCATCATGAGAAAAATGAAAGTAAAAGAAAACGTGCTGATTAACAAGGTTCTCTAAAGAAAATGATAATGAGTTGTGATTGCGGGTTATCATCAGTGCACACAGGACAAAATGCTACCAATGTCAACAAAAAAACATCTTATCCAAAACTATCTTCATTCCAACCCTGTGCTACCAATGTCTAACATGGTCCTTAACAACAAAACATAAGAGATAGCGGGTTACAATAGAGATGAGATGTCTGAGAAAAGCCACAGGAGTGGCCAGAAGAAACAGAATTAGAAACGATGTCATAAGAGAAAGAGTGGGTGTCATATCAATTCTACAATACTTACAAAACCAACAGATACAATGGTTTGGTCATCTGGAAAGAATGCTGTGTGATTCATTAGTCTATAAAGCATATATGAAGAGAGGAGAAGCAGAAAGAAGAGCCAAGGGTAGAACTAGAGTACGCTGGATCGACAACATCAAAGAGACATTACACGAACACCAAATAACATTATCTGAAGCTGCCAGAAAAGAGAGAACAAGAACATTGTATCTCCCTCAACACCCGCAAAGGGTAAAAGAGGAAGGAAAGAAGAAGCACACAGGACAAGTCTATAAGTGTTCTGATTTCCATCTCAATATATCCAGAATATAATGGCTGACCGTACCAATTAAATGCTGATTTTTCAGACTCTTCATATATAAATTATATTTATGGGTTGTTCTGATTTTTACACCAATCTCACACAGTCATAAGAGCGATCATGATTTTGAAAATCTTCTGAGCGGACGAGATTCAATAACACTTTAACTATATCAGAACGATCCATTGATGTACCTATTGACACTAAAAATGGAGGGGATGATGCAAGGGCAATGAAAAAGAGGTAGACCACAAAGAAGATGGACACAAGATATCAAACATCACCTGAACATGACAGAATGGGAAGGTTTTTCTCTTCTTCAGTGCTCATTCTCAAACTCCTGCTGGATCTCTCATTTAGCAGGACCAGGGTCCTACCAGTTTTCCAGCAGGATGTCGTCCAGAGAATGGAAATGCACTGTATCTCTGTTTTATTTAAGCCAATGGCCCAAAACATCAGACTTCAGTGGAAAAATTAGTTCATGACAGGCAAGAGTTTTGAAAAGCTGTGATGACTGCTACATCCTGTCACAAGATTGACAGGAGTTTCAATAAGAAGCTGTGATGACTACTACATCCTGTCACAAGATTGACAGGAGTTTCAATAAGAAGCTGTGATGACTACTACATCCTGTCACAAGATTGACAGGAGTTTCAATAAGAAGCTGTGATGACTGCTACATCCTGTCACAAGATTGACAGGAGTTTCAATAAGAAGCTGTGATGACTACTACATCCTGTCACAAGATTGACAGGAGTTTCAATAAGAAGCTGTGATGACTGCTACATCCTGTCACAAGATTGACAGGAGTTTCAATAAGAAGCTGTGATGACTGCTACATCCTGTCACAAGATTGACAGGAGTTTCAATAAGAAGCTGTGATGACTACTACATCCTGTCACAAGATTGACAGGAGTTTCAATAAGAAGCTGTGATGACTGCTACATCCTGTCACAAGATTGACAGGAGTTTCAATAAGAAGCTGTGATGACTGCTACATCCTGTCACAAGATTGACAGGAGTTTCAATAAGAAGCTGTGATGACTACTACATCCTGTCACAAGATTGACAGGAGTTTCAATAAGAAGCTGTGATGACTGCTACATCCTGTCACAAGATTGACAGGAGTTTCAATAAGAAGCTGTGATGACTACTACATCCTGTCACAAGATTGACAGGAGTTTCAATAAGAAGCTGTGATGACTACTACATCCTGTCACAAGATTGACAGGAGTTTCAATAAGAAGCTGTGATGACTACTACATCCTGTCACAAGATTGACAGGAGTTTCAATAAGAAGCTGTGATGACTACTACATCCTGTCACAAGATTGACAGGAGTTTCAATAAGAAGCTGTGATGACTACTACATCCTGTCACAAGATTGACAGGAGTTTCAATAAGAAGCTGTGATGACTGCTACATCCTGTCACAAGATTGACAGGAGTTTCAATAAGAAGCTGTGATGACTACTACATCCTGTCACAAGATTGACAGGAGTTTCAATAAGAAGCTGTGATGACTACTACATCCTGTCACAAGATTGACAGGAGTTTCAATAAGAAGCTGTGATGACTGCTACATCCTGTCACAAGATTGACAGGAGTTTCAATAAGAAGCTGTGATGACTACTACATCCTGTCACAAGATTGACAGGAGTTTCAATAAGAAGCTGTGATGACTGCTACATCCTGTCACAAGATTGACAGGAGTTTCAATAAGAAGCTGTGATGACTACTACATCCTGTCACAAGATTGACAGGAGTTTCAATAAGAAGCTGTGATGACTGCTACATCCTGTCACAAGATTGACAGGAGTTTCAATAAGAAGCTGTGATGACTACTACATCCTGTCACAAGATTGACAGGAGTTTCAATAAGAAGCTGTGATGACTGCTACATCCTGTCACAAGATTGACAGGAGTTTCAATAAGAAGCTGTGATGACTACTACATCCTGTCACAAGATTGACAGGAGTTTCAATAAGAAGCTGTGATGACTGCTACATCCTGTCACAAGATTGACAGGAGTTTCAATAAGAAGCTGTGATGACTGCTACATCCTGTCACAAGATTGACAGGAGTTTCAATAACAAGCTGTGATGACTACTACATCCTGTCACAAGATTGACAGGAGTTTCAATAAGAAGCTGTGATGACTGCTACATCCTGTCACAAGATTGACAGGAGTTTCAATAAGAAGCTGTGATGACTGCTACATCCTGTCACAAGATTGACAGGAGTTTCAATAAGAAGCTGTGATGACTACTACATCCTGTCACAAGATTGACAGGAGTTTCAATAAGAAGCTGTGATGACTGCTACATCCTGTACTGGATATACTACCTCATGATGACCCGCAACTCAGAAAACAAAATGACTAATGTAATACGCACCAACTGTTTCATTATCAGGCAGCACCACAGGGATATTCTTATCTCTGTATTCCACGTTTAAGTGAATCATTCGGACAGTGTAATTCAAAGGTGAAGAACTGTAGGAAAGGCCAGATGCCATATCTGATGCTCCATGATCTGGTTTTCGTACATGCACTCCCATGCTATCCATGAACATTTCAGATCCAAATCTAACATTGCTGTGTTGGGAGAGATCTGTTAGATGCTCTGCAGATGGTCCAACCTCATCAGGAGGGAAACCACCACCATCTGTGGGTCCGAAGCCCATGATGCTGTTAACAGCTTTCTGAAAATGTTAGCAGAATAAACTTGGATATTTTAAAATATATTTTAGATCAGTTAAAAATTTGGAATTATGTATGATTGCATGAAACAATAATTTGTTGTATTTTGGCTTTGCAAAGTTGTTTTTATCTTCTTCTTCATGTTCAGCATCTGCAGTCTAGTTATATTGTCAGGCCAGTCATCTGGGTGAAGTCCACTGTCTTTTCCAGGTTAGAGTGGCTGCTCCATGGCTCTTGCCTCAAATCTGTATCTTCTGGCAAGATATGCTATCTTCACTCTTTGTATGTTGGGCAGTCCTGAAGTATGTGTTGAGAAGTTTGGATTCCAGATCCACAAGGACATTCATTTGTGTATAAGATCCTAATTTTGTGTATAGTCAGTTGGCAAAGGTGACCCAACAGTCTGAAGTGGCCTATTCTAAGGGGAAATAGTGTGGGCTGTTGGTATCTTTGGAGGTGGTGTATTGTATCAGGTTTGTCTTCCACCTTCATTGTTTCTTCCACTTTGACATGTATGTGTTATGGATTGTTTTTTCTTTTCTGTAAGACAGTGGGTATCTGTGTTGTTCCATTCACTATTTTTTCTTGACAGGGCGTCTACTTTATCATTTCCCATGATTCCATAGTGTGATGGTATCCACTGATGGGTAATAGCTGAGGACTTTTGGATATGTTTGAGCTCTTATTGTTGTTTCCATTAAAATAAAGCCACAACTATATTTTAGCACTTGTTTTTAAACTTCAACTGGATCTCTCATATTGCAGGACAATGGTCCTACTAGGTTTCCAGCAGGATGTGGTCCACAGAATGGAGTTGCTTTGTGTCACCATTTCATTTGTGTCAATGACCAGACACATCCAACTTCAGCAGTGCTATAATTATTATTATTATTAAGTTATATGTAATATGACTGAGAGATATGAGCAATGATATCTGCACCAGAAATAAAATATCAACATTTTAAATATAATACTCTACACATGAAAAGTCTGGTTGTTGAATGGTTGACGACCCAGCGGTTTATGTCCTTTGTTCCAATTTTGCTGGGAAATCTGTGTATTTTCTACCCACCCAAAACCATTGCTAGAAATTGGCACACCATCTTAAAAGTAAGCTTACAACTATGCACTGCTTTAAGTCTTTGCAGCCAAGATAAGATTCACAGTACTCATTTTAAACCACCGATTACCTACTGATTATACTGAAGCTCTTTGTCTCCAGACATGAAACCAAATGTTCACAGCAAAAAAGCTTGTCACATCCTGAGCCCCAGTCATAGGATAACAATGTAGCCAGTCTTTCCCCCCCCCCCAATACTCAGTGCTGTGAAGTACATCTCTGGCTCCCTCCCAACCAGAGTGCATAAATATACACAAATAACAAAGCATAAAAATACACGAAAAAGCATAATTGTATAAATAACATGCTACAAGAAGAAAACTTCAATATACAGGTATGATACTTACTAAGGTTTTCTGTTACATGTTTGTTTTGTTTAGTGGAGCATTGGTGAGACCCACAGACATACAACATGCAGACAGGTTTCACTATTGGCCTGATCATTATGCAAGATTTAACTCACAGTATACGCATGTGGTTGCGTCTGTGGGTCTCTCCAATGGCCCACTAGACATACCACCCATGCAACAGAAAACCTTAGTGGATGACATGCCGTTATATTGAGGTTATCTTCTTATAGAAGCTTCATGGCATGTCATCTATATAGTTATGATTTTGTTTTGTTGTTGAAATGTTTTTCATGTTTGCCTGAATATATATGTATGCACCCTCTGTGGTTGGGAGGGAGCCAGAGATGTACTGTGCAGCACTGAGGAGGAGGAAACTGACATCACTGTTTTTCCTATGGCTGAGGCCCATCATAGAGGCACAGTGACTCAGGACGTGACAATCCTTTTGACTTGAACACTTGGTTGCATGCCTGGAGCAATAGAGAAGTTCTGCATAACCAGTAGTCAATTGGTGGCGGGGAATGAGCACAGTGAACCCTATCTTGGCTACAGTGGCTAGGAGCAGTGCATAGGTTGAAACCTACCTTCCTGGAGGTGTGATAGTTATTCTCTGGCTCTGTCCCGTGGTGGGCTGAAAATCCACAGACTTCCCAGCAATATAATGCCATCTAATGGCATTAGGTCAAAGGGCATGAGCCCATGGACCGCTGGATCAGCAACCAGCCAACCAACCAACTCACAGTATACGACATGTCAATATAAAACACAATGGGTTAATACTCCAGTCAGATTTGTAAAACTGAAAGTCACAGATATCGCAGCAAAGCTATAAACCATGACAAAACACATTCTGTTTTCCAGACTTCTGCAAGCTACAGAAGTTTGAGAATAAACGTGGTGAAGATAATGCATTAGAAAGACATGCTCTGATATGGAATCAACAGGAGACCTAGAATAAAGTGAAAAGACATTAAATCTTTAAGTCATATTTGCATCATATAGAAGAAAAAAACTGAAACGGATATCTTCTTTTTTTTACATTCACTCTCAAACTCCTGCTGATTAGTAGGAGGTAGTCCGGAGAACAGAATATGTTGTACATTGGTATACAGCTTAGCTGCATATATCTGTGCCTTTCTGCCTGACACATCCAACTTCAGCAAGGCTTACGGGTTATTTGGCCGTACATAGAATTGGACAGCCAACTTCACCCCCATAACCTCTTTAGTCGCCTCATGACATACATGAAAGGTAATCAGTGCTGTTATTCTGTGCTCCCTTTTCGGCCCTGCCGTGTAGCAGATATTTACTAATAGGGTAGACTGGAGTGAATTTGTGTGTAGCATATACTCTTACGAAGAATACAAAACTCTTTGATTGATGCAAAGAGTTACATGATCCAATATTAGGAGAATCACTGATTTAGCATAGCCCTCAGTAGTGAAGATAAAACTGATCACCAGATAAATTACTGGAAACAGTCTTCTTCTTCTTCTGCAGTGTTTATTCTCAAACTCCTGCTGCATCTCTATTGTAGCAGGATAATGGTTCTACTAGAATTATAGCAGGATGTAGTGCAGAGAATGAAAATGTGATGTGTCACTGTTTTATTTGGACCAATGGCCAGACACATCCACCTTCAGCGATGAATCAGTCTAATAGTATTGTAAGAATTCATCATCAGGTAGCATATCATGGACAGGATGTAGCAGCCATCACAGCTTTTTAAAATCCTGCTGATTTTGTGCCAATCTTCCTGCTTCTGTGAGTGTTATGTTCAGATGGTCTTTGATATCTTGTGTCCATCTTCTGCACGTGTCTTCAGAAATATGTGACTATCATCTAAAGTTGGCTGTTTTGTAAAGTATATCCATTTTTGCATCTATTTGGAAAGTTTGAAATATTTCTATGCACAAATAAAAGTTCTTGAAAACATGCTTGAATTTCTTACAAAAGTTTTGCACTATCTTTGCCCATCAAAGGCCAACCAATAAACTTACAATTTTTCATTTGCTCATGAGCTAATATCACAAAATGGCTGACCATAGCCACGAGGCAAGACCTTTAGGATATTGTGATTGGACAAAATACTACTGTATGTTTATAAAGGTTTTTGGTGAAGATTTTCTTCGCAATGTCTACCAATGTCTCCAATTGTCTTTTAGAAAGATTAGCCAGAATAAGGAAACTATTGATATGTCTTTTAGAAAGATGGGCCATATACTAAGAGTTTTAAGTATACTTAATTGTAAGAATTAAGTAATGCAAACAATGTAATGAAAACAAAAATGTCACCTCAAGATTCCAATCATGTTGTATGAGTATGCTGGTGCAAACATCAAAATCCTCAATGCCTGTCACTGCCTGTATAAACAAGATATATTTACATCTCATGAATAAACAAATCAGTTAGCTACAATCCTGTAAATCAGATACTAAGAAATAATTCTAAAAAAACCCAAAAAGATTGGTTGAACTACTGGGCTGTAGTGATGTCCGATCTTGCCATGCATTCTGAAATGAATGGATCTAGAAGAAAGGACAACATAAACTTGCGATGACAAGATCAAAGCACTGTTTTCCAGCTCAGAACAGAGCATGTTCCTCTTAATTATGAGGGGTGATCAAAAAGTTTTGCACTTTAGTCCTCTTCACCCCTCAAAGTAATGCACTTCTCCCATTTCTTCTTCACCTTCCACATGCCTTGATTGTAGAGCATCTTCTCATGGGTCTGAAATGATGTCTCAACTTAAGTAATCGAGTTCCGGATGTCAGAAAAATTATGCCCACAAAGAGGATTCTTCATCTTTGGAAACTGGAAGAAGTCACTCGGTACTAAGTCCAGTGAGAAGGTGGATGAGGAATGATTTCATACCCACACTGTTGGGCAAAGACAATGTGGCCATGAGCTGCTTGAGTATTGGACCATCCTATTGATGGCCCTGTAACCAATGACCTTAAGAGTAGCTGTGCCTAATTTAATCAGAATCATCAAATATTACAAATTGCTATCGAGAACAACAAAAATGAGCTTGTTCTTTTATATGTAGATGAAATCCCTGCTCTTTTTATTAAAATTTGCATATTTCTGTGATGGTCACATGCGAGTATATTACGGGATTCAAAAGTGAGTACAGGAGAGCAACACTGTTACCTGTCATGAATGCTATGAGAGGCAATAAGGAGATATTGATGGAGTTGGCAGTCCCATCCCATAGAAGATCAAAGTGACCAAGTAGTCATGCTGAAATCGGATGTGTCAGGCCAAAAAGCAGATTTTGCAACAGAACATTAAACCATGATGCAATGCATTCTGTTCTCCAAATTACATCTTGCTAATCTGCAGGAATTTGAGAATGAACACAGAAGAAGAATAGAAGGCTATGATTTAAGTCCTTAATGGTACTAGTCAGTTTGAGTCATCATAGTCACAGCTCAATGAAGGAAAGTTGTCACATGCATATCTTTCATAGTGAAGGTGACATCATTTATCACACAAGTCCTGGGAATCAAGCATCTACCTCGCTGGTGTGTTGCTGGGCCTGGGAGGTATGCAAAGAATAGCAACACTGTAACCTGACATGCATATCATAAGAGGCAACAAAGGATAAGGTAGTGAAGGTTGTTATCCTATCCCATGAAATGTCACAGTGATTCAAACATCATGCAGAATTCTGATGTTATCAGGTCAAATAGCACAGATATCACAGCATAGCTTTTAGCTATGACAAAAAACTTTCTGTTTTTCTGACTATATACTAGTAACCAGCAGGAATGTGAGAACAAATGCAGAATAAGAAACATTGCCTGTGAACATCTCTGCTGTCTGTCAAAGATTGGCAAGGTACGGTAAAGTTAACTTTTTTTTATATACCTGGTCTGGCTGTGGTTTTATAGCTACATTTGGTAGTAGTCATAGACACAGTTATAACAAGTCATAGACCAGTTGCACGATATGGGGTATATAGTACTTCTTCTGTTTCTATGACTAGAATGCAGAACCTGGAAGGGAAATGTGGTTTTGCATGAAACGACAAACATATAGGAATCAAAAGGAGAGTTATCAACCAACACAGAACAGTAACTGTCAGTACAACATGCTGAATGACATATTGAATATGAGATCAGAACAACTAAGCATGTCTCCAGACTGCCATGATGATGACTATCTACTGACTAACTAAATATAGAGGGGTAAACAAATGTCAGGATAACCAGACATTGAGGTCTAAAATAAACTTGGTGACTTCTCTCTTATGTGGATATGGTTCTTCAAATTAGAATTTCAATATTATTAACGTCAGTATTAAAATAATCTATTAAATTAAACTGTTGCAGAAATTGCAACATTAAAGAATGGATTTTGCAGATTCACAAGAAGTCACCATTGCTAGCTTCAGTAGTTAAGGTTGCCATTTATAAGCCTAGGATAAATTTCTTTTTGTTGCTGAGTACTGGCTAAGAGTCCAAATAGAAGAGAATCCAATCAACCCATCAATTGACACACTGCCTTTATATGTTTACCACAGACTCACCTACCCATTACCAACAGAAAATACTTTAACACATGAAATTGTAGTACCTACCTATCTATCTATTCGCTAAACTCTTTGTTGCCTTTCACCATCAGGGGTAGAAGAGTTTTCTGGAGATGGCCCTCATGTGTGCTGAGTATATTGTTGAATTTGTTGCCTCTTTTATTTTAGTGGTACATCGTTTTCATGGTCTGCCTCTAGGTCTTCCTTCACTGTATCCGTGTAGCATAGCTTGCTGTGGTATGCTGATGTGTGAAAACCATTTGATCTGTTGTCTCTTAATATATTGCAAGATTGGGGTGGTACTGGTTCTTTGTCTAATGTCCTCATTCCTCACTCTGTCTCTTAGCGATATTCCTAGGATTCTGAGTAAGCATGACATTTCAGTTGTCACAAGTTTGTCTTGTGCTGTTGTTGTCCATGTTTGGCATTGGTAGCACAGCATTGGCATAATAATCATTATGAATGTTATTTTGGTGTTTAAATCTACATTTTTTTCCTGAAGATTGGTGTCATTTGCCCTAGGGCTTGGTATGCTTTACTACAACTATTGTGTATTTTTTTTTGCTGCTCTTGCCATCTGTTGTTGTTATATTACTTATATTGCTTCCTAGGTATGTGAATTCTGTCACTTGTTCCAAGTTTGTTGTCGCAATATATATATTGGTGTTTCTTTCTGTTCTTCCTATCTTCATTACCTCTGTCTTTTCTATATTTATCTTAATACTTCATGTTAAAGGTTTGGGCATGATTGATGACATTGATGATGTGCCTGTCTTTGTAGTTGCTCTACTGATGGCCAGTGTGCTACTACTTAACTACTACTAGTTAGTGCTTGTCAGAGCTCTCCATTTTACTACGAGCTATCGTGTTCTCACTGACGGTTTGCTAATCCTGCCTCAGTGTTATAATACCATCATTAATGTCAAATTCAAGTCAACACAAAACAATAACAATATTTCAATCTCATTGTTATTAATATTTGATTATTTGTGTTGTTGAAATTCTAATACAACATTGCGCAATAATTGACGAATAATATTAGCTAATAAATAAAACTAGCAATAATATACTCTCCATATTGGTAACTAAAGATAAATAAACTACAAAGTGTAAGCCTACTCAATTTAACAACTTCGTGGCAAAAGATAACAGTGAAATTACCTGGAAATCGATGAGTATTTGATCCCTGGATTCGGCCATCTTGAAAACTTGTTTTGGGTTTCAAGTTGCCAGGTATGTTGTAGAGAGAATCTCCAAATATTGATGATAAAGAACAACGAAACATTCAGGCCCTCCCTGGTTTCAGTTTCCATGCACATTTTTTAAGGACAAAAATGAATGCTCGATGGGGTAGAGATAAGAAAAATACGGTTCACTGTCCAAAATTCGTCACGCAAAGACACTTTTACTAGTCAACTATGCTGATTTAAAAGTAATATATGCACTTCCCTCTGAGCTCTGAAAATATTTATTGAAATTTCAAAGGACTAAAAATAATCTTGTTTGCCCCACCACACATGAAATAAGCTCAGTTTAGCCCGCAGACCCAAAACAGTTGCCCATCTCTGTTGGAAGGCTCTGGTCTATGCTGTCTCTACATAGGCCCTAATATGCAAGTGATCTTATTTCACTATCTATCTATCTATTCGCTAAACCCTTTGTTGAGTATTTTGTAGAATTTGTCGCCTCTTATTTCGGTGGTCCATCGTTTTCGTGGTCTGCCTTCATTGTATCTATGTAGCATAGCTTACTGTGGTATGCTGTCTGATGGTAGTCTGCTGATGTGTTTAAACAATTTGATCTGTTGTCTCATAATATATTCTAAGATTGGGGTGGTGCTGGTTCTTTGTCTAATGTCCACATTCCTCAATCTGTCTCTTAGCGATATTCCTACGATCCCGCGTAAGCATGCCATTTCAGTTGTCACAAGTTTACGTTTGTCTTGTGCTGTCTTATTTCACGAGCTCGATAATGAGGGGGAAGGGTTTATTTCATGAATAAACATCATTCCCACCGCTTTTTGATAAATTATTAAGCAGATTGTATACTTAGTGGAATATTGTACAGCATTTTGTACCACAGTTAAAAAAAAAGGCCCACTAAAAGTCCTCCGTATCACATCCTCAACAATAAAGGTGATGATGTTTTTTTCTTTGTTAGTATACGACCAAAACAAAGTACAGTAAACAAACCGTAAGTTTCAGTATATAAGTTTGGGCGTGGATGGTGTAAATAAATTATGTCAAAATTTTGGGGAAGGGGGATATGTAAAAGGGTTATGGATCAATCAAAGGGTAGTGGAGAAGCTGGACTTTCTTATTGCTTCCTTGTACTAAATTTCATGTTCAGACTTCATTCAGTCATGTTTGAACACAGTTTGACAGTCGTTAACAATGGGTGAGGAGGTTGGTGTTTGAACTCAGTTTGACAGCTGTTAACAATGGGTGAGGAGGTTAGTGTTTTAACCAAGTTTGACAGTTAACAATGGGTGAGGAGGTTGGTGTGTGAACCCAGTTTGACAGTTGTTAACAATAGGTGAGGAGGTTGGAAAAAGCAGGCGTTAAAATAGACCTACAGTTTTTTTTATATACCAATTAAATTGTTTGAATTCGAAACATCTTTCTCAAAAATATGAAACAAACCATGTAGTTGTTGCATATATTTGTGCCATTTTTTTTTGGGGGGGGGGATAGTGGTTTTTGTGTGGACATAATTAAGTAAGGGGATGGGGATCTCTGAATACTTGACTGCTGTTTTGTTGACAGAGGGTAAGGATGTATAAAAAATTAACAAAACATTGTTGATATAATTTATGAACATTTGATGTTTTTCGATATTTTTTCCCAACTAAAAAAAAAGTTCACCAAGTAGTACAATTGTCTTTTGTAACATACTTCTGTAATATACTAAAAATAGTGACAACAGAAATGACATGTCTACGAAGAATACTCGGAGTGCCATTAAGAGATAGAATTAGAAACGATAACATCAGACAGATACCCAAAACAATACAAGTATTGGAACAGATCAAAAGACAATAGATCAAGTGGTTTTCACACGTTTTTCCAGACTACCGACAGATTGCATGAAACAAATGGCCATGACATAAAGGCTTGTAAAGCCAAGGCAGATCATGTAAAAGATGGATCACAGAAATCAAAGAAGCCACAGGAATAAGTTTTCAAACAGCACACAATAAGTCCATCTCCAGAGAACTCTTCCACCCCTGACGCCGCAAGACAGGGCCACAGCGTATAAATAGATAGATAGATAGATAGATAGATAGATAGATAGATAGATAGATAGATAGATAGATAGAAAGATAGATAGATATATATATAGATATAGATAGATAGATAGATAGATAGATAGATAGATAGATAGATAGATAGATAGATAGATAGATAGATAGATAGATAGATAGATAGATAGATAGATAGATAGATAGATAGATAGATAGATAGATAGATAGATAGATAGATAGATAGATAGATAGATAGATAGATAGAAAGATAGATAGATAGATAGATAGATAGATAGATAGATAGATAGATAGATAGATAGATAGATAGATAGATAGATAGATAGATAGATAGATAGATAGATAGATAGATAGATAGATAGATAGATAGATAGATAGATAGATAGATAGATAGATATATAGATAGATAGATAGATAGATAGATAGATAGATAGATAGATAGATAGATAGATAGATAGATAGATAGATAGATAGATAGATAGATAGATAGATAGATAGATAGATAGATAGATAGATAGATAGATAGATAGATAGATAGATAGATAGATAGATAGATAGATAGATAGATAGATAGATAGATAGATAGATAGAACATACGTCAGAGGTGAGCAAACTACGACTCAAGGGCAAAATCCCACATATCAAGACATTTTTATTGGCCCGCCAGACTAATTTTGAAATAATATTTCTACTGTCCAATGATATCACATTATATGCGCCTTTTGGTCTGACACACCTGACTTCAGTATGAATTCTGGAGCACTTTGATCATTTATTATATAAGAAACTCGACCCCAAACTCCCTCCACCAGTCTCATCATACGACATGAAAAGAAAAATAACAATGTCGTTATCTATGCTTCCCGTTTGGGTCCCGTCAACACAGGGACGATACTCACCAATAATCCATAGAGATCTTATAAATTTCATTGCCCAGCTGAGACGAAAATGTTCTTTAAGATCGCAACGGCTCCCAAGTCTAACCAGCCTTTATTGCTTATCGGGTTAATCCGGTAAGTAAATAATGCGAGGGAGAGAAGATGGCTACCGCCCTCATATAGCAGAGCCACTGAAATGTAAAGATTACTAACATCTCACACACCAATAGCATTAATAAATGCTTTGAGTTTAACTTTACTTTTTCTACTATAAATATGTACTTGCACACAAGATGCCACAGCTCAGCTTCGAACCCGCAACCTTATAAAATGATTTGATAAATACTATTACATTAACATGTAATACATATATTGTTACTAGACGGTCTAATTACCAAATTGTACAAATAAATCAATCAAGTACTATGCCGAGTGGCGTAGGCGACCATGCTTCTCCACAACTCTCTGTCTCTTGTGTTGTTCAGTCGGTGACCTCTCTTTGTGCCACAGTGACAACCCATCCATACATTTCTCTCTTTGTCTTCCTCTGTCTCCTCTCCCCTTAAACCGCCCTCTTATACCAAATAGTATAACCAATGTAAAAGAGAAATAACAATAATGCGATTTTACTATTTACTAGTTAGATTATCTAGTAACAATATTACAGTAACCATAGTATTCTTGGTTTAGTTACTGCAGCACTCTCCACCTTGTCGGATATCATGTAACAGTTTGGTTATTTATACAATTGCTTGACTGGTGAGATAGGCAAGTAGTTAATGAGGTTACTCTCTTTTGGAGCGGCACGCCTTTTTCAACCAGCGGACAAAAAAGTCCAAATAGGTTATATCTGGACGCACTACCATGAAATATTAGTGGTAACAAAGACCCCAAGTTCGTATGAAGATAATTAACACAACTAATAAACATTTATGAAGTCGTAAGTTTTGCATCTGTTTCCTATTATTTGCTTCTCTAATCACGTTGCAGCCAACCCTCAATGCGGAGACGGTAATTGATGATATTTCTTCACACATATACACTGGAATGAGAGTAGAAAAGCATGGCAGGATTTTTGTGTAATGACCTCAGTGGCATCCACTTTGATTCTAGTGGATTGTGGGCCTTGTAGATGATTATGATGCTCCCAGACGTGGATGTTACAATGTGTTCTTGTTCTGGCTAACGGTCCACTCAAAACATTCAGATTTCTAAACGCATGCGCACTAAATAAAAACCCAATGCTTTTCGTGGTGATCAGGTAGAATGATTCCAGCAGTCGGATAATGCTGGCAGGAGTATATTAACTCCGAAATGGCCTTTTTTCGAACGGGATTAGGTTTTACAATTTCATACACCTGTGTGTTTCCACTGAATGGGTCTTTTTTTCTAATGGGATTAAGTTTAACAACTTCATACACCCGTGTGTTTCCGGAGCCCAAAATTTGAGCAAAGAACACCGACACAGTTACCAGCCATGTACGTCGTAATCGAGGCGACTAAGGAAGTTTTGGGGTGGACCTGGCTGTCCCATTTCATAGAGCGTCAAGTGCCCCAGATTATGGCCAGATACCATGCTGACATCGGATGTGATCAAACCGGAAGGCGCAGATAACGAAGCCAATCTGCAAACCATGACCAAACCAATTTCATTCTCCGAACCACATCCTGCTAATTAATGTACATGCTTTCGAGCAGTAACACAGAAGAAGACAACTTCATAGCTTCTTTGATTTTGTTTCCTTACCTAAGGATGGAAAAATGTTGCCCTGTTTCTAAGAACCTTCTTCTTCTTCCGTTCTCTAATAATGTCTATATCTGCGGTGTTGTTTCTTGTATAAATTAATTGGACAGTGTTTTTCATTTCTTGTTTTGTACCATAAAGTTTAACATTCATAGGTGTATCAGACGACCAGTATGTGCACCTTAATGTGTTATAGTTTGCACTTTCTTGAAATATTTGTTCTGAGATCTAGTTGACTTGCCCACATGTACACTATGCTGTTGTACCAATTAAAAATTGTGTATACATATGGCTGTTTGTGGCCAGTTCTGAGTCGAAAATGGTGACTTGTTCTTGTCTGCTAAGTAGGTGGTAGTCGTAAGTTAGGCTTTATCGTGGATTTCTTTTGGTGATAGCTACTTGGTACAATCCATTGCTGCATGTTAGAACCCCCCTTGGCCAGTTGATCAGCTAACTCATTTCTTGCTATTCCACAGTGTGATGGAATCCATTGCAGTATAATTCTACATCTATTTTGCACTATGGAAATACCTATCTAATAACCAATGGGCACCTTTTTTCACAGCCGTAAGGGAAAACACACACACATCCCCCCCCCCCCCAAATAAAAATATAACAGTGATTACAATTTGTCAGTGACCTACGTTTAAGTTAACTTTATCTTCATGGTCCAGTCATCGGTTGCTTTTTTTTGCGTTCATTCTTAAACCTCTACTGGATCTCTCTTGTAGCAGGATGGTCCCACTAGATATTTCTTGTAGCAGAATGGTCCCACTATATATTTCTTGTAGCAGAATGGTCCCACTAGATATTTCTTGTAGCAGAATGATCCCACTAGATATTTCTTGTAGCAGAATGGTCATACTAGATATTTCTTGTAGCAGAATGGTCCCACTAGATATTTCTTGTAGCAGGATGTAATTCAGAGAACTGCAATGTCTCGTCGTTTTATTTGCTCTAATGGCTAGACACATCGAATTTTGGTGGTGGTAACTAATAAGTTCAGTGTTTTAGGACTTCCATTGCCCAGTAGAGGTTCTACTGTATGTAGGGGTAGCTAGACCCAAAAATTACCTTTCATATTTTTAGCTACAGTTACATATAGTAGAACTTCTATTGCACCAAACATGACCAAAAAATTATTTTTTATATTTCATGTTTGGTGCTCTTTTTGGGAAAACCACCGAAGAGGGAAGAGGTTAACTTCTTTTTTTTTCTTTCTTTCATGTACCTCTTATGGTGATGTACGCTCTTTTCAACCGCGGACGTTAGTCCAAGAGTTTGGTTATACCAGAGATCTATAACCATTAAAGGGTAGTGGAAAAACATGTTTTTTTTTCATGCTTCTTAATACTAAATTTCACGTTCAGACTTCATTCAGAGATGGGTGTTTGAACCCAGAACCCTCTTCCCCTTATTTAAGGGCGTAGATTGGAGATGATTTGATTGCACACAAATCAAACACCATCTATGATAGCGACCGCTCTATTCCCAGTCACAAAACTGTCGCAGCACAGTGAACGATAGCGGCTAGCATTAACAACCATATTTCTATTATAATTCATAATCACGAGATTAGTGATTAAACATCAGAAGGCAGTAGGCGGGATTTGAATCAAATCCGCACCGCTGGCACCTATTCGCCTCGTAACTCGAGTCAATACGTACTCTGAATTCGACCAATCAACATCTCTAAAACAGAACAGATGCGATTTTAATAAAGTCCTCTAACGTGTATATTATCATCATCATCATAAAGTGCCGTCCCCGGCTGCAACAGACTTTCAAATCCCATGTCTCTTATTTTGGTGGTGCACTCTGCTAGACTGTAACCTGTCCATCTTGTGATGTTACTTTCCATATATACAGTATATTCTCAAATTACTATGAATATGAATCGGTCGCTCTAACCCTTCTTAATCACCTAGCAAGTAACAGTGTCGTTATTCTTTGCTGTCATTTCGAGCCCATGCAACACACGGACAGACAGGTAATTTATAGACAAGATATTTTTTTCGATCTCCAGGAATTGTGAGAAATATAGCTCTTCTATCTTTTTGTGAATCTGGGAGGTTTCTTGCAGAGCTTCATTTCAAACCCAGAAGACTTAATTATCTGCGATGTACACTTCATTGAGAAGAAGTTCTTACTTCGACGATATCTGTCTATCATACACAATGGTACTTGCAATCAGGGCACCCAGGACATTCAGGTTACAGCCACTATGTCGTGCTTCTTCAGCGACTGGACCTATCATGCGCTTGAGAACCGTTACATATATCAATTTGGCGCTCTTAAACCCTCTGGGGTCAATGAGTTTCAGTCATATGGATGATATCATTTTGTTCCGTATTTCTCAGTTTGTCTCGTTTCATATGCACTTGGCTGTGTTTTGTATATTCTTTGTCTGTGTTGTTTCAACTTTGACTTAGTTTCAACCCTTTCGGCTCATGTATTTGGCTACATTACATTGAACTCAGTCATACGAACATCTATACTGGAGTTCTTGCTCGTCGTTTTTAGTGTGTATATAGTCTTGATAAAGGCCTTTTCGTTGAAACTTCGATTGTGTGTGTTATTATGTGTGTCTCCAGTGATTAGCAAAACTTCATTCTTTACTCTGTTCCTATCCTTACCTGTTGGATGTCAGTTACGCGCAGTAAGGACATATAATAGATCTTACTCAGAGGAAACAACCCAGCGTATAAGATTTGTGAGGGATGGGGCAACACAGGGCAATATAAGGGAATAACGAAATAGGAAAGTTTTGTCAATATTTATGTAAACGCTATTCCTTCATGATCTTATTCTTTTTTTTCTTATTCATTCTCATTTTATTATCTACTTTTTCTCATCTTATCTCTTCCTATCATACACATTATGTGTCACTTTGTGTAGTACTCGTTTGTGTTGGTGTTTGTTTTTTGGGCTAGTCAAGATGTTTCACTCCAAATATCGTCTGTTTTTGGGATTCATGTTAGTTATAGTCTGTTCTTGTAGTTGTTAGTATGTCGTGTACTTAAATACCAGTAACATCCCTCATCTATTTTCTGTATTTTCCTTACTCAGAAGTGGTGCATGACCGAGAGGCTGGAGCTGTGGTCTCACACCCGTGATGTGCAGAGCTCGATCCCATATAAGAACTGGATTTTTTTTTCTTTCAGAGTGTAAATTAAAAAAAAAACGATTGCTCTGAACATGACGTGGAGATAGCAAAGGCATGCGATCACTGTATCATCATCTATAGCTTCCCCACCAATGCATCAGCTCTTTCATTGGCTTTGAATCCCACATGACCTGGACAGTACATCCCAATATTTATATTCTGTATATCCTTTCAATTTCCTGCAAATTCTTAGTTTAAAAGAAAATTCCCAACAGTTGTTTATTTAGTTATTTGTATGCATTTCTTAGTGATTCTGTCGCCCGTGTGTCTTTGGGCTCCAAAAATTATGAGTAAAGAAAATACTGTATACCTTCCATGCATGTCGTAAGAGGTGACTAAGGATGTTTTGAGGTGGAGTTGGCTGTCCCATCTCACATAGGGTAAAAGTGAACCAGAAGCCATTCTGAAGTTGGATGTGTCTAGCCGAAATACGTAGATATCGCTGCAAAACTGTAAACTATGACACAACACAATTCATTCTCCGGACTACATTCTGCTAGTATACAGGAGTTGAGAATTAACGCAAAAAGATGATATAATTTTAAACCTTCTATTCTACGCAGGTCTCTATCAGTCAAAGTTTGTAGGTTTCTAGTTGTTCTTTTGGCATTGTCCATGTTTCTGAGAACTGCAGAACTGATTTAATATTTAAGTTGCCCGTGTGTTCCCGCATATATATATATAAGATTTAGGAGGTAGTTTGTTGTTCCATCCGGTAGGAGGGCTCAAAGTGACCCAGAAGCGTAGCTGAAGTCGGATATACCAGACTGAAAGGCACATATATCACATCAATACATTCAATGTTGTATACCACATCCTGCTAATATAAAGGAGTTTGAGGACGAACCCAACGTAGAAGAAGATTAACTTTTGAACTAAATAATATTGCTAATTAGTAATAAATCAAGAATCACTCTCAAACTTGTTTGAGAGTAGTAATATCACTTAGCAGGGAATGCAGAGAATGGTGTCCCACAGCTGTGGAGAAAGAAGTGCAGGCTTTGGTGAGTGAGAATACCAAAGAGGGGGATGTGATTATATACACTGATGGATCTGTGATTAGGCCTGTTCGCAGTGCTTAGGCCTTCACAGCTCAGTGCGCAGGTAAAACGAGCAAGGGGGTGCCTTTGCGGTCACTACGAGTAGTATGACCATGGAGACTATGGCGGTGACCAGGGAATTTGAGTGGCTAGTCACTCAGAAGGTAACACAGGTCTGCATCTTGAGTGACTCTATGAGTATGATTAAGAAGGTACAAGTGGGTCTCGTTCTCGAACAGTGGATTGAGGCCTTGAGAAAGGCGAACTTGAAAGTGGTTACATTTATTTTCGTGCCGGTACATGTGGGCGTTCGAGGCATGAAAGAGCGGATAAACTGGCATCTTGCGCGATAGTGGCACAGGGCGATGGGGCAATAGATCGAGCTGACGTTTTGAGCTCCTTAAGAGATATAGCATACGAGAGTGAGACTAATGTAGATGATGATTCCTTTTCAATGGCTAGGATTAAAAATTAGGGATTGAAATGGGGTGTTGCTAGAAGTGAACATTTTGGAGGGCACAGAAGAATGATGGTCAACCAGCATAGGACCGGTACTGTCAGCAGAAGTGTAATGGCGGATACACTCAAGCAGAGATCGGAGCAACTATGGACGTGTCTAGTTTGCAGTGATGATGATCCGACGACTAACTAACTAACTAACTAACTAACTAACTAACTAACTAACTAACTAACTAACTAACTAACTAACTAACAAGAATCAACTAAATAATATTGTTAACCAAGAAAAAAAACAGAGAAAAATTAATTGGTGAACTTTTAATTATTTCCCATTTTGTGATCAGACATGCAGTGCAAATATAATCAATCATGATTTTTGTGATTGACAACAGTGAAAAGGAAATAAGTCAACACATTCTTTGTCTTAAAATAAAACCAGACTTTTGTCTCACATTCATGGATGTACACGAAAGAAAATAAAAACAATTTCTTTGTTAGCACTCTACCCACACGTTTGATATAACTTTCACGTTTGTCTGACTTCTAGCATACGTGAACATGAACAACCATCACTTCCTAGATATTGTCAATATGTACCCCAAACCTGCATAACTACAATATCCTTCCCATAAATCCTCAAGTAGATTGTCAAGATATGGCATACATGCCAATTTCTAGAAGGATTATTATGTATTTCAAACCAAAATATCCTTTATATTTTATAATTCAGCTCGTTAGGAACGAATAATGTTAAGATTCATGCTGGTGTTGTTGTTTCATGTTGTTGTTTCATGGTGTTGTTATTTTTCCGGTTGCAAAATACTGCTATGAAATATGGACACTAAATAAAATAGCGGCAAAGAGGATCAGCGCCTTTGAGATAAAATGCTACAAAAAGATGCATAGAATATCATGGAAGGAAATAAAAAGAGAAACTAATATATTATAAAGACATTGAAGATGTCAGAGTGTTGGTTACTTAACACAATAACACAAAGAAAACTACATCTGTTTGGTAATATAAAGAGACACAACTGTTTAGAAATACAGATAATGGAGGGCAGGACACATGGGAAGCGGAGAAAGGGTATACCAAGAAGACGATGGACTGACGACATTAAAGATAAAATGAATACGTCGTTGGAAAATGCAAGCCGCATGGCTCAAGACAGAGAAGGGTTCAGGGAGTTCATTGGGAAGACAACGTTCTGGAGAGAATAGGCGCCTACGTCATATACCAATATAAATAACCCAAATATCGGAGGATGACCGACAAAAAGGAAGTGCCGCAGTAACCATACATTTTTGAGAAATCCATTTTGTATGTTTTTATTTTGTTTATATTCGTTATGGTATTTTGTTTTTAACTGTTTTTGTTGTCTTTAAAGGTACCAATTGGACCGACACGTTGACTATTGTATTTGTTCCTTTTATTTATTGTTATTTTCTATATTTTATTATTTTATATTGATATAGTAACGTATTTACTTTATTTGCATTTACCGTCATATACCAACAATTCAGCTCGAAATATTCCTTAAATTATATATTTGAGCTCAAAATATCCTTAAAATATGTATTTCATCCCAAAGTGCTCTTAAATTTCAGCTTAAATACTCATGAAAATCAGTATCTTAGCTCTAAATACCAATAAAATAATTATATATTTCAGTGCAAAATACATCTTAAATTTTGTATTTTAGCACAAAATACCCCTTACAGAAAATCTGTTGTATAAAATAGATACTATAGTTGATAGGATTGTAAGGTAAAGAATGTGAAATATCACGTTTCTTGCCATGAAAGCAAACAGGAGAAGATGGTTTTAGGCCCATATTTATCACTGACCATAAACATATTTAGGAATAATGTGGTCAGCAAAACGCTAACTGTCTTAACTTTCCCAGGAGATCTAGTATCAAATTCCTTATGCTGAAGGACATCGAACGTGCGTTGATTGTGTTCCAAAAAGGAAGCAAAGAATAGCAATACTGTAGCCTGTCATGCATGTTGTAAGAAGTGAAGTAGGAGGTTTAGAGATGGGGTAACCGTCCCATCCCGTAGGTCAAAGCAACTCACAAGTCATAGTTAAGTCGGATCAATAGGACCGGAAAGGACTAAACAATATTACAGCCAACCTGGCAACAATGATACAACTCATTTAGTTTAGTCTATATACCAGCTGACAGGAGTTTGTGAATAAACACATACAAGAACCTAGGATATATTTAGTCAATGGTATTAAGACAAAAGAGAAAATGATAGCAGATAGTTCAAGGGCTGCACGCCTAAGAAGATGTACAACGGTACTATTGGGCCTGGGATTATTTTTACACACTGTTTAAGAATCGTTGCGATGTGTGAGTCTAATTGGCCATGTGAGTCACATACATTATCCCCATGGATCGTAGATTTGGTTTATTATGGTACAACAACAATATTAATATCCGGAATGACTGAAAGGTGCATACTATAAAGTCTTCAAAATAATCAGTACCTAAACTCTATTGGATTTACTAGGTGGAGGGAACTCGTGGCATAGCAGGTAACACATGTTTTGTCTTTGCCATGACGTATTGTTTGCAAATGCGTTTCTTGGAGGTTCCTAGGAATTATCACTAAAAGCAATGGAGATATAAAATCTGAGTGATACTCTCATAATGCAGGACTATACTCGGTTATAAGGAGCGAAGTGCATATGGGAAACCCGAGTACGATGAAGACAATCCTCAATGCAGTTTAAGTCTTTAATATAAAAAGAACTAAGATGGAGAATGGAGTAGAATGACTAGTCCGGCGTGTGCTGACATTATAGCTCATAAATGCATGGTACAAAAAAATTGTACATTTCATATTCAATTTTACAAGCACATACTTTTGTCAATATCGTGTCTTAATATGTTTAACCTTTCAAATATTCGTTCACATAGAAAATGAATGTTATTATATTATTTTCCAAGATAGAAAATGCCCAAAACAAAAAAAAAGGTTTGCATAATTTATTTTTAGCATGGTATATATTGTCAATATCATGTTTTAATCTATTCATGATGGTGCAGGGATGCATGTGCATTAGTGAATCCATTTAAAGCGTTTATAACGTGTTTTCCCCCCTCAATAACCACTCGGTAAATACGCCCATTCCTCTCATTAAATTGTGCGGGGACACCATTGAAAAAACTAGCACAATGAAATATGTGGGAGTGCTCTTTGACAGAAGTCTACGTTTTAGAGAACATGCTGACCACATAATTTTAAAGACAGGCCGATGTGTGAATAGAAGTTAATGTTTCTTCTATGTCAGGTACTGGTCGTTTCCGTGTAGAATATGCATTGGCAATTCTTACGTTCAGTCTGACGCAGACTGAAAGATTGGACAGGATTCAAAATGAAGCGATATGTATAATACTTGGGCGTAATAGAGATAAATCACTTTGCGAGCCATCCAATTTTTACCCAACTGTCCAGCTACATAGCACAGAATACAGTTATGTAGAGCACGAGCTTCAAATGACAGCGGACAAAAACACTCTCTAAATTCTGAAATTCAGAAAGTGAATAGTAGCATACTATAACAAGAGGGCAGTCATGGATGGGACATGCGGATAACATCATACAAAGTGTGTGCATATTGAACGATGTGGCACCTGGTGAGAAATGATTAATGTGCCCGTGCATTGCTAGACCTCCTTCCGAGTGATGCAGTAGTAACTCCAAATAAACAATACAAAGATTGACGTCTTATTTCGGTAGTATCTGAAGAGCAGCCATTGATCAACGAGAATTCCTAGCAAGGGAACATGATTATATACACGGATAGTTCGGTTGTTAGGCACGTGCGTAGTGCTTACGTCATCACAGTTCATTCTGCAGGGAAGACCATCAAAGTGGAGATTTGCACATTAGTTGTGACTACAAGCAGAATGACTATGGAGATTATGGCAGTGACCAAGACTTTGAACTAGAAGAGTACACAGATGTCAACTCATGTCTGCATCCTTAGTGACTCAATGAGCATTATCAGAAAAATACAAATAGGTTGCATTCGCGAACAGTAGCTTGGGACAGTTGAGAATAGTAGATTGGGACAGTTGAGAATAGTAGCTTGGGACAGTTGAGAACAGTAGCTTGGGACAGTTGAGAATAGTAGCTTGGGACAGTTGAGAACAGTAGCTTGGGACAGTTGAGAATAGTAGCTTGGGACAGTTGAGAATAGTAGCTTGGGGCAGTTGAGAATAGTGGCTTGGGACAGTTGAGAACAGTAGCTTGGGACAGTTGATAATAGTAGCTTGGGACAGTTGAGAATATTAGATTGGGACAGTTGAGAACAGTAGCTTGGGACAGTTGAGAATAGTAGCTTGGGACAGTTGAGAATAGTAGCTTGGGGCAGTTGAGAATAGTAGCTTGGGACAGTTGAGAACAGTAGCTTGGGACAGTTGATAATAGTAGCTTGGGACAGTTGAGATGTTGAAGTTGGAATGTATCACATTCGTTTTAATGTGGATGTTCAAAGCAAAGGAACAGTGGATCGGCTGGCTAACGCTGCTACTGTGTCTGGCGGTAGAACAATGGTTTGTGCTGACATTTTGAACTCCTTACGAGAAACATCACGAGCAAATGAAATTATTGGGGTGATGATTGATTTTCATAACCAGAGCAAAGAAACTGGGATTGAAAGTTGGCGCTGCTAGAAATAAATGTTACTGTGGACTTTAATGAATGTTTGTCAACCAACAGAGAACTGTAACTTTCAGTTATCGTGTAATGATGGATGCACTCAAGTGGAGATCGAACACATATGGAATAGCCCAGAGTGCAATGATGCTGATCGAGCGACTAACCCAAACTCTGTTCACGACCTTTCAAATGTCAAAGTTCAGACAGAAAATGAAGGTCATATTAATTCCTAGCATTATTTCACAATATCATGAAAAACGTAAAAACCGAAAAATAATCACATTAATTTACTTGTATTACCTTACATATTTGTCAATATAATATGTTTTAATCTGTTCACGACCTGTCGAGTGCCAGAATCAAGATAGAAAATACACATAATCTCAGTTTATTTCGCATGTTTATAACAAATTTAATATTTTAACAGTGGACTGTTGTTAATCTTCCATGGTTACTTTGTTCTACCACCTAACACAATAAAATTCTACATAAGCAAAACACAAGCAGCAACAAAATTCAATCAGAATATATTACTATTTCTTAATACAGTATTTTTCTTGGTGTTATAATAATTATGTTCCTATATAAAACAACTTTTCAAAATCCATAATTATTTTTAATTCTTTATTGTTTATACTGTATATAGCGAATTTCTGTTATTACATAAATATTTTGTCAATCCGAACCAAGTTATTATAATGGGTTACTATAAGAATACTTTTATACCGTTGTGAAATCCGGACACTCAATGCAGATATGGAAAGAGGAATTCAGGCTTTTGTATAGACATAATACAGACGTTTGTTAAGATAGTTATATAGAATTGTATAGGCATATTCGTCTGGCAGCAAATTAACAAACTTGCAGATTATTAAAGACCACAATTTTGGCAGTGGTGAAACGACGTAAACGTATTTGGTTTGGACATGTAACGAGACACGACTCACCCTTAAAATTATTTTTGCGAGGAACAGTTGAGGGTAGAAGGAGAAGAGGCGATGTAAAGAAAATTTTGAACTGATAACATCAAGAAATGGTCTAGACATAATTTATCTACACTCATTCGAATGACTGAGTGCAGAGGCGTTTAGAGGAAATTTTGTGCTGATGTCTCCATTGTAGCACACCTACGACCACCCTGGCGGATTATGGGTCTTAATATTACAGTGGAATCCCTCTATAGCGAACCCTGTATAACAACTTTCCCTCTATAAAAACACTCTTCAAAATCCCCAATTATATTTATTCTTTATTGTTTGAACTGTATATAGTGAATTTCTGTGATTACATAAATATTTCATTGGTCCGGAACAAGTTGTTATAATGGGATTTAGCGGTATTATTATGGGAATTGGTTATATAAATATTGGCATGGTATTTGTTGACATACTTCCCCTAAATAAGATACAAAAAAACCCCTACAAATATTCAAATATATTATTTTTACTATGAAATAGGTAATAGTTTTAGTTCTATTGTTATACTCAATTATGGAACAGGCTGAGTGATTGGAAGGTTTGTTCTCTGGCTGGCAATCGAGTTTAAAATATTGCACAACTGCCCTTTTCCTTGAATGGGTTCTCACTGGGTTTGCTGAATCCTTTAATAAGAAAATCTTCTTCAATGTGAGTATCACAATATTTCTGTAGATCGTCAATACACTGAGACACCCGGAATCTAGTGATTTGAGCCTCGCACCGCAGCTGCTCAATCAAGCGACGCTGTTGCTGTAGCCCTTCTTGGAACTTGTTCATGGCGATGTTGCTGTAAAGTGTATGTTAACAAGAATTTGTTAAATGTCCGAGAATATTTGAGAAAGGCAAAGCTATAGTAACACAAATAGAAAATTACATGATCTGAGAAATAACTTCAGTTGTGGGCATATAGCGATTGACAGCCCATATTTATTTTTTTCTGACAAAAGCACGGGTCTCCTCAGTTGAGTAACCATTGTGATACCGGAATTTGTATGTAATAAATAAAATTCGCTTTATACAGTACAAAAAGTAAAAAAATAAATATAATTGGGGATGTGGAATCTATCTATTCGCTGAAACCCTTTGTTGCCTTTCGGCGTCAGGGGTAGAAGAGTTTTCTGGAGACGGCCCTCTTATGTGCTGAGTATATTGTGGAATTTGTCGCCTCTTTTATTTCAGATCCATCGTTTTCGTTGTCGGCCTCTAGGTCTGGATGTTGAATAGTGTTGTTAAATAGCGAAGTTTGTTATAAAAGGATGCGTTATACAAGGATTTAACTGTACTATGTAGCCTAGAGTTTGAATATGTGCGTTAAAACACCAGCTACGATGATTCTTTGTAATGTGGACTCAATTTGGAACAAACTCGTGGATGAAGTTTGGGGGCAGTAAATATTGTATCTTATGTTATTTTTTCTTATGTTATTTTTATCTCATATATGTAGGCCTACTGTTTAATGGTCTGCTTTTGCTTTAGGGTTGTTGGTTGCTGTAACTTGTACAGTGGAATACCTCTGTTCGGTATCCTTCTGTTACAAATTTCCCTATTTAACAACAATATTCAAGATACCCAGCTATTGTTTGTACTGCATATAGCGAATTTCTGTTATTACATATAGATCTATATTTCGTCGGTCCGGACAAAGCTGTTATACATATACTAGAAGCTTACTATCAAAGCAAACAGTAGTTTCTGCTGTGATTTTTTTGCACCTGGATATGAGAGACTGGAAATTCACGTCAGCGTCCTTTTTCTATAGGAAGGACGTTCAACCCAGACCCTACATGTACGTCGCCACCTCCCCAAGTATATCTTCTTCTTCTGTATTCGTTCTCAAACTCCGGCAGATCATCAGGATGTAGTCAGGAGAACGGAATACGTTGTGTCATAGTTTACAGCATTGATGCGATATCTGCGTCTATCGGCCTGACACATCCGACTTCAGCATGGCTTTGGGTCACTGACCCTATATGGGATGGGACAGCCAACTCCATCCCATAACCTCCTTAGTCGCCTTGTACGACATGCATGGAAGGTAAACAGTGTTGCTATTCTTTGCTCCCCTTTCGGGCCCTGACAACACACGGGCGAAGTATATCTTATATATAACAACGATTTATAAATATTGTTGGATGTTTAGACAGCATTATATCATCAAATCGTATCTCTAATACTATATGAACGACCAGCTTCCAAACTGTTCATCCGAGTAACGTGTGTGAGATAGGTTCACTAACCCCTCTACCACAAAGCTCAACTACTTAGATTAAATTGAAGCTAAATCAAACTTTTTTAGTAGATTAACCTTTACCCCCTTCTGAGTAGGAGACTTCTCAGGGCATTGAACACCGCTGAGATGTGAGGTATTCTGGGTGTGAAATAAGACTGAAGAAACCACCCTATCAAACATCGGAAGTAAGAGCTAATCGCTCGTAATTCTTGGGGATAGATACAACAACAGAGTAACAATAATGAGTTCAATGTATAGTTACCTTTATGAGTCGTGTGGAACTCCGAGCCTCAACTGTGGAACTAAAGAATGAAGTCATGATTAGTACAGTGAAATCCCTTTATAGCGCATCCTTCTATAACAAAATCTCCAATTATATTTATTGTAATTTTTTGGGTACTGTATATAGCAAGTTTCTGTTATTACATACATATTTTATCGGTCAAGTTGTTCTAATGAGATTTGTATATCCAGGAATAGGGTAATGACATTTTGCTAATCCCTCAAGACTCACATAATAACACACAAATCGACGTTTCGACCAAAATGCCTTATCAAGCAAAAATTAAAACATACAACAGAAAACGGACAGTAAGGATATGAACGTTCACATCGGCATGCGTAATATTGACTGACCGGAAGAGGTGAAACCACACCAAACAAGGAATGTACAAAAATAGCTACATACATGTGACAAGAAACACACAGAAACTATGGAACAACGAGAATCATACATGAGACAGGCGCTCGTTGATGCCGTCGGGTTTAAAAGTGCTACATTGAGTCCACACACTCTTGTTTTATCACATCAGTCACCGACTTGAGATACATCATTGATTTATCATATCATGGATTGACTTGAGATACATCATTGATTTATCACATCATGGATTGACTTGAGATATATCATTGATTTATCACATCATGGATTGACTTGAGATACCTCATTGATGTATCATATCATGGATTGACTTGCGATACATCGTTGATTTATCACATCATGGATTGACTTGAGATACATCGTTGATTTATCACATCATGGATTGACTTGAGATACATAATTGATTTATCACATCATGCGCTACCAAATGTAATTTTGTTGCATTGTTAAGCTGTCGTTGAAGAAGCATTTAGCCAAATATAGGCCCTACACTCGCCCGTGTGTTGCGAGGCCCGAAAGGGTAGTAAAGAATAGCAACACTGTTTACCTTCCACGCATGTCGTAAAATGGGACTAAGGAGGTTATGGGATGGAGTTGGCTGTCCCATCCCATATAGGGTCAGTGACCCAAAGCCATGCTGAAGTCGGATGTGTCAGGCCGAAAGGCGCATATATCGCAGCAATACTGTAAAACATGACACAGCGCATTTCGTTCCCCGGACTACATCCTGCTAATCTGCAGGAGTTTGAGAACGAACGTAGAAGAAGGTCCTACACTAGTTTATAAGATCTCTTAGTTTACCGCTATTCTGGCTCTTTAGGTGTTTCATAAACTAATCTGAAGACTCATTGAACTCACCCACTATAAAAGTCCTGTCCAAAGTGACTCTCGCAGACATACCCATATGAATTATATAAGAATCGATGGGGTCTTTGTTACCTCTAATATTTTATGGTAGTGTGTCCTGATATAACCTAATTGGACTTTGTCCGCTGGTTGAAAGGGGCATGCCTCTCCAAAAGAGAGGCAAACTCATTAACTACCTACTCTCGCAGACATCTGTAATGTGATTTCATGCGCCATTTTTACTCAGTATTTTTACAATAATTTACGGAATAATTATTATCTGAACTGACAGTGGTCATAACCATATGAGTTCCATCTCATTCAGCAGATTGCTAAAGGGTATGCATGATACTAGTTTCTGTGACGCGTTTATTGTATTTTTTCAAGATCTACCGGTTAATGATCACCCTCTACTATATCATTGAGCAATTCCAAACCAGCTCAAACTTATAACAATAATTGATTACGTTGAGCACACGTTTGATGAGTATTATGGTGAGCGCCCGGATTATGGGACCATATGGTTAGGGTTAAGAAAAAATACAAATTAACAGTATACATATACACGACATTTTCAACCTTGAGGTTTTTGAACAGTAAAAATAATGGCACTACCACAGAAGTATTAGAATGCAGATATCCTAATATTTCTGTGAAATGCCATTATTGTTACTGTTTTTATTGTTTGTTTGCTATTTGTTTGTACTTTCTTGACAAAGACCTTACGGTTCAAACGTTGAAAATGTCGTGTATAGGCCTACTATTATTTGTATTTTGTCGTACCAATACCATATCGTCCAATAGAACGGCAGAGCACAGATTACAGTATTGCCGTGCACAGGCGTACCTTCAAATGCACGCAGATAAGAAACACCCCTTGCATTCCGAAATACAGAAAGTTAAAGGTAGCAGACATCAGAGAGGGAAGTCGTGGATGGGACGTGATGAGGATGTCATACAAAGCGTGTGCAGATTGCATGATGTGGCAGTAGGTGCGGAATGGATAGGTCTACCCTCAGATTTAGAAACTTGTTTAAGAGCAGTAATAACACTTAGCAGGGAATGCGGAGAATAGTATCACACGGCTGTCGAGCAAGAGGTGCAGGCTTTGAACAGTGAGAATGCCAAAGAGGTTGAATGTTTATATACACTGATGGATCTGTGATTAGACATGTTCGCAGTGCTTGGGTCGTCACAGCTCAGTGCAGGTAGATGATTAGGCAGGGAGTGAGGCCTTTGCTGTGAAGACGAGTAGCATGACCATGGAGATTATGGCGATGACCAGGGCATTTGAGTGGGTAGACACGCAGAAGGTAAGACATGTCTGCATCTTGATTGACTCTATGAGTATGATTAGAAAGGTACAAGTGGATATCATTCGCGAACAGTGGATTTGGGCCTTGAGAAAGGTGAGGTTGAAAGTAGTTACATTTATTTTCGTGCCGGGACATGTGGCTGTTCGAGGCAATGAAAGAGCAGATCGATTGACGGCATGCGCAATTGTGGCACTGGACGATGGGGCAATGGATCGAGCTGACGTTTTGGACTCAAGAGTTATATCACGCAAGAGTGAGACTAGTGTCGATGTTGATTCCTTCTCATTGGCCATGATTAACGATCAGAGTTTGAAATGCAGTGTTGTTAGAAGTGAACATTTTGGAGGGCGCAGAAGAATGATGGTCAACGAGCAGAGAACCAGTACCGTCAGAAGAAGTGTAATGGCGGATACACTCAGGGAGAGATCTGAGCAAATATTGACGTGTTAAATTTGTGTTCCACGTAAGCACTATTATTACACAGTGTTACATCAGTCTCAGTTTATTAATAAGTCTCATAAATACGTTATTTGACATCATATGGCTTCCTCGCCCAACATACGCTTACATGGGCAATTTGCAATATCTACTCCACCCGCTTGTCTACTGTCATCTGTCCTGTGCTTTTGAATATAGTCTTACGGCTCACTCATTACCCCAAACCACAGGGTGACCAGCGAAAATATCAACGCCAGTCCCTATAGATGTAACACCCCAATGTATTCCATTCACTCATTTGTGATTAGGAACAAGCGTCACAGCACTGGGGGCATTCCCGTATATGCTCTGTTTGCCGTTCCGTCAGCCATCTAAAAGTGTATAAGCTCAGTGTCTCAGTCAGTTGCTGATTACGCGTTATTCTGATCTTTCCGGAGATGGAGCACTTTCTCCCATCACCTCTAGTCACTCCCATTTCTACCATTCTCTGAATATGCACATTGTCACATTCGACTTCCTCCTCGTCTTCTCGTAGGGTATCCATTACTGCTCTAATCAATTCAATCCTGCCTCTTCTTATCTCAGTGCCGTTCACCAAAGCTTTACCAGCCAACACATCGGCTCTTTAGTTTCCCCTGACCCCAGCATGACCAGGACAGTAAACATCCCCCCATCAAGGCCAGCACCGTGCCGTGGTGATGGGGCTTAGTTCAGCCATCAGGGGCTGGAAACTAAGACTGGTCGGGCAGTCCCATTCGAGCAGGACCATAGTCCTGCCCAAGTAAGCAGAGTGCTGAAGACGGAGGCATCCAGCCAAAAGGCGCACAGATAATCAGGATGCCACGCACAAAACACAATGGCAGCACAGAGTGCCAAAAATATACTTCAAGAGTGTTCTGAGCATGAAACGTTGAGGCAGACATATTGGCCAGAGGAAACAACACTGGAATCAAAACTCTATGGGACACTGTATGAACTACAAAAGACAGTGAGTTTTATTAAGGAGACAGAATTACAGATATAGACATGTTTCAAGTGAATGAAAGAAGAAGAAGAAGAAGTAAACATCCACTAAAAAGGCAACTATTTCAACCAAAGGTAACTAAAAAGATAATCATTTCTTGCAGTGCTATCATTAATGAGTACCCTAATTTCTGCATCAAATACCATATTATTTTTCTGCAACTTATATTGATTGTGATGACTACAAAAAATATACTAAATATAGGTGGTGTGGGTATCCATTCCTCTCCAAGATCAATGTTATTTTATTGTTCTTCTTCTTCTTCAGCGTTAATTCCCAAACTCCCGCTGGATCTCCCCTGTAACAGGACCATGGGACTAGATTTCCAGCAGAATGTAGTCCAGAGAATGGAAATGCGGTGTGTCGCAGTTTTATTTGCGCCAGTGGCCCGACACTTCCGTCTTCGGTGGATACACTAATATGACGCAAAACCAATTATGCATTTTGCGGATCATGGATTGAGAGTCCGTCACATCAACGGATTCTTAGTTCCTCTGGGACAACACAAAATAATTTCAAAAAATAAACTAATTCTGAACAACATTTGTTTCTTCTGACAGGAACAGTCTAGACATTAGTTAGTTGAAAAAGTATTCTCACTGCACATCCAACTATCAGCGCGTACATGAAAATACAGGCTCTTGATAACAAACGTTACAGACGAGAATTACGCATACAAAGTGTTCAAACACGTAGAGGACTGACTTCACTGTACGCAGTTTCCCATATGTACTTCGTCACTCTCAACGAAGCGACACGTCGCTTGCTGAGAGTACCACTTATAGCACGTAACCCCGTAACTTCAAGAGATAATCCACAAGATGGGAAAAATTTACCATGTACACAAGCCAGATTCGAACTCATGACCTCTTTAACACAAGGCGAACACAGCTTAACCACTACGCTGTGGAGATCCCCAATCGGTTCTCTGGCTATTGCACGTTTGATATGCTTAATATTGGGACGTTTCAGAATGTTGGTAACACTTTTAATCCACCCTCTTCTTACCCCCCCCCCCCCCCTCTGTATCTTGTTGTTTCCATTTTCATGGTTTATGCTCTTGCCCGTAGCTAAAAGGGGTTCATTCATATTAAGTGGCCGAACGATTTCTTCCTCCATCACATGTTCTCTTCTTGCTCTGTTTGTAGCTTTTCTTAGACATATCATTTCACAAGTAGTGAGCGTTATCGTTCTTTAGTTAGTGCTCACGTCTGACATTCAGGATGGGGTCCTTTATACGTCCAGATATTATATATGTCAGTGCCAAATATGATTTTTTGGGGACCCCCAAGCTACAGCTTGTTTAACGTGAACGTAAACACTGCACTGCTGACATTGATAACAGAATGTTGGTATGACCTTATGATGTGCCATTTAGTTTCCATCGCGATAGATTTGTGTTCCAAGATTGGTTAAGTTCATAATTTACGTAGTTGGCTTTTTGAAAACTTTATTCATACATTAGTTAATTGCCACATATTCCAGATAATGACTACATTCTCATAACTGTATTAGTGCTGCCTCCTCGGTGTGTGCGAAGATGATTGAAAAGTCCAATTTTGAACATGTGTGTATTTGCTTTTATCCGTTCAGACATCACGCTATAAAAGCGATTTGGTCATTGTAAGTGATGCAAACACATTTGATTGTACTGCTGTGTCACATCGGTGATTTTGAGGGAAGTGACGTCACAGTTGTCGAGCTTTTTAGAGGCACCTTGATAATCCCTCGAGCGTTTTCTTTACCGACAGGATGGCCATTTTCCAAATAAGGAGCCTACCATACATCATCTATTTTGGGATGAATGTATCTTAGCTATGATGTGTAAAGTTATGAACAGTGCCAAAAACAGATGTGCTGGGCCGAAAGGCGCAAACAATCTGCTGTGAAACACAGCAGCACAATGTACGGTCACTCTTCCAGGCGGAAATCACATGAACTTTCGTGTTGGTTATCAGAGAGTGAACACAGAACCAGCATCATAGTACATGGTTTTCCGTAAGTGCTCATCTGTCTAGTCAGTGGTTATCCAGAAACCGCCGGACTACAATCGCCTTTACACTAACTCAGTAGCGATGGCACTATTCCTCGACCTTTCCAGCTCATGGGTTCTGGTACCTTACTCCCTGGTGGCTGGGCGAATCACGGGAGCAATTTTTATTTTCTGGTACCTTACTCCCTGGTGGCTGGGCGAATCACGGGAGCAATTTTTATTTTCTGGTACCTTACTCCCTGGTGGCTGGGCGAAACACGGGAGCAATTTTTATTTTCTGGTACCTTACTCCCTGGTGGCTGGGCGAATCACGGGAGCAATTTTTATTTTCTGGTACCTTACTTCCTGGTGGCTGGGCGAATCACGGAAGCAATTTTTATTTTCTGGTACCTTACTCCCTGGTGGCTGGGCGAATCACGGAAGCAATTTTTATTTTCTGGTACCTTACTTCCTGGTGGCTGGGCGAATCACGGGAGCAATTTTTATTTTCTGGTACCTTACTTCCTGGGCGAATCACGGGAGCAATTTTTATTTTCTGGTACCTTACTCCCTGGTGGCTGGGCGAATCACGGGAGCAATTTTTATTTTCTGGTACCTTACTCCCTGGTGGCTGGGCGAAACACGGGAGCAATTTTTATTTTCTGGTACCTTACTCCCTGGTGGCTGGGCGAAACACGGAAGCAATTTTTATTTTCTGGTACCTTACTCCCTGGTGGCTGGGCGAATCACGGGAGCAATTTTTATTTTCTGGTACCTTACTCCCTGGTGGCTGGGCGAAACACGGGAGCAATTTTTATTTTCTGGTACCTTACTCCCTGGTGGCTGGGCGAAACACGGGAGCAATTTTTATTTTCTGGTACCTTACTCCCTGGTGGCTGGGCGAAACACAGGAGCAATTTTTATTTTCTGGTACCTTACTCCCTGGTGGCTGGGCGAAACACAGGAGCAATTTTTATTTCAAACCACAAATAACGAGTAAACACGAAACCTGTCTACTAGTTGGTGGACGAATGACAACATTACTAATGATCCCAATTATGTTGAGATAAATCTCCAGTGTTGGGAAACAACCCAACGTATTAGATGTGTGAGGGCTTAGGCAACGCAGGGCAATATAGTGAAATAAAGGAAATATGGAATGGGTGTCACCAATATTTAACCACACAACAACCACAAAGACAGACGACACTTCGACGAAAATGTCTCCATCAAGTCAAAAGAATATTACATAAAGGGACACACACTATGATAAGAAGAGGAAGAAAATGATGATAAAGTAGAGAGGATACGAAGAAGAGAATTACGTAGGAACGTTTTCTTCCAAATGTGATGCGTACCACAGTTCAATGATTCAATAAACTCATCATATCTAAAATTAGCTCTGTCATGTGAGCGTCAATAGTGCCGTTATTACTCGTCGTTTTTTTAAATGTGAATGTTTTGATAAAAACCTTTTGGTCGAAAAGTCGATTTGTGTGTTCCCAGTGATTAGTGTAACTTCATCACCCTGTTCCAAATTTCTCAAGTTGGATTTCAGTTTTACTGCAGAGAGCACATATCGTCGATGTCCCCACTGTCACTCTGCAGCCTTTGTGCAAGTTGTTCTGCTTCCTCCTGTCATATTTTATCTTTAATATCGTTTGTCCATTTACATTTTGGGTTGCCTTTTTAACTCTAATGATGGTTGCTGATTCATGACCGTTGAACAATACTCATATGGCATTATCCATCTTGCAAGGTGAGACCCAGTGTGCGTGGGTGATACTGGCAGCCACAAAACTACGAGATAATCTTCTGTGCGGAGGTATTAAATTACTGGTGCGGTTGACATTACTCAATTGAGTTAAGTTACGATAACGGGTTATCATCAGCGCATACCTATCAACTCCATAGGTGCTCCGATACCAGTCTCAATATATCCACCGGAGTGTAGCGGTTGACAGTTCCAGTTCGATTTGTCTCTTCGTATATCTATTATGTTTATATGATGTTATATTTATATGAACCTAAACAACACGCAACAATTGAAAGACCTCTCAACACAAAGACAGAAATGGAAAGCTATGGTTTCTGCCCTATGCGCCGCCTATGGCCCTGGAGGAACATAACATAACATGATATTTATACCAATCTCACGCAGTCTTGAGAGCGACCATGATTCATAATTTTGAAAATCTTCTACGCGGATGTGGTCCTATAACGCATTAACTATATCTGATCGATTCTTTGATGTGCCTAATGACAATTTGGCCATGTTCGCCAGTGAATCAGCTCTTACATTACCCTGAACACCCGCATGTCCTGGCACGAATATAAAGGTAACATTTCTGCTCATAAATTGTGTCAAAATCTCTACCCGTTAACAGCGGACAACCACCGCTTCAACTTTGCGCATCATCTTCAATTGAGACACCAAGTATGCAAGCATCATCATCATCAGGTGCCATGCCGGGTGGCGTAGGCGGTCATGGCTCTCCACAGCTCTCTGTCCACAGTATTATGTATCAGAGTCGTTGTTGTTTCTTTGCCGTGCCAGGTTGTCACACTGTCTAATATTTTCTCACGTTGTCGCCCTCTGTCTCTGGTGCCTTCAATCTTGCCTGTTGTGATTATGTTCTCTAAACCTGCCTGTCTCATGAAGTGGCAAAAAAAAAAAGATTGCATTTTTCTTATATTGTTGATTAAGGTCAGTTTCGCATTTAACTCTTTTAACACCTCTACATTAGTTTTTCTGGCAGGCCATGGTATTCTCAGCATTCTTCTGTAGAACCACATCTCTGTTGCCTCCAATCTCCCACTTTCCAGTTTGTTTATTGTCCAAGACTCGCACCCATGTTAGTATAGGGGTTATATAGCACTGCAGAACTCTCTTTCTCACCTCTAATGACAAGGTCATATTACACAGTATATTTTTCATTTTTCTGAATGTTGTTTCTGCCTGTCCTATTCTGCATCTTATTTCTGTTGAACTTCTGCCATCTGCTGTAATAATTGTACCTAGATATTTGAATTGGTGGACCTGTTTTAATACTATATCATTCACTATGATCTTGCAAGGTGTGTTATTTTTATTCTTTGAAATAACCATTACTTCTGTTTTCTTGATATTTAGGAAGAGGCCTTTCTCTTTGCTTTCTGTGATTACTACTTTAATTAAGTTTTGAAGGTCTTCCTCACTTTTTGCAAGCATAGATGAGTTTTTAAATCTGCGAGCAGCACTTTCTAGCGATGTGTTCAGCAGCACATCCTCACGGCTCAGTAGGAACGTTGGTACATCTTATAACATGCACATCAACTGAAAGTATTAATATTCTGTACTCGCATTTTGTGGGTCTCGGCAACAGACAGTTTAAAAACATAAAATAACACCGAATCCCCAATGTCAAGGACTCCTGTTTAATTGATTTTTGGATTCAATGCCTACCATTTTATGTTTTACATATAAGCTATCGAGTACTCATGACTTCAACTATCGGGACGCAGTGACTACACAATAACAACAACAACACAGAGCGAGACAGCCTTTCAATATTTGGTCACAGCTGTCAATGATTAACATAAATTGTTTTCATTCTAGTAATGAATATTACTTTTAATAAAAAGTGAAACATTTTGATTAATTGTATACTGTATTTTCTGGGTCTACCATAACTAATGTTTAAAAACTTGTACCATTGCTGCCCTTATTTGCCTGAATCTACCATAAATAATTAACAACTTCACCCGACCGCGTGTTGCCGACATGGGAGAAAAGAAATAGCAATACTGTTTACATTCCATGCATGTCGTAAGTAATGACTAAGGGGGTTAAAGGGGTGAAGTTGGCTGTCCCATCCCATATATGGTAAAAGTGACCCAGAATCAATGCTGAAATCAGATGTGTCAGGCTGAAAGGCACAGATATCACAGCAAAACTGTAAACCATGACACAACATATTCCGTTCTCCGGACTACATCCTTTCTAATCTGCAGGAGTTTGAGAATAAATACAGATGAAGCTTCGCCTGTGTTGTATTTTCCCAGGTCAACTACAAATAATTAACAATTTCACGTTTCCCTTGCATTTATTTTGAGCCCCAATGTAATCGAGTATCAGGGCAAGTAAAATATTACTACTAATTTATTACATTTCTTATACTTGAATTTTGGGTAGTTCCTAATATTGTGTGCATTAATATTTGTCATCTACTTAATCTCAGTTAAGTTAGACTTCTGGTCGTAATAAGGTGACACCCCTAACCCTAAGATTTTTTATGTTATGTTACAATACACAATTTGTATTCTTCAAAATAAAGCAGATCTGCAGTTCTCCTGACCAGGTTTCAAGCAAGTATCACTAGAAAGAACATTGGCTCAAGTGGTGGGACATGAAAACAGAACATTTATGCATTACATTGAAATATACTCACCAAATGGTAAGCAGTTACAATGTCGTAGATTGTGGAAACAAGAAACAAACTAAGTGCAATGTCAACATTGAACTAAATGCATAGTAATTGATTGCTGAAGAAACCCACTCATTCCTATATACCCTCTCCCTTAGCATTAGATCAGTAGTTCTCAAAGTGACAAACAGATCCATCTAAGAGGGGGGGGGGGCCACAGAAAAGTAACAATTTGGACAATAAATAACAAAATAGATGTCAATATAGCTACTTCTACTCGTTCATAATCAATATACTTTATGACTTACTGTATTAAAAAAGTCATTAACCTTTTTTTAAATAGGGAGCAAGAGGAACATGGAAGAAAACATCTCTTTAAAGGGGTCACAGACAAATGGGTTATAATTAGCATAAACACAGATCTTTTAATCCTTAATTTATTAGCAAAATTCTTATTGTAATAGTAAGTTTCGACAAGCTACAGAAAAAAATTGGAAGGCAGCAGACAGGATTTGAACCAGGTTCATTCAGCGGACACATAGTGTTGCCAAGTTGTACGGCAAACAGGCGCCATCTGAATTGGCCTGACACAAATCCCATCTGATTTTGATCTAATTCCTATTGATTAACTAAACTGACAGCTTACTGTAACTGTAATCACACAACATGAACAAAAATCCATGATTGCAAACAAAATCAAAGCAAGAATGTGCCTCTAATAAAGCAGATAAATAAATAGGCAAGATACAGTAAATACGTATGAATACAATTCTGTATCAGTGCAAGACACACAAGACAAACAATAATAATGATGTATAATTACCACCAAAAAAAAGCCAGAGAAGATTCAACAACCATATATGGGTCATAATAACACAAGTACCCCAATGATAATAGTGAACAAGTAAATATGTGATACAAATACCTACCACTACTGATAAAAATATGGTAAAAACTATGCCGGCAAAATAAAAATGATGAAAACGGTTGACATATTGATCAAAGATCTTTGTCTGAACACACACATAATAATAGGAAAAATAAACACAGAAAAAAATATTGATTTCTTCTTCTGCGTTCGTTCTCAAACTCCAGCAGATTAGCAGGATGTAGTCAGGAGAACGGAATGCGTTGTGTCATGGTTTACAGCATTGCTGCGATATCTGCGCCTTTCAGCCTGACACATCCGACTTCAGCATGGCTTTGGGTCACTGACCCTATATGGGATGGGACAGCCAACTCCATCCCATAACCTCCTTAGTCGCCTTTTACGACATGCGTGGAAGGTAAACAGTGTTGCTATTCTTTGCTTCCCTTTCAGGCCCGGCAACACATAGGCTTATATTGATTTAAAAACATATTGAAAAAAGAAATTTCATTTGGTATGTGCACTATTGCTTTTGAAAGTACTGTATAAATATATATTCATTTACTGTTCGCAGACTGTTTATTGTTTTATTTTATTATATTTTTTTAAAGGATTTTAAATTAAAATTTTTTTTTGCAGTATTTCTTTTTCTTAAATGTTTGTTTAGATGCAGATATTTGATAGAAACATCAACCGTTTTCGTCCAGATTTATTTTATTATCATTGTTTTTATCTATCATCTCAGATGTTAGAGCATTGGTCTTACATCTGTGAGGCCAGGTTTCAACTCCCAGTAAACGGTGAAGACAGATGTGCCAGGCCACATGCACAAATTAAAATGGTGGCACATTGCGTTTCAATACTCTGGACGGACTATGTCTTGTGGAAATCTAGCAAGACCACTGTTCTGCAACAAGAGAGATCCACCAGTAGGCTTTTGATAAAGAACACAAACAAACAATCTCCTGGTAAGGACTGGGTTTTTTTGCTGTCTGAAGGTAAATTTAAAAACTCACCCTGTACAAGATGCTATGACTACAAGAGTATGCTGTCTTTATCACACAGCCACAAAATCCCTCCCTGTAACTCCCACAACTACAAAACTCCTCACTGTTACTTCCTAACGGGAAACAATGCAGTATTTGTTACACATATTTACTTACTCACTATTACCACATAGTATATAACGATGAGGAGCGCGGCAGCCTAGTGGATAGTGAACTTGCATGCTATCATCTGGTTACAGCGTGTCAGGTTCGAAACTACGTCCGGACATAAAAAATTAAAAAATCAGAATTGTGATTTCTCACTTGACACGACCACTCCTCCAGTCAAACTCAGCTGTAAATGAGTACCTGACGCATGAGTTATGGAAGGTAAAAAACAGCAAGGAAAGGAACTGGCCACCCTACCTAATAGTTGCTACAGCTTAGTACATGAAGAGTTCAGACGGCAGATGCCATGGGACCTACCTTACATAATGATATTCAGTAGTTGTCAAAAGTCAACTAAGAACTTTGAAAAAAATGTACCAGTTTATGTAAGTTAACAAGAGTTTTTTTAAAAGCAACATAAATATCTACCATTACATGCAACAATAAAAACAAAAAAGGAACATACATATCTACTATTACATGTAACAATCTAAACAAAAAATAAATGTACAATGTACACTGGAATCCTTCTATAGCACATCCTTTTATAACAAATGTCCCTATATAACAACACTTCAAAATCCCCAATTATATTTACCCTTTATTGTTTGTACTGTATAAAGTGTACTGTATAAAGCGAATTTCTGCTATTACACAAATATTTCATCAGTCCGGACCAAGATGTTATAATAGAATTTGACTGTAGACGCATGAAGGAATCTAACACAAATAAAATCTACCAGATAGTGTGAGGAATTTTATCTTTCGTGTGACTGCAAATGCTTAAGAAAAGTAATTAAAAAACATGAGGAGACTGATAAAGATAAAAATATGTAGATACTTTCATATTTATAGAAGTATAAAGGAATGGTTCAGCATCTCAACAGGATGAAACCAGCACTCACAGCTGCAAGAGCTTATTCAGGTAATATATTTTTCAATAATGCTTCTACCCCTGATGCCGAAAGGCAACAAAGGGTTTCAGCGAATAGATAGAATAATGCTGTCTTCATTATGCATGTTCTGAACTCCTCATGATTCTGAGCGAGTTGATCTACCACAACCAAGGGCATGTTTAAAGGATGCCAATTATCCATCGTTGTCTTGGGTAGCCATTACCAGCAACCATATATTCCATTACTAATTTTTCCATGATGTTATATATATCTTTATATGGCCAAAAATTTCAGCCTTCTTTTTATAATGTTTAGGTGCTTACTCTTTTTAAAACTTAATATTTTTTTCACTTCCTGATTCGCCTTTTTTGGTGTCTGCGCTGCTTCAAGACTTCCTGTAGAATCTCATTCAAAGGCAACAATTCTCTATGCTAGTGATTTATTTACATCACAAAAATGGAAGCTAGCAGAGACAGACAATGAAAATACAGATTAAGCATGTGACTGACATCCTGAAATTCAGTACCAAAGTATATTAAGGAACATAACTAATATCTAGCACTGCACTTGGTGTTATTCACTATTAAGGCTACAATGTGTCTGCAAGACAAATGAGACATGGGACAAAAGTCAAAAACATGGGACAACAGGAATCTAACAAAACAATAACCTACTAGCATGCACAAGGAAGAAACCTAACTTAAAAACAATATAAGATACCAATTAATACTTTAAAATAAATACAAGTGGTAATTTATTTTTTTTTAAACCCTATGTATTTCTAACATAACACCCGAATTTGAAAAGTTTATACACAGACTTACATAGCATTTAAGTTGTAAGTTGGCAAAGACCAGATAATATTTTTCTGTGAAGTTTTAATTTTATTTTGTGGAACGCAAATTATTCAAGGAACGCCAGATTTATTAATATGAAAAAAATGAACTTGGATAGAATTTTTAAAAAATCAATGTTTAACACTAACATTTCTCTTTCATTTAAAACAGTTTGCAATAGTTTGTCATAATTCATGATGATGGGATATAATTAGAATTAGAAGATGTTTTTACAATTTTAAATGGAACTGGTTACAATGACACAGAAAATAATGACATAGGCCCTATACATATTATGAACACTCACATTTTTTTCTAATCACTTGAACCACAACTTATTCTATGGAAACCCACGCAGGCACATTTTCAAAGTTATGTGTTATTTTAAGACTAAGTACCACCCCAGAAAAACTTCATATATGTTGTTTGCAATCAGACATAAAAGTAAAGACTGCTTGCATATTAGTAAAGTATACAAATAAATAAATGCAAAGCACATGTTAAAACACATGTGGCATCTCATGCTGATAACTGTGGAGAAAAATTCTGGGAATCACTGCATTTATCAGGTATCCATCATCCTATCCCATGATCTTTCAGGAGTTGAAGAAAAAAACAACACAAAAAATATGAAATCTCTCCTTTGGTTTAGGCCTACTCATGTCCCAAGTATGTCTCAATGGCAAGGAAAAGGGAGATTTTATTTACTACACTTGGTTCAGGAATTATGAAAAATCATTACACCTCTTTGTTTACTCATGAAAAAAATATTATTTCCCTTGCTTTACTAAAAAAAAAACAACAACACTTGGTTTACTCATGAAATTTATTTTATTTCTCTTGATTTACTCATTAAAAAAAGCAATAATTTTCTTGGTTTACTTCTATTTGTGAAGAATACACATTATCTGCTTTGGTTTACTTAATGATGAAAACAAAATTACCTCACCTGGCTTACTGATGAAAACAAAATGACCTCACTTGGCTTACTGATAAAAACAAAATACACTGTAACTAAATTGTTTACAAACTCTTAAACATATGTGCTATACTGAAAGATAAAGATCAAAATTAGAGATTATATACATGCAATAAGTATTGCAGTGGAACACATAACAGTGACATGCATTAGATATTGTTTGAAAAATTTCAAAACATAAGCTGAAACAAACCTTTTGGTATTGCACATGTCCTGTGAAGGAGTGCGGGGAGATTTTTATGGAAATAACAACTGCTTTGCTAAAGCAGTCGCCATTATGTGTACAGCTTGGATTTTAAATTTTACTCACAAAAGAGCAAAATAAATTCCATAATGTGATTTGAATGAGAGATTGTGAGACCAATGTTCTAAATTAATCTACCATAAACAAAATTGTATGATAGGTCTGTAACTAGATATCAAAGTGGCTGTTTATAACAAATCAAAACATGTGCTCTTCACATGCAAATATTTGTGCTTATTCCACTTTGTTAGCAAAAATTTGTATAAACTATAGTGTCTCTCCCTTGATAAAAAATGCATGATCAAAGGATAACACTTTCAAAGTAGCTTCAGCAACAATTACATTTACTGCCATCCATGAAAGTCCAGATACCAATTTTTAGATATGTTATTGGAGAATAAACTTTATCTGGAACAGAACACCATAAATTGGTGTACAAAAGCAGATCTGAGCTAAAATGACTACCAACTTGAAGTGTTATTTTCATAAAACAAGCTTTAATAATTTAAGGACGTATACCACAATTTAACAAACAAAATTAAGTTAAAGAAATAAAATGAAGAGAATCACAATCAAGACAAAGAAAGAAATTGCCTGATTAATATTTTGTGAGGTGCCATACAATATTTTTCTCAAAATACACATGACATAGAAATTTATGCAAAAATGAGAGCCACAGTCAAGGTCACATTTTATAACTACTATTTTAGCCCTTTACTGACCAGCAATTCAGAGCATACTTACTTCCCTTTACAAAAGGGTGTTTACAACAAATTTGTTGAGACATCAAGAGCGTAGTCTTTAAAATCTGTATAAAAATCGAACTCACAACATAGAACTGTCATAATTAATATCTGTGTTTTCTGAATGAATTTGAAAGCTACCGAGTTATTTTAGGAGCAAAATCCTACCGGCCTGGCACCTGATGAATGAATGAGTTTCCTTGTTTGTCTCTGCAATTCTCTTTACATTTCATTTAATAGTAATGCTGAAGATTCTAGAAAATACAGATCAACTTAATTCCTGAGCAGCTATCATATTTTGAGGATAACCAGGTTTCCAAGGATCCAGAAATGATAAGTTCAATTAAGGGCAATTAGAACTGAGAGGCAATATACACAGGCAGAGTAAATGAAGATAAAACTGAAGTAGTAACAAGCCTATCAGACTGAATAAAACAGGATATTATCCACTGTTCTGTCCATTGTCTACTTCTGGGTTCATTCTAAAATTCTTGCAGACAAGAACGATGTAATCCAGAGAACAGAAAGTGTAATGTCATGGTTTACAGTTTGGCTGTGATATCTGAGCCTATCACAGACACGTTAAACTTCAGAATGTTTTCTGGTGTTTTTTTTACTATCTATCAGATGAGACAGCCAATTTCACCTACTAAACCTCCTTAGTCGCTTGTTATGATATACATGCCATGTAACGGCATCACTATTCTTTGCTCTCTTATTTGGCAGCGGAAACAATGTTTGCCTGCACACAGATTACACTTTGAGAAATTTAGACATGACAGATTATGTCATTATTTTTGAAATAATTACAATAAATAAATTTTGTCTAAAGGCACAAGACATTGATTTTAATTAAAGATATATTGTTAGAACATTCTATAGTATGGCAGTCCACAGAGTTTTAACGCTTTACTGATCAAATTCGACAGTTGTTGAATTTCTGTTATATATCTTGGTGACTAACTTCAGATTGTTAGATAGGATCTCGCTCACGAACTAATCTTGTGGTTTTTAAATTCATTCAGAAAATGCAAACATTCATTATGACACATAGAAAGTTTCAAAGATCTCTCATGTGCGTTCGATTTTATACACATCTTTAAAGAGTGTGTTGTCAATATCTAAAAAAAAAATGTGCAAACATGCTTGGTAAAGGAAGATACTTGGATTGCTGGTAAGTAAAGTGTTATGGTAGAGAGGCTATAAAATAGAAAGAAACTATAACGCCTGAGAACAATGATGTCATTGACAAGAATGGTGCAGAAATTATCATCAATAATACATTTTTTTTCACTAGTTAAGAATCACAATGTCAGAACAATGACAAAATATATCACAAAGTTAAACGTTCCCTTTTAAAAAAATTAAAATCACAACTAATTCCAGTCAGAGAGGGAGGGATAAGTACAATTTGCCTTTAAACAGGTGTTGAAGTCACAAGCACCAAGACAACATGCGTAACAGCAACAATAGTAAAATTCAGGCAGCTAATTTTATTCTGGTCTAAACAAAGATTAAATAAACCTACAAACATCTACATAGAGTAAGACTAGATCCATCGTATGTGTATCCATATGGAGATCATTGCCAAGTGCCATATCTACAATGAAGGTTAGCTGCAATGGATCTCTAACACCCCCTATCTCTTGCATTGGTGATCTGACTGACTGTATCCATCTTGTGATGTTTTCCTTGTACTTGTACATCTACTTCTTGTTCATCTCCTCTCAATCTAACTTCAAGAAAGGTCTTCAACAAATTTTGTTATGGATCTTTTAATACCAAACATGTTTTTTAATATGTCCAAAACATTTGTATTTAGTTTACTATTTCCTTTAGTAATTCTTTTTGCTACATAGTATTATCAGAACCTCTTTGTTTTCTTCTATTTCCACAAAGTTCGCCCAATTCTTCTATATATCCACATATAAAAGGTATACATTCTGTCTTCTAGTTGTTTGTTGATTATTCATGTTTCTGAGGCATACATACATTTAGAACAGATGTAGCATTTCATAATTCTCATTTTTAGTTTGTGATTTATTTGGATGTTAATAGTTTCCATGGGATACAAAACAAGAACTACAAGCCCTGTTAAAGACATGGTAGTACAAGCAAGTGAAAACAAAGGTCTCAGTCTAAATAAGAAGAAAACAGAAGTAATGGTTGTTACAAATAAATACACACTGCCAAAATGTAGTATTACTATCAATGATGCAAAATTAAATCAAGCGGATAAAGTCAAGTATCTGGGCACTATTTTAACATCAGATAGCAGGTGCTCCAATGAGATCAAGAACAGGACAGCACAAGCCAAATCAACATTTCAAAATATGTTAAACATTCCATGCAATGTATCAAAACATACACGAGTGAGAGTACAAGGATGTTATATTGAGCCAATCCATCTTTATGGAAGTGAAGCATGGACAGTAAACAAAAGTGCCCAAGATAAGCTGCAGACAACTGAGATGTGGTTTAAGAAGAATGATGAAAATTCCATGGACAGCCAAGAAAACTAATGTAGAAGTACTCAGAGACGTTGGAGTAAAACAAGAAATTATAGTGAAAATTAGAAACAGATATCAAGATTTTAGGTCATGTGATGAGAAAAGTAAAACTTTAACATTTAGAAACAACTGGAAAGATCAAGGGAAGGAGAGACAGAGGAAGATAAAGAAAGACATTTCTGGATGGGTTGTCACAAAAAGAAGTCACCAACTGAACTTATTAACAACACAAGAGACAGAGAGTTGTGGAAAAGCATGATCACCTATGTCACTCGGCATGGCACTTGATTGATTGTCATTGAAAGAACTTCCAGCTATTTACATCTACCATTATTTATAATTATGTGTCCAAGATACAGGTAATGATCTACTTGTTGCAGTAACTCTCCATATGGAAAATACAATGCATAAAAATTAACACATACTACAGAATTGACCCCTAACTACACAAACTAACTCACAGCTGTAAGGAAATGGGAATGCATATTCAGAAAACATGTGGACTCAAATTGTGTGGTGAATCTGTGTCAGGTGAACAGACCTCAGCAAATCTTGTCTGTTTCCTTCGAAGGGAAGTTTCTACTATAGCTGTGTATGTTAAAAATCTTGTTAAGATATTATAAATTACATCGAACAAAGAAAATGTAGATCGACTCCACTAAAATATTTTAAAAAGACAGGACTCATCTAATGTTTTAAAGATCAGTATTATAATCTGTAAAGTTCAGAAATACAGCCAAACATTAGACACCAAAAATTAACAAACTATTCTAAGCCCACGGAGAGAGGACATAGTTATGTCCTAAAGTTCTTGAGAAAGACAGTTTGCACTAAATAAACATTGCAGTTTGGATATGATAATAGTTTGTAGTCTTAATATATTTTAGAGTGTTAGATTTAATGATGAAAGAATTATCAGAAAACTAGCAGGAAGAACAGTCTCAACAAATCTAATTTATTCCTCACAAAACTGTGCACTCTCTCTTCGGCTTAAATGGATTGACTTTGTCTGGGTAAATAAGCAAATCACTTTTCATTTTGCTGTTGACAAAAGAAATAAGATCTTTAATTGTGTCTGAGGTTTTGTGCCTTCTCATGGCGGCATGAGTCTGAAGACTGTGAAGCTCCATTTTGACCCTTCGAACAGCCTCAACGTCACGTGCACTAGTTGAAGCCGGCATGCTGGATAGATAAACAAGTGTGGGCAAGGTTAAGTGTGATACAACAAATCAAACAACGTGCAGAATGAATGTAAATAAGACAAACCACAACTGTAGTGAGAAAAAAAAACATGCACAGTACAAAGTTAAAGACAAATAAAGCATACAACATCAAATTAAAAAAAAAAAAAAAAACTATTCAGACATAGTGTACAAACGATCTCAATAGCTTATTTTATTCAATAAAAATATTAATATAATTGAAAAATGTTCTAAGTCCAGTTCTGTGACTGAGTGGTAGCGAGCAGATTTCTGAAGGCAAAGGTAGTTGGTTCTATTACAACTTCAAGATGTTACATATCAGAGAACTGTTATGAATGTAAAGACAAACTAAAGGTAAAGGTAGGTCAGGTCCCATGGCAGACTATGCCATGGAGGATGAAGATAACTCTTCATGTACTAAACTACAGCAACTATTAAGTGGGGTGGCCAGTTCGCTTCTGTACTGGGTTTACCTTTCCTAACTCATGTGTCAGATACCCCTTTATAGCTAGGTTGGCTGGAAAAGCTGCCATGTCTAGCGAGATATCACGATCCTGATTCTTTTGTCACAGCATGGTTTCAAACCTGGCAACTGTAACCTGTTGATAGTAAGCAAGCTCACTATCAAGTAGACCACAGCACTTATCAATAAAAAAATACTTAATGTTAATATTGCCTAGATAATCACTACAGTCAACAAAATTATGGATTGATTGTTACTTCCTCAACAGGCTACACTACCAACTTTAATATGCATTGTTTGCCTCAATTTCCAGAAATTACGAGCAATAGAGTTCTTATTCCCTATGTGAAACTTAAAACAGGGTAATGAACTCTAAAGGCCTTTTAGTGAAAACATGAATTTGTGCGTGTTATGTGTGTTTCTTGTGATTAGTAAAACTTCCTTACCCTGTGTCAAGTTTTACTTGGATTTAAGTTTTGCTGCAGTTAGTAAATATTATCGATTGTTTCCTATGTCCAATGAGAGTTCTCCAGAGCTTTCTTTCATACCCAGAAGACTACTAGTCTCAGTGGTAAGCAATCTGCTGACAAGAAGCCTCCTACTCAGAGATGGTCAGTGTGATTATATAGTCACATTCCACCATTTTGTATGCAAACAACCAATCACAAGAAAGCCTGCAACCATTTGGTGGTAGCACTGTTGGCCACACAGCCTGCTTTGTTGTTTTTTTTAAATAAAAAAAAGCCAATTATATATTGCAAAATATATTGCCTTTCAATTCTTGAATTTGCTGGTCTGCATGGTGAAGGGGCTAATGATATTTTCAGTTAGCCTTGTCTGGTGCAAAATGGGTGGGGTGTTGAATCCTAGCTTTCAATGAGACGTTTCCTTTAGCTCTTTATAATGTTAATTAAAGATATACACAGTGCAAAGAAATGCTACAATAGTGGAAACGCTATATCCTATTAGAAAGATATGGGTATTTATAAGTAGATAAATAATTGAAGCACACCTGTGATGAAATGTTGCCACTTGAAAAGAAGTTGACATCATCACTTAGTGAATGAAGATTCTTTCCATAAGTGTGACTGGACATCACACTAAAAATATATTTTTTTCCCGTTCATTGTCAAACTCCCATTGGATCTCTCTTATAACAGAACAATGGTCTTACAAGTTTTCCAGCAGAATGTAGTCCAGATAACGGAAATACATTGCGCCAGTTTTATTTTTCGTCAATGGTCAGACACATCCAAATTTGGCATTAGTTACTAATATGTTCAGCGCTTTTACCACTTCAACTAAACAGTGGAATTCTGCAACCAGATAGCATTGTAAGCCAGCTGTACGAGAGAACCGCTCTTGTACTTTACGCTCGTCAGCAAGCTCGAAGTCAACCACAATCAAGCATGTTTGACCTTTTTGCTGCTGTCTTGCATTTGCTATCGCAACTTTTCAAAAAGTATTTGATCAGTAATGTGATTGACACAACGGTAATAAAGAAAATGTAATATTTTAATGATTATATCAGTGATGATGTTCATAGTGAAGTGAAGTGAAGTATGATGACATGAATCCTGAGGTTCATATAATCAGTAGATGAAAATTCCATAATGGAATTAGATTTCAGACACTAATTCTAGTTTTGAAGGATTTGAGTGATTTTTTAAATAAAATTGTGAATTTTTAAAAATAAATATGGCTTTTAAAAGCATATAGAGGATTGACCTTTTGTTACTCTGGTTTCCTATATGTACTTTGTCTCTCTCAATAAAGTGGCATGCTATCTGACTAGATATCAATAGCATGTAACCCCGTAGCTGCAAGCGATAATCCCCTATGGATCTCGGAATAAAAATTAGCTAAAAATTAGCATAAACAAAACATGAAATGGATTCTAAATGTGAGTTTGAATATAGGAGCCACTGCAATGTACCTTTAAGTAAATTTGGTCATATTTCCGTATATTAAATAATAATACTAATTGAAGTAGCCTGTAAAGGACATTGCTAATCAACTGTTGAATTTTGAGGTGTCACTACTACACCCAATAGTATCATCAGCACAATATGGATGGTTGGCATTCAAACCACCTAGTCTGACAAGTTGGGTATATGAGGCGAGTTCACTATTAAGTCTGCTCCATATATTTGCATTTGTTAAATTTTCAAAATAATATATTACCTTTTTATGAGCTGATCCTCTTTAGCGGCGAAAAAGTTTAACTAATTATCGACTTATATACTATAATAACCTTAGATTCATTTGTACCTTATGTCTGAAAGGAGACAGAAATTACACAAAGTAATTTTTAAAATGTTGATAAAAACACAAATAATAGCACAAAAAAGGTGTAGTTCTAAAAAAAAAATAATTTCTGCAAAAATAAGACAACACCAAAATGTAGCAAGCAAGAAATGTGTATTTTATTAGATATTTGAAGAACCCACAATACACATCCAACAATAAACATTTTACACAATAAACATCTAACAAAGTGTTGTGTCAGTGACCCTGAATTTTAAGTACAAAAGTTCTAAACCAGGCTTTCTAAAAGGGGTTGGAAACTGACCCCAAGATATAATATAATAAAATAAATAATTGAAGCATATTCTATATAGTAAATTGCTATTCAAATGTTAAATTTTCAGGCATCCTAATTACATTAAACTGTATTACCGGTACAATTTGGAAGATCGACTTCAAATCACGAGCTAATTAGAACGAGTTGGACTTGTAAGAAGGACCAACTTTCCACTCTATCAACGAGCTGACAATATTAAAATTACCATATACAAAAACTGAATTAAAAAAAGTAATGCTAATATATTATTCTTCTATAATTTCAAATATTTTGTAACTTTCTTTGGGTGTCAAGGAATGATAAAAGTCCCATGGATCAATCTGTTCTACCAAATAAAGCATTCTTGCTTTAAATCTAATAGTAATGTATTATCCGACAGAAAGAGTATGCCTTGTTTTATGCCTTTTATAGGGCTTGATAAATGATCAATGTACCCGGTAATATTTTAAAATTAATAACAATATTGCATATTATTATTTGTGAGAACCCACAATTTCGATTGCATGGGAGTTTCCACAAGGCTTATATCATCATTGAACTCTAAAATTTAAAAAAAAAATGTTACACAAAAATGTAATTGATCTTCAAAGGAAGCACATTTGTATCACCTATTTTTTTTTAGCAGGAATGTTACTTACAGAAAATACAACATACACACAAATCATGGAGAAATCAATCCAAGTATCTACCTTCACGTATCTCAGTATCAACGTGTTCGCTTGACTGTCTCACTTCAATGTCAACATGCACTGAAATGTCACAAATGAAAATATGGAAAACAAGAAGAATAACTAGCAGTAAGATAAGTTGAAACTCCTTATACATTGATAATAACACTATGATAATAATACATTGGATACATGCTAACTAGTATGTATTTCTATTCTTATGTAACTGCACCCCAAGGATCATATGCCGGTTGGGACAGACACAAAACCATCCGCAAAAATATCTCTTGAGAAAATATCTTAAGTCTTTTTTCAGGTTAGCAGTTCTGGATTTTGTGCGTGAGCATTAAGTTTCATGTTCGCCTTCTGGCGACGTCTGCTGCAATTCACTCACATAGCTTACAAGGAACATTAGTGATAGGTTGAGCAATCTAATAAACCCTGTGCTGCCGAAGTCCAAAAGTGATGCAAAGAATTATAGCAGTGACCTGCCATGCCATAAGAGGTGACAATTGAGGTTTAATGGGCTGAGTTGGCCATCCCATCCCATAGAAGGGCAAAGTGATCCAAAGGTCGTACTGAAGTCAGATGGAAAGGTGATGCCAAGCTGTAAACAATGACACTTCCATTCTCTGGACTAAATCATGCCAATCTGCAGAATTTAGAGAATGAATGTAGAAGAGCTCCCTAACTTTTGAGGTGAAAATTTGAGTGCAACAATGATGTATGCTCTTGTCCAGTTTCATAGTTATGATTTTCCTAGTTGGAAGCCTTTTCTTTTAAAGGGGATAAAACCACATTTCCAGCAATTAATCATAAAAAGCTGGAGGAGAGGGGTCTTTAACCATTAATTTGATATGGTGTTTAGAAACAGTGTCTGTTGTTGGGCTTAAATGGGGGAGTAAATAATAGTGACACTATTTTCTGCCATGTATGTCATAAGAGGTAACTAAGTAAGTTCTTGCGGGTGAAGTTGGCTGTGCCATCCCATTGAGTGTAGCAGTGAAGTCAAGCTATATTTAAATCAGATGTGTCAGGTCAAAAGACAGATACCACAGCCACGCTGGAAACCATGAGACAATGCAGTCAGCTATCTGAATTACATCCTGTTAATATAATCTTCCATTAATTGTCACAACATTCTATTCGCAGTGAGTTAACACTTCCACCACTGACTATACCATGCAACATAGTCTAACTATTCCGAAATTTCTATTGTTGACATCTTCTGTCTATTTTTGCCTCAATTGTGCTTGTTGTTAAATTGTATTTCAAACCTCATCTTCTTATGATATGAACAATAAATCAGAACTGCTCCCTCAGTCCATCTTCATTAGCTTTTATGGAATTCTGAGCATTCTTCTGAAGAACCATATCTTCCTGGCCTCTAGTTTCTTTACTTTGTTTATTTAGGCTTCATGTTGGTGTTACCCATGCTTCAATTCCATTAAGACAAAAGTGGTTCTGCTATGTAGCATTACTTTAATATTACCAGTATTAATGATTAAAGGAATCTTTTCTTTACTAAGCAGAGACTTGTTACACAGAATGTTATTCATTTTATGAAAAGCTGCTTAAATATTATGCCTGTCCTATTTTGTGTTTCTGAAGTATGTTTTCCATCCAGGAAGACCTATGCCTAGCCTACTATTTAAATTGGTGAACCTGTTTTGTTGTTGGGTCATTCAGCAATTTGAATGAATCATTTAATTCAATCATTTTATTATGTTGCTCGCAATCCATTGATGAGGCTTTGTCTGTAGAGAATTGAAAATTGGGCTAGTGATAGATTAGATGGTTTTAGCGCCATCATTGTTAATAATGATTTACCTTTCTGACTTGCTGTGTTAGACATGCTAAACTGCATATGGGAAAATTTACTTTTTTACTTATGCTACCTATCATGTCGTATCACTCAGTACTGAGTGAGGTGAGTGTCTCAGTCAATTTCGTCACTAGTTCTATATAATTCAATAGGCTTATAGTTTGGTAGTTAAAGTGTTTCACTCAAGTTAACACACCAGAATACAAGGTTACAGAATAATAACAATGCAGAATACGATAGGCAAGCTTTTAGAAACAATTGTGGCCTTGAAGGTATCATATCATCTTGAGAGAAATAAGTGTTTACCAATGTTTTTAGGTGGGAATCGCCCAGGAAATGGCAGAATGCAGCAATATTTGCGCAAAATGTTTTTGAGGGGGTTTGATTCGAGCATGAAGACATGCACAGTCGCAATAGATCTTGAGGGTGGTTACAATAGGGTGTCTTTGGATGTCTTGATGGACCAACTGTTAAATCTTGCAGTAAATCCTTTTGTCGTAGGGTGGGTTGTTGCAGCCCTGCTTCACAGGATAGTAGTTCTAAGTGTGGTAACCAGGTATCAGCATTGACAGTTATTAAATCGGGTCTGCCATAAGGATTGTCTCTATCTCCTGTGCTTTTCAGTGTATACACAGTACATATCACTAGCAATCAAATTACAGGTGATGGTAGAACGATGTCACACGCATATGACATCCTGGTGTATGGGCATGGCAGAAATCGAGATGAGTGTGTCGTGGAACTACAGGGGGAGCTGGACAGACTGACGAATTGGTGTAGAGATATGGGAGCAGTGGTAAATCCTTCTAAGGCATTTGTGACTTAGTTTTCCTTGAATAATCACATGGTAAAGAAACCCATGTCACATGTTTCGTTGGGGTGCAAAGGGAACGCATTGCTCTTGGCGGACCCAGGGTTAGCAGATAACCAAGATCCCAAAAGTGCCTCATCGTGGCGCACCCTGGTAACAGAAATACAGCGGCTAATGCTGATTCTGGCTAAACCTTTTGGAGATCGTGTCCGTGAATGTGGAGGTTAACAGATGGAATGTGATTTGACTGCAAAAAGACAGTTAATAACTCCGACACCACTGTGCCAACACATGCAGCAACACTGTCGACACACAGTGAAGCTAGAAAGTCTGGTAGAAGCATTGGAGGGCGGCCAATGTAGTCGGTACGAAGCAGGCAGATGTTCCAATAAAAATAAAAGCACAATGAGTACACTGAGAAAGATGCACAGCGCTAGAGGGCAGCGTCATGTGTAAAAAGCATGGAAGACGGTTCGATGAAATTGGAACTAAAGCATTGTTTGTTTGAGACAAGCTTCTAGTTACCAGTGATCCCAGCCTGGGCCAACTCTACTGTCGAGTCTTTCCTATACCGGAAGCGTGCTCGCTGAGAGAAAAGGTTCAGTACCCGATGGGCACAGGCATAGCAGTCCGAGGTGACAAGCACTGTTCAGCTCTAGAACAAAGCACAAGTTGCTAAATATGTGTACAGATTCAGACCTGGACGAGGGGCTCACAAAGTTGGTGAATAACGCTTTGGCTAAGAAGACGAACGAGCCCGTGCCCAACTCTTCTGTCAAGTTCTTCCTAAACTGGAACCAGGCTTGAGGACGAGAAACGGTTTAGTACCCGATGAGCACGGGCACAATACGTCTAATTACACGAGGCATGTTCACTGACTGCGGAACGCCTCGTGCAGGACAGACGTGAAAGACAAACCGTCTCGGCATAGTCAGTGCACATTCACCGTCTGGCGACAGATAGGAAGGCTAGCACAGGCTAAGGTAGCCCACCCGAATTGCCAAGGCATGCCGAAATCGGATGTGCTAGGCCTACAAGGCGCATAACGGTGGCACAACGTAATCACGCTCCCAGCAGAAATCGCAAGGATATCCGTGCTGGTTACAATGGAGCGAACGCAAAACAAACATGTTTCGTTGACCAGGAATAGGTTAGAAAGAACCAGCACAATGAGATACCTAGGTGTGTTTTTTGACAGAAGTCAGTTTCAGGTAACATGTTGACCACATTATCATAAGGGCAGGCAAAGGCTTAGCAGTAATGAAGGTTTTGACTGCTGTGCAGTGTGAGCAGAGGTTGTTATTTCTTTTGTACAAGGGTTTGGTGGTGGTATATGCACTGGCAATTCTGACTCTTAGTCAAACTCAAATAGAATACTGAATAGAATCCAGACTGCAGCAATGCGTATCGTTCTTGGAGCAATGTGGTACCTACTAGACTGTCCAACAGCAGAGCACAGATTAGTCATGCCGTGCACGGGTGTACTTTCAAATACATGCAGATAAGAAATACCAATTACATACCAAAATACAGAAAGTTAAAGGTAGCAGACTTAAGAGAGGGAAGTCGTGGATGAGACATGCTGAGGATGTCATACGAAGTGTGTGCAGATTGCAAGATGTGGTAGCAGGTGCGGAATGGATAGGTCTACCCACAGATTTCTACCACAAGGAATGCAGAGAATGGTGTCCCATGGTTGTGGATCAAGGGGTGCAGGCTTTGATCAGTGAGAATGCCTAAGAGGGGGATATAATTATATGCACTGATGGATCTGTAATTAGACATGTTTGCAGTGCTTGGGTCTTCACAGCTCAGTACGCAGGCAAAACGATCAGGGAGGAGAATGGGCCTTTGCTGTGACTACGAGTAGCATGCCTTTGTATATTATGTCGGTGACCAGGGCATTTGAGTGGGTAGGCACACAGGTCTACATCTTGAGTGACTATGAGTATGATTAAGAAGGTACAAGTAGGTTTTATTCATGAACAGTGGATTGAGGCCTTGAGAAAGGCAAGGTTGAAAGTTAGTTTCTTGCTGGGACATGGGGGTGTTTGAGGCAATGAAAGAGCAGATCAACTGGTGTCATGTGCAACTGTGGCATATGGCGCAATGGATCAAGTTGACGTTTTTAACTCCATAGAGATATGATATAGCACTGGAGAGTGAGACGTGTGGATGATGATTTCTTTTAGATGGCCAGGATTAAAGATCATGGTTTGAAATGTGATGTTAGAAATGAACATTTTAGAGAGCGCAGAAGAATTATGGTCAACCAGCAGCAAACCGGTACTGTCAGCAGGAGTGTAATGGCGAATGCACTCGGGAGAGAGCGGAGCAACTATCATCATCATCTATGATGCATTGAATTTGATGGACGTGTCCAAGGACTAACAAGACTAAAGTTAACAAATTAAATGTAATATAGGTTGGTAATAACTAATAATAAATAAATAAATGGTACACTATGTGAGAATAATGAAGTCATGGTAGGACTATGTATTGAACAAGGAAGAATAATTGTTGAATGTTGTTACTATTTTGTTAGTAGATATAGTAGCTACTAAGTAAGAGTAGGTGTTCATGAGTTCATCATAATTATAGTTTCCTGTCGAATCTTCGGTCAGAGGTTACATACTTGTGAATCAGAATTCTATTTATTCACAGAAATTATTGCATAGTTAAATGATCAGTAGGGGCCTATAGTTTTGTTAATGTTGTTCTTACCTTTACCTTGTTGTGGACAAATCTTAAGTCTTCAAACAAGATAAATTAATAATATTGTGACTTTTTTTAGAAGTACCCCTGATCTACGTCGAACTTATGGTGATGAGCCTCGTTCTAGTTCCTCGTCCTAGTTACCACCCAACATTTTGAAAAAACGTCAGTTCGAGGGGGAAAACCCACAGAAAAGCCCAGCTCATACATAATTGAAGCATAAAAAGGGGGGGGGGGGAAATGAAATGTTAGTGTGTTGCACAGAGTGTGGGCTATTTTATAATCACAAATTTATAACACGGCTAGGGCATGCGACATGATCATAATTTCAATAAGAATCACGAAGAATGGTTATGTGTCAAGGTTCTACAGTACCAACAACCATCAAGTTAAACGGCAACCACATAAAATAAGTTGAAAATTTGGTACTATCCCCGTGATCTTTCGGCCCACATGGACTACCATTCATAGGGGTGGTTGGTATCTTAATTCTAAAAAGGGATTAGCCCTTTAAACCTTTGACTGTTTGTTACTAGCCCCAGGAATTGCGAGCACCTTTTTATTACTTCATATGTGCAGTGTGGTGGTTTCTCTGAGCTTTATTTCATAAACAGGAGACTTCAGCTTAGTGAAAAGCCTATTGAAGTGTTTTTTATATCTAAAAAAAAACGTATGTTTTTTTCAAACCAGCTTGTGATATATGAAAGTGGTATCTACCTTTACCACAGACGAATAGCAAGGGATAATGCAAAGCACCATATGTCATATGGTTTCATCTATGAACTGTAGAGTATGGTCTTATTATATGGTATTATAGTTGTAAGAACAATGTATCTATTGCCATGCTCTTCAACTACAATTATTGCTGAAATTGTATTGCATTCTGGGAGATTAAACCGCCTAGTGTGTTTGTATAGTGATCTCCTGTTGGCATCAGTGAAAATCGCAGTTTATGTATGTACTTTCATTGTGTAGCTGGATTTATGCAACTACTATTTTTCTGCCTGCTGTTTCTATCTCCAATTAAATATATCTGAAGTTATTTTGAAACTGTATTATACAAAGGCTGTTAATTGACCAAAACAATGGTATACCATATCCTATATACAGAGGATAGTATGAAAACATAGAAAGTTTGCCAGGAATATGGGTTGGGGGTTATAATCTGAATAATCTTAAATATGCTGATGATATCTGATAGTTCTGATATCAGGGAGTCAAAACGAACTCCAAGTCCTGTTAGACACGGTAGTACAAGAAAGTGCAAACAAAGGTTTCACTCTAAACCAGAAAAAAACCCAGAAGTAATGACTGTTTAAAAGAAATACACACCGCAGAGATGAAGTATTAATATCAGTGATGTAAAATTAAATCAAGTGGTAAAGTCAAGTATCTTGACAACTAAAGAGAGCTCCAATGAGATAAAGAGCAGGATAGCACAATCCAAATCAATATTCAAAAGATCAGAAACATTGTATGCACTGTAGAAGTGTCAATGCCTACGCGAGTTAGAGTGCTAGGATGTTATATTGAGCCAATCCATTTTTATGGTTGCGCAGCGTGAACAGTAAACAAAGGAGTCCTAGATAAGGTGAAGGCAACCTAGATGTGATTTTTCAGAAGAATGATGAAAATTCCATGGATAGCCAAGAAAATTAATATAGAAGTCCCCAGAGATGCTAGAGTAAAAAGACAAATTGGTACAGGTTAAGCAAGGTTACAGGTGACCTCTTTTGTAACGAAACAAATACGTACATTATTTAACGAAACAAAATATCGATAAAGCCGCGTTTAACAGAAGCTAAGTCTACATGTGGACCATTGATCTACTCGATACACATTGAGAGCCCCCCCCCCCCCCGCGTTTGAATAACACTGGGGGACGGATGGTGGGAGCCTTTAAGTGTGTAGCGCGCAATTATAATCATACCTAGCGACGTTTAAATCGAGATCAGCTATGTCATGAAATCTGAATGAAACTACGCGTAATATTTAAAAGTTGGATTTTTTACGTGATGAGGCCAAATTTGCTTATCCTGTACAAAATCTTGACTGTCTGCTTCTAATGTGTGCTATACATTGTCAGTACATGTTAAATAAATGTGAACTCATTACGCGTAGTTTCATTCAGATTTCATGATCTAGCTGGCCTCGCATTAAAAAATCGCTAGGTAAGCTTCGAACTGCGCACCACACACCGAGAGTCCCCCCCCCCAAGGGTCATCTGAAAAGGAGGGGGGGGGGGTATTCTCGCTGTATAACGGGCAGATAAATAAATCTGCAAGTATAGTAGACTTAGTTTCTGTGAAATTCGTCTTTATCAATATTTCGTTTCGTTAAATAATGTACGTATTTATTTCATTAAAAAAGAGTTCCATTTAATTAACCTGTAACCCAAGATTTTTAAGGAATGTGATGAAAAAAGCGAAACTTAAACATCTAGTAAGGATTCAAGGAGAGAAGAGACGGATGAAGACACGGAGAGACATTTCTGGACAGATTGTCACTGAGGCACAAAGAGATGTCACCAACTGAACTTATTAATAATACAAGAGACATAGAATTGTTGAGAAACATTATTGCCTATGTCACTCGGCACGGCACTTGATTGATGGATACCCTTAACTTTGAATGTGGACTCTAATTTTTCAACTTCTTTAATTATATAGGCCTATATCAAGTGATTATTCTTTCCAGAACGTTGTCTTCGTCGTGGATACTCTGAACGTCTCTCTGTTCCGGGCAAGCAGTCCTGCATTGACCAGAGACATGTGCATACATTCTTCGATATCGCTGGTCCATTGTCTTCATTTTCTTTTTCTCATGCCTGGCACTCTGCTCTCTAGAATCAACCTTTCGATACCATCATGTCGCTGTAAGTGTCCAAAATACTGTTGCTTCATTTTTATGATGGTATTTAGAAGCCATCCTTAATTTAGTTTCAGTATTTTAAAAGAGCTTTTAGAGGAGCAGATATTGGAAGTGATCACAATCTCTGCATAGCTAAGCTAAAAATCAAACTTAAAAAAACATCAAAAGACCATCTACCACAGAAAAATCGATACAAAACGTCTACTAGAAAGTAATTTACAAGAAGAATACAACAACAAAATCAACAATCAATACACCGCCTTAGATAAGCCATCTGAATTAGTAAATCCCATAACATCCATAGAAATGAAATGGGAGAATTTTAGAAATACTGCAATAAATGCGGCTTTGGATACAGCCGGTCTCATACAAAACAATAAGAAGAAATGGATAAGCGAGAAAACTTGGTCAAAAATCCAAAACCGTAAAGAGATGAAGCAAAAAATACTTGCTACAAAAACCACTCAAGACGAGGAACAAAACAGACTCACATACGCACTTTTAGACAAAGAAGTTAAAGCAAGCTCTAGAAAGGACAGGCAGAATTATATAAACAACTTAGCATTGGAAGCTGAATCAGCCTCACAACACAACAACAGCAAGATACTACACCACATAACCAAACAACTGTGCAATCAGCCACTTATCCCAAACGCATCTATTAAAGACAAAATGGCAAAGTTCTAACAACAACTGAACAACAAAAGCAAAGATGGGCCGAACATTTCCAAGATCTTCTTAACAGACCACCACCCCAATCTACTCCAAATCTAGAGAAAGAGGAGACAATGCCACCACTAGAAGCTTCGATGGAAAATTTCACACTTGAAGAGGTAAAACAAACCATTAAGAAATTAAAAAAACAATAAAGCAGCAGGTCAAGATGACATCACAAGTGAAATGTTAAAAGCAGCAAATGATAATATCTTGTCATTTTTACTGAATATTTTCAATATGATTTGGAAAAACGAATGCCCACCCCAACAATGGAAAAATGCATCATTATCAAATTACCAAAAAAAGGAGACCTAACAAATTGTGATAACTGGAGGGGAATCAACTGCTATCCGTACCTGGCAAAATTCTTTGTAATATGATGCTTGCAAGATTAATGTCATATTTAGACAAAAGACTTAGAGAAGAGCAGACAGGCTTTAGACCAGGTCGTTCCTGCCTTGACCATATATTCACTCTTAGAACAATAATAGAAGAATGTCTGGAATTTAGATATAATCTCATAATAAACTTCGTTGATTTTCAAAAAGCCTTCGACAGCATCCATCGACCAACGCTTTGGGAAATTAAAAAAAAATATGGATTCCAAAATAAATATATAAATGTGATAAAATCATTCTATACCAACTCAAAATGCTGTGCTAGAACAGAAAAAGGCAATTCAGAATGGTTCCCTGTGATTACTGGTGTTAAACAAGGCTGCCCTATGTCACCATTACTATTCAATATCGCAATTGACTGGGCTATGAGAAAAAGCACATCCAACACAAATTTAGGAATCAAATGGATAAATAAAACATTAGAAGACCTGGATTTTGCCGATGATCTTGCACTCCATCAAGATGCACAAGAGTGAAAACCATCAAGATGCACAAACAGAAACTGATAGATTAAAACTCATTGCAGGACAAATAGGTATCCAAATCAATTCAGCAAAAATAAAAATTATGGACTTCACCAATTCACCTAACGAAATTACTTTAAATGGACAACAACTTGAAAAAGTACAGAAAAAGTACAGAAATTCTCCTATCTATGAAGCAAATTAACACTCGACGGTGATGTCATGCCAGAAATTACAACTCGCATTGCCCTAGCATCAAGTGCATTTAACAGACTGTCTAATATCTGGAAGTCAACGTCAATCAGCACACGCACGAAAATGCGCTTATTTAATTCCTGCGTTATTCCGATGCTATCATATGGATGTGAGAGCTGGAAAAGCTCTTTATCTTCAGAAAAGAAATTACTGAGTTTCGAGAACAAATGTCTTCGTAGGATAACTAACACCCATTGGAGTGAATTCAAATCGAATGATAAAATAAGAGAAGAGACACATCAAAATTTCATCACAGATGTTATCAGAAAACGCCGTTGGTCCTACATCGGGCATGTCCTACGCGCAGACATCAACAGAATACACCACCAATCTCTTGAATGGATACCTACAGGCAAAAGAGCAAGCGGTAGATCAAAAGAAACACCCCGAAGAACAATACTTAGAGAAAGTAAAACAACCAATATTCATACTATTCAAGAACTGCACATAATAGCTTTGAACAGACAGAATTGGAGAGATCTGACATCTGCCCTATGCGCTAACTTCAGCGCAAAAGGAAAATGAATTTTAAAAACTTCCAAGTTCTTATTTTTATGATATTCTGCTCTGTCCATGATATTCGTAGGACCTTTCTGTAGAACTTCATTTCAAATGAATTTATTCTTTTGGATATTGTCTTGTTTAAAGTCCAAGTCTGGCATCCATATGTTGCCACTGGGAAAACACATAATCTTAAAAGGGTTAATTTGAACTTTGCAGTTACTGCAACACACCCAAGCGGACTGCCTATCCCAGTGTTTCCCAGCCTTTTTTCTAGACCATGCCCCACATAAGTATTTCTAAAATTCTGATCCCCACCCTTATGTAACATATACATATTTTTTTAATATTCAAAAATTATATTATTCCCCCTTAATTGTCCCCCCCCCCCCAATAATCAAATTGCCTCATTGAACAATCAAATTTCTCCCCTATAGGGCATGGGGGTCCCATGTTGGGAAACACTGGCTTAATCCTATTTTTAGCAAAACATATATCACATATCTTAGACATGGATTAATTGGCTAGGGATGTGTCAGATGCACAATAACATTGTACTTTATAATTAAATGCGAATAAATTTCACTGTTTAGCAGATAAACGTTGGCATCGAGATTTTTCTGCCCGAAGACGTAAATCGCGTACCTCAACAGTTTCTCTTTCCCACAGAGCAGCATATCTTTCACCATCTGCCTGAAGTCGCCATTGCGTTCCTCAAAAATTTCTTTCAGCTTTTGAGGAGCATGCCTTTCACAATATACATGAAGTTTTGAATATACGCCTATTTGTTAACAAACTCATGATGAATAACAGCATGTAACCCGAAGAAGGGATTCCACTGCGCCGTAATTCACAGCTTAGTTCTGTGCATTTAAGCCTGACATATCTGGCTACAACATGGTTTGCGGATCTCTTGTACTGCCTATAGAATGGCACAATCACAACCTCGATATTCACTTTTATTCGTCTGCAACCACACGCATAGTTATGAGTAACTACTTCGCTATAATTTGCCCTGGCAACGCGTTATCTCTACTAAGCAACCGAGCGGAAGAAGTAGTTTTCCAATAGATACTCCAGATCATTCATGAATCAAAAGAAATTAGATAGCTAGACAAAATTGGACGCAATTACCATCAACAAAAGATAATAAATTGACTATCATTTCCAAGAGGTAAATACGAAGTATATAATAAAGGTTACTGAATATAGCCTAACTATCAATATAAATAAATCAGAAATAGCAATAAAACAAAGACAATTTTCAACGTGTCGGTCCTATTGAGACCTTTGTCAAGAAAAAATCATTTCCAGAAGTTCAATACATAATCAAAAGCTCCCCATCGAGGACAACTCATTGAAGTAAAAATGGTCTTAGTCTAGCCAACAGAGGCAAAAACTAAAATTGGTCGAGCCATCCCCTACCTACATCGAGCATGACACCAGTCCTGGCCAAGCAAGCATAGGTGCTGAAATCGAGATGCCAGAAAGAGAGTTGCATCAATAACCATGGTATCACGCAAACCGACTACATACCATGTCGTCACAATTATGGGAGCACCGAGGAGCTTTTAAAATACAGCGGCATTTAGAAAGCAAACTGCCATGTAGACATGCTTAATTGTATGGGAGGGGTATTTGAAGAGCTTTCAATTACAACAACATTTATTAAAATAACCGGACGTGCTGCGTAGACATGTTAACCTGTATGGGATCCCTGAGGAGCTTTCAAATACAGTAACATTTGTGAAGGAAACTGGACTTGCTGTGTAAACATGATAAACTGAATGGGATACCCGAGGAGCTTCCAAATACAGTAACTCCACCAAAGACGGATGTGTCGGGCCATTGATCCAAATAAACGGCGATACAACGCATATCCATTCTCTGGACTACATTCAACTGGAAGTCGTGTTGGACCATTGTCCTGTTACAAAAGAAATCCAGAGGGAGTTTGAGAATGAAAGCCGAAGAAGAAGAAATACAACACCATTTATCAAGAAAATGCTGTGTAGACATGTTAAATTGCGAACGAGAAGACGATCAAAAGTTCCAAGGATATGCAATGGATCTAAAACTCACCCACGCAGCCGAAAAGATGATCTCATCCAAAAGCTTGGGAGAATGGAATTATTCTTGAATTGAGAACAACATATGCATAGAAGGTTTGAAATGAACGACACCGATATGTGTCTTTGTGGGCAATCTGTAGAAACAATGAACATATTTTATAGAACTGTCCACTTTATCACACATCTAGAAGAAGAACTATGACCAATTGAAACATCTCTGACGGACGAGCCTGTCTATGGAATGGCGACAACAGTACAACTCATTGAAGAAATACATATCAGCGTCCGACTTTGACTGGAGAACGAGGAAGATGAAGAAAGATATAAACACCAATGGTGGAGTAGGCTAAATGATGACATACTTTCTAGGTGTGCATTTCTCGCACCAGTGCGTCTTAGTAATGAAAGCTGCAGGTTCTTTCATTAACCTGAGAGGACAGCTCTAACGAGTGTGTTCTGGTCCTTCAGTGCAGAACGCAGCGTTTTATCAGTAGGAAAATAATGGATGGCTTAGCAAGGTATGTCTAGGATGCGTGTGACGTGATGTTCTGTACTAATGAACTAAATGAAATAGTTCTGAAACTGTTGAAGCAAACAATTTCAGGAATTGACGGTTATGTGAACGATCGAGGTCAAACTCAGACTAGCTCGCCGACTCGCTTATTGAGAGGTATTACAAAAAATATCAAAGTATCACATGGTAATATTATAATATATGCATGGCACAAGACAACACCAAAATAAGAGCATAATAAAAAAAAAGCCGCGAAACAATAAAAAAGGGATGTCATGATTTGGAAAAAATATTATTGACAGTTCTCACGAAATTAAAAAATATTAGATAAATAGATAGAATGACAGCACGCAACACCTGTGACTAGAAGATGATACGATACAATTTTAAATATCTCCCATGGAACTATTCAATGAAACTCAAATATCTTTAGATATCAATTTCAGCAATTTATGCTCTAATTCTTATCTGTCACAGATGGATTCCAATGTATGTGTCTTCTGAGTGATTCATTGCTCCAGATTATGGATGATTTTTCTGCAATGTTATCACGATAGACCCCATCTATCTTTGTGTCATTCCGCATATTTTCATCTCTATCTTTGTCATTGTTGTTCTTATGGTCCATGTCATGTGGCTTTGGCTATCATGTCTTTCCACAGCCTTCTATTTCATGTGATGTCAATCATTTCCGATACCCATGTTCTCCCATGCGTCAATGCTAAGCTGTCAAGCATCTTCTCTCTTGGCATTACCCTGCCCCTCTTGTTCTTCAACTTGTCTGTTGTTACGATGTGTTCCAACTTTCCTCTTCACATTATGTGTTCAAAAAATGTGTGGACTTTGTTTTTCTGATGCGGGTGAGCAGCTCTCTTTTTGAATGAACTTCTTTCACGATATCTTAATTGTGTTTTGTTTATCTCCATGGTGTTGTCATTAGGCTTAGCTATATCTTGCTTTCAAACATGTGTTCATTGAATATATTTGATCTCGTCTGGTTTGTATTAGATTTGATCGTCTGGTGTTGGTTGCATGACAAATTTGGTATCTTGGTGTATCAAGAAATTTCTATTGTTTTCATCATAATATTGTCATTTGTTTTCAACCATTTCATCATTTGGTTATGTTCGTGGCTTCTTACATGTTAGACGCCATCTTGCATTCGCGTTCTCTTCTACTTGTGCGTTAGCTCTCAAACTCCATTAGCAGGACCAGAAAACGAAAATGGTTATCATGGTTTACAGTTTGGCTTTCATATTTTTGCTTTTCAGCATGACACGTCCGATTTCAGCTTGTCTTATTGCTCACCTTTACCCTCTAGGACCCTCGCTTTCTCAACCTGGCCTGGCGGTCGCGTGCACCTCGTTGCTCTCGAAAGGCCACTTGCTAGCACTATGTGAATTAAAAATTGCTCGTGAGCACTAACAATTATTTATGGGCGGTGTTCACCGTCTGAAGACTGTAGACCAGAGACAAATTATATATATATATATATATATATATATATATATATATATATATATATATATATATATATATATATATATATATATATATATATATATATATATATGTGTGTGTGTGTGTTCTTTTTCTTCCTAAAGAAAAGAATGCGCTGTGTCATGGATTGCAGCTTTGCAGCGACATCTGCGCATTACGGCCTGACACATTCGACTTCAATATGACCTTTGAGTTTCTTTGATCCTATATAACCTGGGCCTGCCACCAACCCCATCCAAAATCTTCTTAGTCGCCTCTTACGATATGAATAGTAAATGACATTGTAGCCTATTCTTTGTCCTCTTGCACCATTGGAACACACGGCGACAAAGAATCTTATCTTAAAGGCACGAGAATCATGCATGGAATCGGAATGTCCTGGGCGGTATAGGCTGAAATGACATGTCAAAGACGTGCCTACTATTCATATCGTAAGAGATGACTATAAAGATATAGTAGTGGGGCTGGCTGGTCCAGCTCAGACAGGTTCAAAGAAACTAACAATCCATGCCGAAGTCGGATGTGTCCGGGGTTAGGGATCCACCTGGTATAGTGGTTTAGCTGTTTGCTTTTTGCTCAAGAGATCACGGGTTCGCATCCTGTTCCCGACGTCTTATTTATAAAGTGGATTTTTTTCGGAAATTGTTGGAAATTATGGAGTTAAATATTATGAGTGGTACTTCTGGCATGCAACGTACCGCTTCGTTGAAAGGGGCGGAGTACATTTGGAGTTACTCAAGTTCAATTAAATCAGCCCTCTAAGTCTTTTGATACTTTTTTTTGATGTGCATGGGAACGGCAGTCGGAATTTTTACAAGAAGATGATTAGTGATTATCTGAACTGATGGAGATTCACTCCTAACATCCACATAGACGTTCCGTCTCTTTCGGTAGACAGCGAAGGGTATGCATGCCGATAGTTCCTGTAGCGCATTGATTGTTTATGTTCAGAGTTAATCGGTCCTCTCTATTATATCCTTAAGCAATTTCAAATTCCTTTAATATCTTAATAGCAATTTCGTCCATAGCGGTGTCCTCACCCAATAGACACATATATAGGGATGTCACAATGACACCTGTTTTATTAATGCCAATCTGTTGGTTCTCCCACTTCTCTCAACGCCAGCATAACGTAGGCAAACTATCTACGTAAGTCCTTGAATGTATGAAACTCTAATTTTTCTCCATCAACCCATAACATAGCCATCCACTTTGAATCACGTAGATAATGCATTTTATTATAAAGAAAATTCCGAAACACATTTTAGAGCCCCCCACCCCTTTCCCAAACCCCCGTAACTGCCTCGATTTCCATGTTCATACTTGAGGTTGCTATACCATACGCCTCGCTTAGCTTAGATTAGGTCAGTTTTCTGAATCTATGTTGCTGCGCCCTGAGTAAACACATAAATGCTAGATTTCTACCAGCAACTGATGAAGAGTATGCATTCGGATGGTTCTCGCAGCCAGCTAGTTGCACACATGCACCATAGACGTCTCCTCATTCACCCTGTTCTGCTAGCCACAGGAGTAATTCCAATATATTTAAGTCGCATTATTATATCTCCTTCATTTAGAAAAAGTTCACGCAAAGATCTTAATATGTCATTCTTGTTCATAACTAATTCTTCTAGCATTGATCCTTTCGACATTGACGTATCAGCTATTTTATTTTCGAGGATTTCCGCATGTCCAGGAGAGTAAACCCTCAGAATTCTCAGCAGATCAGACTAGACGGTGTACTGCATTCATTCATGCCCGAGCCACCAATTCTCAATCATCTTAAACAGTGGCGTAGCTTGGGCCAATGGCGCCTGGGGCGGTTTCATAATTTTCCGCCCTTGTGACATTAAAAAAAATACGTCAGTGGTTGTAAAAGAATGGACAAAAATATTTATTTGAAAACATGTTAGGTACATAAATAAAAATACACTATCATTTAACTTTTCGAGCCTTAAGGGTGGCAAAATTGTTTATGACGTCTTCAAAATTAATTTCGTCCGTGATACTTTGTTCTATTTACAAAATAGCTAAATTACTTAATCTGGTGGAGCTCATGGTAGACCTTGATCAATTTTTGTAAATTAACTTCAACAAGCTTCGTTCACATGCTGCAATGCTGATAGTTATTGTTAAAAAATATTCGAAGCATTATCACGATATTCGACACGCTAATGCCATTGCTGAATAAACTCCAGAAGCTCGAAGGATCCTTTCATAACTTTATCTTGGTATTGTGCATCAGCTACGGCGACGAAATTGCGTAACCTCTCTCTCTCGATTTCAACTCTTCCATATCGATGTCACTGGACTTTTCTTGGAATTCACACTTGTATTCTGGGTTTAACAAGTTGCTTGGTGTCAGGAAAGAGTATTTAACATCCAGCTCATGCAGTTGCTGAAACCTGATCTTGATTTCTTGTATTATTCTGTCCACTGATTCGAACATTTCTTGTCTTAATTTAATATCACAATTTAAACCAGCATCTGCAGCTTTCTCACCAGCCATATTTTTTATTTTGCTTATTCAACAAGGAGCAATAACGATGCCTAGATCTTACAAACATTTTTAGCATAATCCAATGCGTCGTTGACCATACCGTCACAGTTGTCGACTAGGAACAATTGTAATGCCCGAGTTTTCATAGCACATTGATGCACATTTAAACATTTCGTCTGGAGATACAATTGTGTATCATTTATTTCACAAAGAACTCGATTCCATAATCCAAGGAAGACCAAACATGACAATGTCTGGAGAGTAGGAAGTATGAGCCCAGCGTCTGATCTTGTCACTGCATTTTCTTTTATGTTCTGCGAAAGTGATTATAGGACTTCAATAATCTCATTATAATGGTTCTTCATGATCACTATTTTGTGATTTTCAGGAAGTGAAGTATCGTTGAATAATTGTCCTTGGATGCAGACATATGCCTATTCACACCTACTATTCTATTTCTTCTCGGTTTCCCGCGTGTTTCCTCGCATAAAGATTAAGAAACCCACGCAATCATAGCAGCGCGCATGAAACACTACACTATTAAAGTCTTAGAATGTAAATGTTTATAGTTTATATTTTAAACATAATCACTACACGAAATCAAATAATAGTATCCAGGTAAAGTTATTAACACTAAAACGTTTATCGAAGAACTAAGAACATAACAAGATTTTATATCACGAAGTACAGTAAATCAGCTTCCTTATGAGACGTTAAACAAAACTTTCAATACTGCATGTTTTCCTGTGAAAGAGTTCAGGGGGGCTTTCTATGGGCTGTGGAAATAAAGGCCGCATTACCATAGCAGACGACGCGACATGTACAGCAAGGATTTTGATTGTACAAAAAGAAAAAATTATGCAAGAATCCTGCGTCAAGCAAGGAATTGTTAATTTAGTTGCTGTATATTTAGTTTTTGACAGTTTTCCGCTCTCCCGATGATGCCGCCCTGGGCGGTCCGCAACTAAACATGGACGGAGAATATATCCGGGAATCCATTCCAATGCCGCAGTACATGCCTCAATTTCCATTCTCATGCTGGGTGATGTTACCGTGTAAGCTCCATTCGGCTCATTTGCTCAACGGTTTAGTATAATCCAGTCTTGCAAAATATGTCCGGCGGTTTGTGATGTAGGCCTATGCCAACATGCGTACATACGTGATCGAGCAAGTTTTTAGTCTATTTAACGGCCTATTTAATCTGTTGTGTTCTGTCCTTCTTCTGCGTGCGCTCTGATAACCAATACGAGAGTTCGTGTGTTCGCCGGAGATCGTGAAGTACGTTGTGCTGCTGGTTTACAGCATATCTGCATTATTTGCACATGGGAAGGCTCAGCACATCCGTTTACGTCATGTCTTTAATTCGGGTAGTGGGTTTTCCTAGTTTGTGACAGCTCTCCTATCTGTCACCAAGCGACGGATGTGTATCGACTCTACGCCGCGACAGTTTTCCCTCCACTCTATCCTTGGACTCCACATGCCGAAACAAGTCCCTGGGTGGCAGTTTCCGTGGAGACGGTAGTTAGGGATTGACTACGTCAATCTCGCAAGAAGTATGCCGCCCCCAATGAACTCGTCTCACTTAAGACGTATTGTACCCATCGAGTACTGAACTATTTCTCTCCGCGAGCATGATTCTGGTATTTGAAAGCATCGACGATAGTGCTGGGCACGGGTTCGTTTCCCTTCTTAGCCGGGGTGTCATTCACCGACAACGTGAATCCCTCGTTCAAGTCTTGAGTCTCTTCACAATTTGTTAGGAGCACCGGGAATTAGAAGCTTGTTCTCGAGCTGAACAAAACTTTAGTTCCGATTTCCTTTTAACATTTTACCTGTTCCGTTTGCACTCGTAACCCTTACGATTCTCACTATTCTTCTTGACATCTATCCATTTCGAACCGGTTTTGCTCCAGCCGGAGTATATTGTATCGCTGTGTGTCAACAGCGACGCTGAATGTGTTGACACAGAGGTTACGGAGATATTGCTTTTTTTGGCAGTCAATTCTAATTCCAACTGCAGCCTTCCCATTAACGTGCACGATCCCTAATAGTATTAGCCAGAAGCAGCACGAGCCACTGTACTTCTGTTTTCAGGATGCACCACGAGGAGGTACTTTTGAGATTTTTTAATTGCTAACCATGGGTCTGCCGAGAGCAATGTGGTAACCATAGCACCCTGTGTCCTGTCCTGATGCGGAAGATAACTTGCTTAAATCTGTCGAGATAGTGATAGTTGTTGGGGTGGTCGACCTTTCTAACAGCTTTGATTGGGGGGGGGGGGGGTTCGATGTCCTCGTTTCCTTGTATATGATTTCTAGGTCTTTGTGGTCCTGTGTTGCTCCATATTTTTCAAGTATTTCATAGCCGAGTTTCACAGGGAAAACTACTTCCAACATGTAGGTTGAGATCATTCTTCATCATCAAGTGCCGTCTCCGCAACGAAGGTTGGCTGAGACAGATCTCTAACATCCCATGTCTCTTGTTTTGGTAGTGCACCCTGCTAGACTGTAACCTGTCCATCGTGTGATGTTACTCTCCCACTTGTATCTCTGTTTACCTCTTATTCGTTTCCCTTTGACTTTACCCTCAAGTAAGATCTTCAATAAGGTGTCTTGCCTTTGAATGTGTCCAAAATATTTTATTTACCTGATCTTTATTTCTCTTAGTAATTCTTTCTTCACATTGAATGTTTTTAGCACCTCTTTATCTGTTTTCGATGAAATCATTACTCCCATGTTTACATTTCTCTTTGATGATCTATTGACTAAGATGATGATCATGTCTGACATTGCTCATGCTTGCAAAATTTTAAAACAATCGGACTCATTATGTATAATTACATCTATTGCTGGTTTTGAGGCTATCACTGATTTACTGCCTGCACATGTTAGCGTTTGCAGTAATAAGTGTGTGTGTGTGTGTGTGTGTGTGTGTGTGTGTGTGTGTGAGAGAGAGAGAGAGCAGATGTGCGTGCATCTAAGGCGTTTATACTTGGATACTTGGAGAGTAAATGGAAGACCGCAGTGAAAATGTGCCCCAATAGGTAAGGAAATATAGGAACAAATATATAACAATTGTTGAATAACAGTTTTATGCAGAACTATACACAGAACCTACGTTTTGACCATAAAGATAACACAATGTTAGCACGAAGAGTGAATTAACAATTGCCTTTTCGTTTCCATTGGGATAGATTTGTGTTTAAAAAAGTTCATAATTTAAGCAGTTAGCATTTTGAAGTCTTGTCTCAATCTTTCTATCCATCTTCTGTCATCTGTAAAAATGACTTACAGATCAAGTACACAAATCAATATGTATTAAGTCTGTTAACTATCCTCTTCTCACACCTGACTCGTCCGTAGGTGCTCATATCTCCGCTTCAGTAAATCTCTTAGGGTATAACGGCTGATGGTTCCAGTTCTATGTTAGTTCACTGCTCTTTTTGAAATCTTTGTCAGGGGTTCTTTACAGGCCACGCCCATCCTCAATCCCAATTCGTGCATTCTCGATATTGAGTCATACTCATTCATCTCAAAATCCCCTGATCGTGAGGACTCACGAAGAGCAATGGGTATGTCTGCTCGGTCCATAGGCTGACCATCTGCTGTGGTGGCGAGGCTAGATAATTGGTCGGCTCGCTAGTTTCCATCCACGCCCGCGTGTCCGGGGACAAAGATAAGCGTAATTATCCGTTTGATTCCCGCATTTTAGGCCTGTCAAACAGCAGAATTAAACGTACTGGTTGTAAACATCTACATCTAAACTACACACTACTCTATGCAGGAGTTGACGCAAATACACGCGCTAAAACAGGTTGAAATTTACAATTGACTCATTTACTTCGAAAAAAGCAGCGGATATCAAGTACATGTCAGAAAAAACAATAACAGTTGTTTCGATAGTGAGTATGGAAATGCAACCTTTATCCAAGCGTATGTACCATGTGATATCCGAAACAATGAAGTTGAGTGTGAAGAATTTTTTGACAACTTCAATGACACAGATAGTAGCGTAAGCAGATACACTTTTTATGCCATAGGAGACTTAAATGCACACGTTGGAAGCACAGAGACAGAATAAAAGAATATCTAGGATCATTTGGTGATAGGACAAACAAGAAAAACGACAATGGATATAGACTGTTGGAAATATGCAACTAATTCAACCTATTCGTATCAAACACCTTCTTTAAACACAGCGAATCACAGATATACACGTGGTATAAATGGAACTACCTTAATTGCAAAATTCATATATTCTTTATATTAGCAAAAAGAAATAACATATGTATTATAAAAGATTAAAGATCAATACCAAATATGTGTACCGACGACAAAGCTGTAATAACATTAGTTAAAATAAATAGAAAGTAGAACAACAAGGAAGTCAACAAAATAGCTACAACAAATATGCAAGTTATACTCAAAAACCTATCAGAAACCAATATATGAAAAACATTATAAACAAAGAATCTTAAAGAATATGAAAAGCTACCAATAACTACCAAGTCAAATGAAGAAGAAGAAAATATTCAAAAAAAAATCATTATGCAAGAGAAACACGTTGATGCATGAAACACAAAGGTAGAAACCAAAGTAACATCATAGTGGAACGAGGAAGTCAAAGGTGCCATAAAATATAAGAAACAAATTCAAGAAAGCGCTGCAAGCAAAGCCCGAGAAGATTATATTGAGTAAAGTAAGTTAAATCAATGACAAGAAAATCGTTAAAGATGCCAAAACAAAAACATAGCAAGAATATGGCGAATCATTAAATACAGAGTTCAAACAAGCATTAAAGAAATATTAAACAAAAATTACGAACATGGGGAAACAGAAAAAAATATACGAACTAATCGAATTCATAAATGATGAAAATGAAAAATCAATGACCTGAAAAGAATCATGGGAAGGTGGAAACAATATTTTAAAGAAATGCTAAATCTACAAGTCTGAGGGAATGACAACGTAATACACAATCATCATCATCAGGTGCCATGCCGGGTGGCGTAGGCGGTCATGGCTCTCCACAGCTCTCTGTCCACAGTATTATGTATCAAAGTCGTTGTTGTTTCTTTGCCGTGCCAGGTTGTCAAACTGTCTAATATTTTCTCACGTTGTCGCCCTCTGTCTCTGGTGCCTTCAATCTTGCCTGTTGTGATTATGTTCTCTAAACCTGCCTGTCTCATGAAGTGGCCAAAAAAAGAAGATTGCCTTTTTCTTATATTGTTGATTAAGGTACGTTTCGCATTTAACTCTTTTAGCACATCTACATTAGTTTTTCTGGCAGTCCATGGTATTCTCAGCATTCTTCTGTAGAACCACATCTCCGTTGCCTCCAATCTCCCACTTTCCAGTTTGTTTATTGTCCAAGACTCGCACCCATATGTTAGTATAGGGGTTATATAGCACTGCAGAACTCTCTTTCTCACCTCTAATGACAAGGTCATATTACACAGTATATTTTTCATTTTTCTGAATGTTGTTTTTGCCTGTCCTATTCTGCATCTTATTTCTGTTGAACTTCTTCCATCTGCTGTTATAATTGTACCTAGATATTTGAATTGGTGGACCTGTTTTAATACTATATCATTCACTATGATCTTGCAAGGTGTGTTATTTTCTTTCTTTGAAATAACCATTACTTCTGTTTTCTTGATATTTAGGAAGAGGCCTTTCTCTTTGCTTTCTGTGACTACTACTTTAATTAATTTTTGAAGGTCTTCCTCACTTTTTGCAATCAGAACAGTGTCATCCGCATATCTCAAATTATTTATGTTATGTCTCCCACTGATATTCCTGGGATATCTACTATTGCACGCAATATGTTTTCACTGTATAGAGAGAACAGGTCTGGTGAAAGCACGCATCCCTGTCTGACTCCTTGTTTTATTTGTTGAAAAGGGCCAAATTGCTTTCCTACTCTTATTGCTGCTGTTTGTTGCCAGTACATGTTCTTGATTATTCTTAAATCCTTGCTGTCAATGTTCAGATTCTCTAGCATGTGTATAATTTCGCTATGTTTAACTTTGTCAAAAGCTTTAGTGTAGTCTATAAAACAGAGGTACAGATCTGTTTTTACCTCTATAGACCTCTCTATTAGTGTTCTCAATATATAAATCGCATTGTTGGTGCCTTTGCCTTCTACAAATCCACATTGTTCTGGACTTATTTCTGGTTTTATTTTGTTTCTCACTCTCTTCATGATGATTCTGAGCAGTATTTTGGTTATTTGGCTCATGAGGCTGATTGTACGGTGTTCTTCACATTCAGTGGTCCCTGGTTTCTTAGGTAATGCTATGAATATGGATCTCATTAAGTCATCGGGTATGTTTCCGCTGTTATATATGTCATTCAGCAATTTTGTGATTATTTCAACTCCAAAGTCATCTAAAGCTGCTAATTCTTCTAATGTGATATTGTCTGGACCTGGGGCTTTGCCATATTTCATGTGTCTTAGTGCCTCCCTTACTTCTGCTGTGAGTATTGATGGACCCTCGCCGTTATCTTGTATGTTTATTTCTGGTCTATTGTCCTCATAAAGTTCTTTGATATATTCTGACCATCTCTGTACTATGTGATCTATTCCCATTAATACCTGCCCTGTCTTAGATTTTAGACACCCTGTAACTGTTTGCGTTCTCTTTCCTGTTATCATCTCAATTTTCTTATATAGTAATGTTGTATCTTGGTTGTAATGCAATTCTATTTCTGTGCATTTCTTGTTCAGCCAGCTTTCTTTTGCTATTTTGCATTTCTCTCGTATCTCCTTATGTATTTTCTGATATTCCACTATCTTGTGTTTATTTTTCCTTCTGGTGCTCATCAATTCTAATATTTCTTCTGTCATCCATTTTTGCTTTGATGTATGTTTTACTTTTGGTATTATCTCTTTAGATGTTTGGTTTATCGACTGTTTTAGCATGTTCCCTTGATCTTCAATACTCTGAATCTTTGCAATGGCATTGTATCTATTTTGTACAATTATGTTGTATCTTTCTTTAATGTCAGCATCTGATTTCAATAACGCTAAATCTAATTTCATATTCCTTGGTGCTCTCTTGATCTTCTTTAATCTTATACACAATTTCGCTACCAGTAGTATATGATCACTGTTGCAGTCAGCACCTGGCCTTGTTTTCATAGATCTAATGCTGTTTCTATGTCTTTTAGAGACTAAAATGTAATCAATTTGGTTCCGAGTATTATCACCTGGGCTAATCCATGTACACAGCCTTCTTGGATGTTGCTTGAACCATGTATTCCCTATTATTAAATTATGTGCCTGTGCCCACTCTATCAATAAATCACCTCTTTCATTCCTAGTTCCTAAACCAAATCTTCCTGTCACATCTTTTATTTCTGTTTCACCTACTTTTGCGTTAAAGTCCCCCATTACTATAGTTACTTCCTGATTTTTACACTGTTTCATTGCTATTTCTAGATCTTCATAAAAAATTTCGATGTCCTCCTCTGAACTGCTTGATGTAGGTGCATATACCTGCACAATGTTGATATCCAACGGTTTTCCTGTTAGTTTAACTAATATTACCCTATCTGATATTGCCATAAATCCCTTCACCGTTTTTCCTGTTTCTGTGTCTAATAATACTCCTACCCCCCTCTCGTGTTTTTGTCCTCCTGAGTATATGACTTTAAATTTATCTGACTGTATCTCTCCTGCCCCAGTCCACCTCATTTCGCTCATTCCTAGGATATTTATGTTCATTCTTTCCATTTCTTGCTTGATGTTGTCTAATTTACCACACTGCGCTAACGATCTGACGTTCCATGTTGCTATATTAACACTAACTGTAGGCCTACTTCTGTGTGTCGCCATGACTTTCATCTTGGAAGAATAATGTGATAGTTTCCCGTTGCTTTCCACATCCATATGGGGGATATCCATTTGTATCCGCTCCCTTTGACAATATTTTATGTCGGGACAAATGGGTGCCCCGCCCTGCCCAGTTGCAGAGCTACCACTTATACCGGTGGCTATCGGTCGCTTCCTTGTTCGCGCCTAGCGAACATCATGACGGCACGATCAACGACTAAACTCCAGGCATCCCTCCAGGAAAATTCAACTATCCACACTAGAAAACACACAAGGAATTTTCTGCACATTACAGTTATTAGTTAATACACAATACAACGGAAGAATTAGAGCCAACCATATTGCTAACAGAAATAGAAAATGCGATACAAACAGCCCCATCAAACAAAGCCCCAGTACCCGATAACATACACGTCAAATTAATCGAGGCAGCAGCAGATATAGGAATTAAATGGTTACATAGACTGTTTAACATAATGTGGAATACTAAGAAAAACCAGAAGACTGGAAAAACATTGCAATAATACTGATTTGGAAGAAAAAGGCAGCAAAAGATATTTTACAAAATATATTTCACCTCGTCCACACTCTAAAAATGTTTTACAGAATTCTAGAAAGACGATTGCGAGCATTTATCTAACCACAGTTCCACACTCAAATGGGCTTCAGTAGGAATAAGGAATATTGATGTCATTTTTACACCAAGACAACCGGCAGAGGGAAACAACCGAAAACAACCAAGAATTTATCGCATTTGTCGAAAAAGAAAAACGCATTTGAAAGAGTACGCAAAAAACAACTATGGAAAATACTATCACAAAATGGAGTTTCCCAACACCTATTCAACTTGTGCAGGAGTAGTTATAGGTAGTTAACGTGCAGTTAGAACGACTGCAATGCTTTCAGACAAATTCCACATACACTCTGCAGTGCGATACGGATATATTATATCTCCCTTGTATGAAGATGATATGGGTCCATGCTTTTTTGTTTGTATTTCTATCTCTAAATTGTGTTTCTATGCATGTAAATGTGCAACTGATTTTGAGATATAGGTCCAACTATGTGTCCTCAAACAAGGCATGCATATGTGGCTGGTTAACACCTTACTGGCTATATCCAACTGTTAAGGAGCAACCGAAAAGTTACTTTTACAGACAAATGTGGCGGCCAATTGAGTTTTTTCTTCCGTCAGTTTAGGAAGTTTTATAAATTAAGACTGCCGCTTTGTGTCCAAGCTTGTATACTGCATACATATGTTTAAATTCTTCCTCAATCAATTTCTATGCATCTTGGTAGGTCCCATGGCATCTGCCGTCGGGGATGAAGATAACTCTTCATGTACTAAGCCGCAGCAACTATTAGGTGGGGTGGCCAGTTCCCTTCCTTGCTGTTTTTTTACCTTCCCTAACTCATGCGTCAGGTACTCATTTACAGCTGAGTCGACTGGAGGAGTAGTCGTGTCAAGTGAGAAATCTCAACCCGGATTTTTTTTAAATGTCCGGACGTGGTTTCGAACCTGGCACGCTGTAACCAGATGATAGCAAGCAAGCTCACTATCCACTAGGCTACCGCGCTCCTCTGTTAATCATAAGTATTTGCTTTTTTTTGGGGGGGGGGCAGAACTGTACAATGATATTGAAACTGATTACCATTTGGTGCATATATTTATTTGTACTGCGTACAAAATTATGTTTTCAGTCCCGTACCACTTAGTCCAGTGTTTACCTACTTCCATAGTTAGCATCTCATAATGCGTGCTTCATATCTATTTGTAATGGGTTATTCTGCAGATGTACCTTATTTAAAATAAATACAAAATGTGGATTTTAAATGCGAAATAATTATGTCTTCATCGCCATTTGGGAACGGAAGTTCCCACTCCTACTAACTTTACTTGCTTTGTAATGACAATAAACACAAAGCCAATATAGAGAAAGTATCTCGCTCGTGTTGCTTATGTCCCCCTCTTCACCAACAATACTATAGCTTTCTATAACTACAACGTGTCGATGACCGAAGAAATAAGTACACATATCGACCCGGAGTACATAAACAAGTTATCATGTCAACCATAAGAAGGCGGGATACTATCATCATCATCATCATCATCAAGTGCCGTCTCCGCAACGAAGGTTGGCTGCAACGTATCTCCAACATATCCTGTCTCTTGTCTTGGTGGTGCACTCTGCTAGACTGTAACCTGTCCATCGTGTAATGTTACTCTCCCACTTGTATCTTTGCCTACCTCTTGCTCGCTTCCCTTTGACTTTACCCTCAAGTAAGGTCTTCAATAGGGTGTCATGTCTTTTAATGTGTCCAAAGTATTTTATTTGCCTGATCTTTATTTCTCTTAGTAGTTCTTTCTTCATATTAAGTGTCTTTAGCACCTCTTTATTTGTTTTCTTCTCTTTCCATGATGTTCTCCCTATTCTTCTATATACCCACATCTCAAAGGCATCAATTTTGTCTTCTAATTGTTTATTTAGTGTCCACTATGGTGTTCGCTGATCATTTGTATAGTGAGTCCTGACCTACGCGGCGTCTCTATCGATGGGCAAAACATTAAGCCTCACTCTGGATAGACTGATAGACAGCGTTATCTTGGAGTAACTTTTGATCGCAATCTATCTTATAATCATCATGTTGAACAAACGATGAAAGTTGAAGATTGTACAATACAAACTCGTACAATCGGTTTGAACAAACGATACAGCGAAGTAGGAGAGAGCTTGGTCATGTATGTGGTCGACTATGCATTACGAATCCTTCCGTTTCCACGTTCGCAATGTGCGCTTCTAGAACATGTGCAGAATGAGGGAATTGGGATAGTCCACCGCCGGACCAGAAATACCCTTATTTATCGTGAAAATGAGATATATGCTTGGACTCCTGTCACTGTGTTACCAGGTAAATACTAAATAAGGTAGGTTACTGAAGAAAACTGTCAATATAAAATAATAGAAAATAACAAAGAACAAATACAATTGACGTGTCGGTCCTATTGGGACCTTTATCAAGAAAGCAAAAACAGTTAAGAAAACACAAACCATAAATATAACCAAAATGGCAGGGAAAATGATTTCTCTCACCAAAAAATCATTTAAATTGTATATGTTCTTGCAGTTAGCAAATAAGGGATTATTCTCATTAAGTGACTGAATCATTTCAGTCTCTATTTCTCAATATAGGAGCCTATTTGAATATAGACGTTGTTCCACCAGATCTTGTAATTTCTTTTCTCACATGATCGCACTTTGTTCAGTTTTCTTCTTTTCTTAGACATTTCATTTCACACGTAGTAAACATTCTTTCTTGTTCGTTATTTAATGTCAATGCTGACATAGAGAACATGATTGATTTTATGATTTCCCTTTTGGTTTCCATGGGGATAGATTTTTATGTCAAAATTGGTGTAAGCTCATAATTCATATAGTTGGCTTATTGAATTCTTGTCTCGAGTTCTCTGTCCATTGTTCCGTCGTCTGTGAAAAAGCTTCCAATATATTTAAATTTCTGCACTTGTTTGAGTAATTTGGTTACTACAAGGTGAAAAGTACGATATATATTTGTATAAGCACACATCTGTTAAGTACCCTTGCCGCTTTTATGTCTTGAGAAAGCTCACTCTGAAAACAACATTAATAGATCTATGATTATGTAAGCAATAAATTATTTGTTATTGTGAAATGAATGAATGTTGATATTTGGAGAGATGAAATACAAGTTAATAGAAAAGTAGCATTCCTTAAAAATCGGTATGTTTTGAATCGTTTATATATAATTTAAAAACTTTCTAGTCCCCTTTTCACAAACAATTTGGCCATAAACAGTTCCAACCATCTGGCAATCCTGGTTTTCATTACTACCAAAAATTACGAGTATGTACACCTAACAGCAGGAGGGACAAGTCTGTTTAGAGAAAATCCTATGCCGATAACTGCCGCCGGTGACAAGTTCAAAGAATACAACAGGCATGGTCATAGCGGGGAGGTGCCGCGCTATGATGCAGAAAGACGACCGCATCAGGAGGCACCAATCAAAATACATTGCCGTGGACAGCATTTCGAAGAAAAACCATTTAAAGGGGCAGCATTTCGAAGACTTGCATCATACTGAGAAAATCTACCCCATGGCCATGGGCGAAAGATACAAATCTGCTAGGAAGGGGGTGTTCATAAAAAGAATTAAAGCTAATCACACCATGTTAGTGTATTCTTAACGATCTATTTTGGAAAAACATTTAGGAACTATAGGATTGAACACTACAACCCCTTCCCTCAATCTGCGTGCTTGCTTTGTCAACAAAGTTGATAACAGTCTGTTTTGATTTGTGTACATGAACATGCATTTGGGCGCTAAGGTATGAAAGAGCAGACTTGCTAATATGACCACAGGGCAAGTGATAGTTCACTGGAGTGTGCCGATATTTTAAAAGGAATCAAAGGGTTAAGTCATCAGATGGCATATATTATATTTTGTTTTCTGTGCCTGTGGCATGAATCAAGAAAGTAGACTCGTCTGTAGTCGGAGAGGAGAGGGTTACAAAGGTTATTTGATTTTTGTGTGACCTTTTTTACGTGAAATCCGTCACAGGAGAGGGGTTTACCCATGGTTTCGCTTCTTAATACTAAATTAAATTTTCTTACTTGGACTTCTAATTGCTAATGAAACAAGTAGTACCACTGTTACCTGCCAAACAATGTCATAAGAGGTGATTAAGGAGGTTTTTGGGGGTGAAGTTGGCTGTACCATCATAATGAGGTTCAAAGTGACCCAGAAGCCTACCTGAAGTCGGATATGCTAGGCTGAAATGCGCAGATATCGTAACTGTGCTGTAAACTATGGCATAACACATTCTGTTATCTGGACTACATCCTGTTAATCTGCAGGAGTTTGAGATCGAGAGCAGAAAAAAAGTTGAAAAGCAATGTTCCGCACACGGCGTTCTAAACCTGGTTCTCGCCAGCACCTTGGTGCTCTCGCAAGGACGTGCTCGTGACATGCGAGTTTAAAAGTGCTCGCCGAGCACTAATAATTAGACGTGGATGGCGCTTGTTATCTGAAAATGTTGATAACGCGTTCTATACGAATATGCTTTAATTACTAATAATATGAACTGAGCTAATGTTATTACATTAAAACTAATCACATATGTTCTGTTGCAGATGATAAAGACGATGCTTTACGCTGACGACGATGATCCACAACTGAAATCACCTGTAGTACGTCCAAATGATATTCTAGGCATTGAAGTTTCCCCAGTAACTAATACCAGCTCAAGTTGCTGGCAATATACATTTGACGGCAAAGAGAAACTGAAGGGAGCATTACACAAACCAAAGCTGAAAAGCAAGAAAGTTACTGGAGATCATAGCTCCAATGGAGGATTGAGAGTGGAGTCGGAAGGTCCAATGAAGCGAGGGGATCCATTCCTTCCTTCTGTTTTTCCCGATGAAAATCCTATTGCCGACTATAGTGTAAAAAAGAATTCACGTAAAAAACCGTCAGATTGTAAATGCAAAGGATTTGGATACAATTTGAGTCCTAGTGCCCTCCTGCCTGAAGAAATGAGACAGCAGTGGGGTGTTGGGATGTTTGGGAAGCCATCTTTATCTAGATCGAATGCAGTTTCTAGTTCATCATGTTGCAGCGTTAAAGAAAATGAACCCGTGTTCACCCAACCGAGTGTAAACAGATCTGGTGACGGGTGCACAAACAGCAACTGTTCCATTGTCAGATGTTCCATCTGCATGAAAGATCCTTGCTTGTGTAACGACATTTACACAAAACGCGATTGCTTTCGAATTCCTGAGACTAGCATAACGCGCAAACAGAAGGCGTCCACTAAAAGTAACTTATCTAAGGGCAAAGAAAACAGGGGCCTGGGTTCTGTGCTACTGGGCAGTCCAAATAGTGTTTCAGTTTTGAAGAGAGTTACATTCTACAACAGTAAAGACAATAACAATATTATAAGCACCAGCAATTTTCACCGGAACAATGTCAGTTCTCTTTCATTAAATGGACACAGTCCATCTGCAGTAGAAGTCAACGGTTATAAAAGCGGGTTGTGCAGTTCTCAAAGCAACTGTGGGGGCTCACGTCAAGTCATGAATGGCAATCTGACTTGTAGCAGTAAAAAATACAATTACACAACGCATGAAGACTTCCAAACAACCCCACGTGTGCGGCATCGCCAGCAGTCAGCACATCGACATATGATTAATATGTCATCACCACCTATTCTTGCTACTGTTGGTTTAAGGGCGCCTTCTAGCATAATTGAAACTAAATCCTCTTTATCTCGAGGAACATCTCAGATGCTTATGCTAAGCAACCAAGGCTGTGCATGCGATAGCTGCAGACAGCGTGCAAATCTCATGTCCAAGATGGAAGAATTAGGATTTTCTACATCTAATGCACAAGAGATGTTACCACCCTTTATGCTTGCAGCGTCACAGAGGTATCAGTCAGCTGCCCTTAGATCAGTTTTATCAACATCGGGAAGGTATGCCCCGTATAACGTTCCCACTTATGGATATGCCCAATCGTCAAGCAGTGTTTATTGTTCGCCGGAGAGATATCAATGTTCTAGCCCATCATTATATGACTATGGAGGTTCTCCTGGTGTCAACAGCCAATCATTAACCAACACACCGTTGTCACTGGTTCACGAGATGAACAAAATTGACACATCTTATCTAGACAGCGAAATGTCTATGACATCCCCTCAATTTTCTGGATTTGGTGAAGACATTACGGACTTATCTATTAAAGACACAGTCGACTTCTTTGTGAGTATGAAATCTCCATTTGTTACATTTTCACCAGTAACATTGTCCGACATGTACTCTGGAACATGTTCTTCACTGTCCTCCGAGGAACGATGTACATCACCTGGTTACAACAATGGTTCGACTTCCTGGTTCTGCACACCTGCCATGTGTACATCATCATATTCAATGTCCCCTATTCTGCATGAAAACATATACAGGGAATCTGCACACCCCCAAAAATTTGATATTATTAATGGACAAACCCAGCCTATGTCTCTCTTGTATTCATCACTTGTTTCAGATCTAGAAGATGAGCTACGGAGTGCAATAGAGAACATTCCTACCAGTTGACCAAGTTCTATGGTAACGAATTGGTAACTTGATGGCTAGATCCCTATTTGATCATCAATAACTGAAAAGTCTGGAGTATCTGCAGCGACAGCTGTTGCTGAGCCCAACTCCTCAGAAAATTTTGGGTAAAAATACCCACATAATGTAAAATTAGAAATGGTGCAATATGACATTGTATAAATTTGACGGCGTCATGACGTTGCAACACTTCAATGTGGCAAGCAGCATTATTCTAGACATGACAACAGCTCACCATCGGATATTGTGAGTTATTTATATTGTCTGATTAAGTTAATTTCAAGTTAATATTCCATTTATTTCCTTATTTTTAAGTTGTGATAACTGGCTGGCTTACACTAAACATGCCAGTTTGCATTTTACTATGTTCATTCAAGTATTTCAACAGCAGGGCTTTCATTCGGCAAAAACTTTATCCATTCTCCCATGTCTGAATATTTTATGTAATACTACAGTTGTATCATCATTCCTGGTCTCCACATGTTCTCCTATACATGTTATAACAATATTCTTGTAGAATTGTCTATCAATGATGAAGTGAATTTTTGTGTAAATGATGTAAAAGAAATATAGACCAATTAGAGATCAGAATAATGGAGGGTGAAAGATATATATTTTTTTTAAAATGCCGGTTATGTTCATTAATAAATAAATACTTTTGTATGACTGAAATATTTTTTAAAAGTATGGAATGAATGACACAATGATAGAAAGAATATAGAAAAAGTGGACAGAATGAAAGAAAAAATCCAGAATTCAATACTAAGAATCTTAAAAGATATTATTGTCAACAATTTTGTTAACAAACTTGAATAATATTTATCATGAAATATGGGTATGCTCATTAAAGATTATGACTGTCACGTTTGTTGTTTCTATATTTACATGAATGTAAAAAATTATCGTTAGTCCAACATGTATGCTTATCATACCTGTCAACCTGAAGAAGAACTTTGTATTTCAGTTGCAGTGGACTGAAGAATGACAAATTTTTCATTTACAAAAATTAATCAAGAAATATTAAGACTTGATTACTTGTTTTTGATGCATCAGTCACTGAGCATCAAATCTTGATGACTAAGCCACACTAAGGAACTGTGCTGTTCTTTTCAGTTGTTCAAGGTTACTGTATAACATGATTGATACTATTCTGATGCAGACACAGATTCGGTGAGCAAGTCATGTGGTACATATTCCAGATCATCGCCTGTCAAAGATACTTCTCTATGGTCAGTTGCAGAAAGACATACGTTCTCACGTGACCAAAGAAGTTCTACAAGGACTCATTAAAGACCTCACCGAAAGCCTTTGAACTAGACCAAGATACATGGAAGAACTTGTACAAAATAAAGCTATATTACATCATACTCTACAGTAAAAAAAGGTGCAATATTTTGTGAAAAGAGGAAAAATGCAGCAGCTCAACTGCAGAGAGCAGCTAGAAGTTTTTGGTCATGGATCAACCAAAAACCATCTATAGTGGTCATCCCATGTCAGAACTGTCCAAGGACATTTGTGGCCAGAATAGGTCTTATTTGGCCATCTATAAACTTATAGTCAAGGACATAACTCTGAATTTCAAAAGTGCATGTAACAAATGGTCATCATAAATTGTGATGGATGAACAATAATGTTATCAATTCTTGGGTTTTTTTGTGGCAGAAAGTTATGCCCTGTATCTTGTTGAGCAGGGCAGTATATCATGCAGTGTTCCACTGACGTACTAGAATGTTGGGAGCGTCTGGAATTTGGGTGCAGACATATCAAATAGTTGGGGTGCACGATACCATGATTACTGGTGCACCTCTCAGCCTGGTATCTCTGTCTTCAAGACTGTGGTCCTGCTCGATATTGGGTTGGTCTGACCAATCTTTGTTTCCAGTTTCTGGTGGGATACAATTTGGGTTGTTTTTGAGGTTGATTCTGTTTTGGTGGTGATTAAGCAGGCAGTGTCCTGTTTGTAATCTAAATATTTCTGTTTGGTTTTTGCATTCAAGAGGTTAAATTAAGAACATTAAATGTTTAAGAGGTTTGCCTATTAAACAACATTATAGCAAGAAAATTAAAGTGTTTTGGCCATATAAAGAGACAGCAGCATGGAAAAACTAGTAATGGAAGGTATGGATGCTGGTAACGGGAAAACAGGAAAGGGCCACCCATGACAATGATGGACTAAAGACATTCTGTGCTTAAACATACCGTTGGTTGCAGCAGGTCAACTTGTCCAAAATCATGAGTTGTTCAAAGTGTCATTAAGAAGGCTATGTTCTGGAAAGAATGACACCTAAATAATAATATCTGATTGTCTCTTCCTCTTCTCAAACTTCTGCAGGCTAGTAGGATGTAGTCCAGTGAATAGAATGTGATGTGTCATGGTTTACAGATTAGATGAAATATATGTGCTTTTCTGCCTGACACATCTTCAACATGGCTTCTTTGTCACTTTGATCCTGGATGAAATGGGACAGCCAATTCAATCCAAAAACTTCAGTCACCCCTATTCCTTGGGTAAAGCAAGGAATGGTTATGTTTAAAGCTAGAAATGGTTATGGGCAAAGTAAGGAACGGTTATGGGTAAAGCAAGGAATGGTTATGAACATAAAACAGCTTAAGTCAGATGTGTCAGGCCATTAGTGCAAATAATACATTGGCGCAAATACAAGACACAATACATATCTATTCTCTGGAAAATTACCTGATGGAAATATAGTAGCACCATTGCCCTGATAGAGTTCCAGTGGAAGTTTGACCACAAATACTTAAAAATCCACAAATTAATATGCACTGGTCAAGTTTTGTTTTTATTGCTCAGCAAACATTATAAAATCTGTAATGTATATTAAGACATGGCACAGGCCATTGAGACAAGCAAAACATTGCTAAAACAAAATATAACTCAGTATTAAACAATTTAACATATGCAGATGGCATTAATAGTGGTTGATGGAAGGACAGACTAAAATAGCCACATCAATGGAATGTTTGTTTGTTTGTTTTGCGTTCGCTCCATTGTAACCATCACGGATATCAGTGCGATTTCCGCCAGGAGCGTGATTACGTTGTGCCACCGTTATGCGCCTTGTAGGCCTAGCACATCCGATTTCAGCATCAATGAAATAAAAAGTTCCTTATGTTCAAACAAATTAATACAATATTTACTGAAATGTTTCTTTGGATAAGTATGACCAGAGAGATGTTTATAATGGCTACTAAGAAGAACAAAGGTCAATGTCATAATCTAATAAAAGATCAAAAGCTTCAACTAAACAGGAAATTGATTGAATAAGAGGTTAATATTTTAGCGTTCATTCTCAAACTTCTGCTGGAATCTCTCTTGTAGCAGCACAATGGTCCCACTAAATTTTCAGCGGGATGTAGTCCAGAGAATGGAAATGGACAGTGTCATCATTTCATTTGTGCCAGTGTCCTGACACATCCGTCTTCATTGAGAAGGTTAATCAAAAGCAGAAATAATATCCATGAATATAGTAACTATTGTCTCAGTTGAATAAGAAATGGAAAACACTGTCCAATTTATACAAGAAACAACATTGCAGATATAGACATTATTAGTGAATGGAAGAAGATATAGACATTATTAGTGAATGGAAGAAGAAGTCTCAGCGGAAGAGTGGTTAATGGACTCATCTCACTAATACAAATTGGTCGAATTTGCTTGTGGTTCAAACATAGTACTTGCTGGAAGCGGCCGCTGAACATTTCGATAGGAATTATAGATTTGACAACAGCTGAAAAAAACCATGTCATACACAGGATATTCTTCCATTAATAAAACCCATAATCCATTAGGGTCATTAGAAATACCATACTGGAACCATATGCACAAAAAGTCTGCTAAACATCCCTATCTATAGCCATGTAGATAAGTGGTGTGAAAAATCACTCCCTGGCGCTTCTGTGTTGTTATCAAGCCAAAGGTGTTTTCGCTACCTATTCTCATTCCACCCTTAAATATTAATTATATATTAAGAATAAGTGAAATATTTTCTGGGAAATATAGAACAAATGCAGAACTGGTATGCCATAGATAACATAAAATAAACAATATCTCAATCATTCACATGAAGTGCTACTTCTTTATCTGAACACATGCGTAAATATTTGAAATACAAAATAATGAATTTTATAACGTACAGCAGCTACATATGGATAAATCAGTCATGCAATCATATGGGCTGTGTGATCATAAATAAGCAGACAGTTACTTCTAAACGGTTGTCAAATTTGATGTGATTGAATATCTGCATGCAAAATGGTGGATAATGCATTCTAACATGGATTCTGTGAATACATACATCCTTCTTCAGCATGGCTTTATTGGATCACTTTAAGCTAACTCAACTCCACACTTCCTTAGTTGCCTCTTTATGAATGATAGGTGGCAGCATTGCTATTCTTTGTTTCGCTCTTTACACAAATTCCTCATTGATGATTTTATCATACAATCTCAAACCGATTCTATACAGGCATTCATTGAAAGTTTGTAGTTTTCTCATTGCCCCTTTCATTGTACTTCATGTTTCTATGCCATACAATAAAAATTTAAAATTCATTTCATTTAAATTACTATGAAATGTTTGTTTAAAATCGCACAACAATCAATATAAGGTAATACTGCAGTGAAATGGAACAACAATAGCACTTATGCAGAACACAGGTTTTTGATGTGTGATGGATTGTGAAACATAAAAAACTGTGTTCTACGTAAGTACTATTGTTTAAAATCGTACAGAGTTAAAATTAATCAGCTGCCATTACAATAATTTCTCCATAGCTTTCTCATAAATTTTACGTATGCTATGGACAGCTAAAAAAATAAATCAAGAAGTAAAAGATCAATCAACGTTGAAGAGGGCTGACTCCATAACAACATCTTAACAAGAAAGTTGTGATTTTTTTGGGGGTTATATAAAGAGTCATAACAGCATGGAAAGATTAATAGCTGAAAGCAGAGTTGACAGCAATAGGGAATGAGGCTGCCCAAGACAATGAAGGTGCAGTGATACATCAGATTGCTCAAACATGTCTCTAGCTGCGGCATGTCAAAAAACCCAGAATCACGGAGTGTTCAGAGAATCCATAAGGAAGACCACTTTCTAGAGAGAATATGTTACATGATGGTGAGCTTTCTCATCAATGACAATTCACAAACAAATAAATGATAAACAATGTTGTTTGTTCCATCATTAAATGAATGAGAATTTTTAATTTACCCATACAAAAAATTTGGTAAGTGGATATCATAAAGGAGACTAGTAAAACTGTGCATCATAAAAATAAAAAACCATAAGTGCTAAATACCAGATTAACATAAAACAAATACAAAATGGATGGAACAAATCATTTTATTTATTTTACAGAAAACTGTTATTTACCCCTTTAAAATTGTTATTATATCCATCCATCAATCTTCCCTCTCCCATTATAAACTGTCAGGATCACAAGAGTACTACATTGGATGCATCAATATACAAAGTTCTCCAGAGATTTCTATTCTCAGTGATACGGATGAGTGAGGAAAAAGCTTGACCTGTCAATATTTGTTTTTGACAGGGAGTCATGTCAGCATACAAGTCCACATGTTGGCAATCCATTAAAAAACAAAACAAAATACACATATACATTATAATGAATTTCAAGAACAAAATGAGTTAAAATATGTTAAAAGTTACCCGAGTTTTTAAAAAGTCATGATACACTAAGACAAAGTTAATAAAAAAAAGTATCATTTCTCACAGATTGTACATTACAAATAATAGGTACAGCAGTACAAAATGGAATGAACTCAATATTAGGAAGAAACTTTCAGATAATATATTCACAAGGATTTAAAATACACTAAGTGCCAATGGTTCAACAGCGTGATTTGACATTTATGTTGTAAGAGGCAACTAAGAAGGTATGGGGTAAAATTGGTTGTCCCATCCATTAGGTTAAAATGACCAAAAAGTCAAGCTGAAAAATCCTGACACACATTCTGCTCTCATACATCTTGCTAACTCACAACCAGCAGAGATTTGAGAATACATAACCAAAGGATATTGGAGAATACATAACCAGCAGATATTGGAGAATACATAACTAGCAGATATTTGAGAATACATAACCAAAGGATATTTGAGAATACATAACCAGCAGATATTTGAGAATACATAACCAGCAGTATAAAGACAACTCAAAGTTGACTACTAAACAAATGGGACATGCATAAATGCAGGTCAGCTTTGGTCCAGTTGACAGGTAGTTCTATTGAATATCATTCTGTAAAAAGGTATTTTACAGGTGCAGTAATAAGTCTGAATTATCTATGAGGTGAAGGAGATTTGTTCAGACTGAGTGCATATCACAAAAGTTGAACCCACAATCGTTGGGTGATAAGAAACTAGAAATTGTTTAAGAATTGTTTAATTGAAATAAAGAAATGTCTGCTTTGGTCCATCTTTCTTTCCATGATATTCTTAGGACCTTTCTATTACATTTTATTTTGAATGCTTATATTTTCTTTTCCATTGCGGATGTCATTGCACATGCCTCACAACCATTATGTGGCCACTGGAAAAATATAGCTCTTAATAGTTGCAGCTTTTTTGTTGTTTGCCCCATGCCATAGATTTTTCATAAGTGATGTTTTTTGTTGGTTCATTGTTAATCTCTTTCTGATTAATCTCCTGTGACACTGATGGAGATATTCAAAGTTGTTGACATTTTCTAGTTGTTCTTTGTCAATGATTATTGTAGGTGTGAGTTCATCTTTGTTTATATGCATTAGTTTATATCATCATCAACTTCCATCTCCGCAATGAAGGCTGGCTGCAACAGACCTCCAACATGCCATATCTCTTGTCTTTTTGGTACACTCTGCTAGACTGTAACTTGTCATGCTACCCACTTGTATATCTGCCTACCTTTTTCTCATCTCCCCTTAACTTTATCCTCAAGTAAATTCTTCAACAAGGTGTTATGTATTTTAATATGTTCAAAATATTTTTTTGGTTTGATCTTTATTTCCGTTAATAATTCTTTCGTCATTGTTGTGAAAACCTCTTTGTTTGTTTTCTTCTCTTTCCATGGAGTTTCTCTTTCTCACTATTCTTCTATATATCCACATCTCAAAGGCATCAATTATATCTTCTAGTTGATATGTTTATTGTCCATGTTTCTGGGCCATAAATTAATATAGAATAGATGTGTAGCATTTTATAATTCTCATTTTTTTTAGCTTGTTTGTAATTTGTTTAAATGTCAATATTTTCCTAATGTCATTGAAAGTACATTCTCATGTACTTCCTATTCTCCTTTTAGCTTCTGTTTCACATCTACCATCATTTGTGATTATGTGTCATGAGATATTGATAATGTTGTACTTGTAGTATTTCTCTATGTATTTTTATATTTAGTAGATGTTCTTCTGTCTTCTATGATTATCATGGTTTTTTAAAAATGTCTATATCTAGTTCATATTCTTTACTTGATTTATTGAGTTGGTCTTTGTAATTCTTGTTTACTTTCTGCTAAAAGGACAGTGTCATCTGCATATAACAGGTTGTTTATTTCCCCACTGATCTTGAAACCTGGCTTTCCTTCTATGTTTAAAAATATTCTGTGTAGATATAAAATAGACTGGAGAATAAAATACATCCTTGTCTTACACCTCTTTTTATTTCTATGTATAGTGAGTAGCTGTTTTCACACATTGATTAGTTTATATGATGTAGTCCTATACACTCAAATAGGACATTGTGTGAGAAGCTCTTGTCTAGTTTGATGTAGTTCCATACACTTATATAGGACATGGTGGGAGTTCTTATTTAGTTTGATTTAGTCCTATACACTCAAACATGACGCACTGTTATATATTAGTGATAGCATTTTTTACAGAAACTATGCAGTAGATAACTAGGAAAAGTTATAGAATAGTAGTAACATCCATCATTTATTCTCAATAAAATGCGAAAGAACGAAAGGTATGGAGAATACAGTATTGTATTCAATACAAGGGTTCTCAAATTGGGTTTATCATTTGAGGTCTCAAGTTAAATGATAATTTGGAGGAATGAGAAGAGATGTGATGGTGGTTTTAGAAAAAAATGGAATCAATCACGATTTATAATAAGATTGCAGCTGAGAGGAAGATATGCACAGATGTTAAGACATAGTGTGCCTCTACCTCTCTTACACTTCCCTCGCTTGTCCCCCTCTCCTCCTCCCATCATCACACCAGATATGTCTCTCTACTTCTTTTATCCTTCCTTCCCCTGTCTCTCTCTCTTCCATATATCATCATTCATGTCTCTATGTACAAGGTTGTTTGTCCTATGAAATACACATATAAGACAATTGACCTGAGACATCTTCCACATCACTTCTGGTCACTTTAACCTTTGGGATGAGACAACTAAAGTCACCTCCTATGATATGCATGACAGGTCAAACATCTCTGTTACTCTTTGATACATTTTTAGGTCTCAATCAAAAGATGTCAAAGTTCAGCATAAAGTAAATGGGAAAGAATGGCAACAGCAATGGATGAATGACAAGAAAGCCAAATGGCAATAGATGAATGACAAGAAAGATAACCTTAGGAGAATGTTTGATAAATTTGATTTCCAATAACAAACACTACAAAATCATAATAATACTAATAGAACAACCAATGACATTGCACACAAAAGTTGAGTTGAAAGTTTTAAAAATGCATGAAGACTTAAACTTATTTCACGTAAGTAAAAAACATACAAGCTTGTAAATTATTCACATATATATGTATGTTATATTGAAGGCTGCCTATAATCAATATTATATTAAAATATAGAAATATGAGCATTGTTATGTTACCAGTGACAGTATGTTTGGACTACCATTCTGTACATACAAATAGCACTTGTCAGTTTGCAATATAACAAACCACAGGAATGTTACAAAGAAATATTTTTCCAGACTAAAGAGTTTGTCATCTGTGTGACAACCAATATTTCCTCTGATGTGCACAGGTGAGCAGCAGTGAACATAATTAGAAGGTACCATTCACAAAATGTTTCACCCATGCACATAAAGGACCAACGAATTACCTTTTATAATTAGTTACTAGAAACCTTCATACAGAAATATTCACAGTTCAGACATCTTTAGAATTTCTTACGTGAGAAGAAAATATTAGTGACAACTGGCACCTGGACTTCTAGTTCAGAGGGCAAAAAATAGGATCAGTGCCTTCTTTTCAGGAATGTCATAGGGGGTAACTAAGAAACGTTAGTTAAATGAAAAAACATTATTATTGTTGTCACATAAATGTCAAGGGAAAACAAAATGGACAGATGATTGAAGAGGTCAATATGTTGAAGAGGGCACCAGTAATAGACGAAATACCTAAAAACTACAAAAAATAACACAAAAGACACCACAGGAGTGGAATACAGCAATGATTGTACCCATCTAGAAGAAGAAAGGCAGTAAGAGGGATGCACCAATTATAGAGGCATATCTCTCAAGCCAAATAGGAAACATCTTCAGCCAAATACTAAAGAGAAGGATGTGCATATATATATAGAACCATAGCTCAACAACACACAATTGGGCTTCGGAAAAATAAAAACTGCACAGATGTAATCTTCGCCCTCAAACAAATATCAGAAAGAGTGACAGAACATAACCTCGACTTATATTTGGCTCTTGTTTACTACAAATTTGAAATCTGCAATGATTTATGGCTCTGAGATATGGCACATAACCTAGAAAATTACATAAAAACTGAATATATTTATCAACAGATATCTCCATTGTTTACTTCACATTAGATGGATGGCCAGAGAGAGTTGATATCAAATGATGAGTTATTGAAGAAAACACACTAATGCCAAGTGGAGGTATAGATAACAGTAGAAAATGAAGTTTACTAGGACACACCTTCAAAAGTAATCCTGACAACATTTCGATTGGATGATACAATCTCTGGAGTGAAATCCACATAGAAAGAGGAGTGTTGGAAAACTAAAGAACAGTCAAAGAAGAAACCATATTGGGACTGATAAAAAGAACAGAGCAGCACAGAAATCATTAGAGAGCAATAGCTGCAGCTCTTTGTACCACAGACACGAAAGAAAATGGAAATAATTTGTAATGTTTAAATGAGGAATGTTTAGATCTCACCAATATGTTACAGTACTATTAATAATTAAAAGCTAGTGGTTATTTATAAAATGTACAGGGCAGGGGAATGGGGAAAAAACTGGCAGGAGAACTATATATACATACATATATATAGTATACTAAAGTTCCTCAAAGAAAATGGAGGAGCAATCTTAAAGATGGGTTATGGGTTTTTATTTTAATCAGTATGAGAATTCCTGAAACATTTTTAATGGTCACATTCCTGTATGTCACATGGCAGAAATACAAATTTCACATAAAAACTTCCCGTACAACTTCTTTCTGTTTCTTTGAGGATTTTGGAGCTTTTGGCGGTTTCTCAGCTTTGTGGGGTTTCTTTTCTTTGGAAGATTTCTCAACATTGGAGGGTTTTTCTGGTTTCTGTATAGCAATGATAATAAACAATAAATAATTTTAAATATATATATATATATATCCATTAAGACCATGAATTAAAGTTGCACAATTGCAAAACATGGGCCTGGTTTCTTTTTTGACAATGTGCTTCATTTTTTGGTGAGTGTTTGGTAAATGCGATAACTTTTTTGTTTCTAAAGATATCATAATAATTTTTGTAGGTACAATACAAGAATCAGTGGACAAATCATGTGACAACATACCAACTTTTTAATTTCATATGCTATTGCACTATCTCGGAAATGTAAAAAGTCGTAACTTAAAATACCGATCTAGCTATTTGCAAGCAATGAACTGGCCATCAACCTCCCACTTAGTATGCAGCACGCATGTTGAGTGGTCAGGGGCTCTCATCGCGCAACATGTCGAATATTGGATGCGTTCATATATGCGTCTTTATCGGAATTTCGTTCCGTTTAATTATGTTATCTATTTGCTCCGTAGAAACCTGTCCACTGATTCTTGTATTGTACCTTTTTGTACATGTAAATAAAGGAGTGAATAATGAATATAATCATTTTTTGTTGTTGTATGTGTGATATGACAGTTGTGAAGTTGAAAACTGGGTGAAAAATCTCAAAACGCTATTTGAAAAATTGCAAATATAATTTCTTGACGGCCTTAATACTTGAGCAATGTCTGGTAACACTGATAAAAAATACTCCTAAATACCTATTCCTGTTGTATATATGTTGTCTTATATCTAAACTAATATAAAATGGACTGAACAAACTCATAAAACATGAAATTGCATACACCATTTATTCGTCCAAGACTAGGCCTAGCTGGAGATACATTTTTATTTTAAATGCCAACAGGTACATATTGCCCTGATACATATTGTTTTTGTGTAAATACCTATTCCTGTTGTATATATGTTTTTTTCATATCCAAACAAATATAATATGGACTAAACAAACTAATAAAATGTGAAGAAAATGCATATAACGTTCGTTCATTCAAGACTAGACCTAGCCGGACATAAGTTTTTATTTTAAAAGCCAACACGTGCAACCGCAAATACATATTGTTTTTCAATAAATAAATGAACATTCTAAATGATTCTTATAATATAAAAACAACTCAAACATGTAGATATTACTTACCACAACGATCATGAACCATACAACGCTTGATAGTGAAATATGGCATTGAAGTCCAGCCGTTGTTTCAGAAATTCATTTACAAAATCAGCCAGCATTCTCTTTCCTTACAATCATAATGTGTAAAGGAATTTTACCTTATTCTGTGACATATTCCTAGCTTCGTGAGGCGGGAATTCTACCTACATCATATGAGCTTAACTTCATGTGATTCTGTACTGATGAATTGGGGCATAGCAACGGGGGTGAATGGTGACGCCTACAGGCTCTAGTTACGTAATGACATCAGGGGCTACAGTCACTTACAGAGCCCATAAGGATATATATATATACACACACACACACACAATACATACATCGTACAATTATATACATACATATATAAAATATAGCTTACATTTGTACCCAAACACCCACTGGATCTTTCTTATAACAAGACACTTATCCTACTAAATTTCCAGTAGGATGTACTCCAGAGAATGGAAATGTGCTGTGTCCCCTTTTTATTTGTGTCAATGGCCTGACACATTCACTTTGGCAGTGGTAACTGCTAATATAGTCAGTATTTTTTTCATTTCCTGTGAATGGTGCACTTATGTAACCATATTGCTAATAGGCCAGCCATAATAGAGAACTGGTTCCTGTATTTACTTGCAAGTCATCAACCTCAAAGCTAAACTCAGTTAAACATGAAAGCTAACCTCGGTTAAACATGAGTAATTTTTTTGTCACTACCATACATCCTATCAGCATAACCAGATGCCATGCCATGCCTTTGACTTATAAGATGGGATAGCTTAATTCCACCCATTAGTTGCCTCTTGTAACATGTATTGCAAGTCAGTGTTGCTATTCTTTGCTCTCTTTTTTGAGCCCTGACAACACATAGGCTCTTGATCTTGCTTTTCAGTTGCCACTGAATGTTTTACTTTTACTATATGACCCCCAGCCAAGGATGGATGTGTCGGGCCACTGGCACAAATAGAACTGAAACACAATGCATTTCCATTCTCAGTACTACATCCTGCTGCAAAATCTAATATAACTATTGTCCTGCTACAGGGAGAGATCCAGTGGAAGTTTGAGAATTAGTACTGAAGAAGAAGACTACATGTCATAAGAAACTTTCTGCCTCAAATTTTTGCTATAATTTCTCACTTTACTACCGCAAACCCATTGGTGGTCAGTATGTAATGACATCTGGTGATTACCAACAGATCCTGACTGGTAGAACATGCCAAACTTTCAGATCATCATTATTCTTGAAAAAATGTAGATTGTTGAATAGGAAAGCAAACCTGGAAATAAATCAGCTGACTATTTCAAGTTGGAGTGGCACAAGTCGTGTGGATTTGAGGAACTGTGTGCTAGGCTTATCCTTGGTCATTCATGCGGTGCAACACCACATGACCAAAAATTAAACTAACAACAGATTTACTTAGCTGAACTGCTGTTCCATTGGAATCCCTCTATAGTTCTTCCTTTTATAACAAATTTCCCTATATAATATCATTTTTCTAAATCTCCAACTATATTTATTCTTGGAACCTACCGTATATATATTGTTTGCACTGTATAATGCAAAAACTCTTATTACATAAATATTTTGTTGCCTTGGTCCAAGCTGTTATAATAGAATCTGATAGTATTATCTATGTATCTATTGATTTTTCTCTGCTTTTGCTATATTAGGTGTTGCAGGATTGAATGACAATCGGTTTTTGGACTGGCACTTTTGGTCATGAATGTTTGGTAGCTTGATATGCAGTAATATTGTGACTACTCAGAATGTTGGTAGCTCCTTCAAACTACCTTCTTCTTGGTCTTCCTCTGTCACTTGCTGTTTCCATTTTCTTGTTGTATGCTCTTGTTGCTGATAAATAAGGGTTTACTCTCATTAAATGACTGAACCATTTCAGTATCTATTTTGCAATATATTTGGCCAGATGTTGTTCCAACAGTTCTTGAAATTTCTTCCTTCCTCACATGATTTCTTCTTGTTCTGTTTTTATTAGTCATCTAATGCAACATGTATACATTAAATATACAATATATATTTATAGTTATGTAAAAGTATTATTACCTTTGCAACTGGTGGTGGTTTTCCTTTGCCAGGTTTGAGTGCAACGTCTGGAAGAATTATACTTTTGGATTGATCTCTCTCTTCCCTCTCCCTCAGATCTAAAGACTCCATACTGTGTCTAGAACCACTAGCTGACTCACTTTGAATATCTTGTTTTTCAGTAGACAAACTCACAGCAACAAGAGGAGTGGCTATGCCACCAAGACTTTGATGGTACGAAACTGCTTGTCCATTATCTCTTTGTGATTCTTCTGGTACCTCAGATTGTTCCTCATCAAGGCTTTCATCTTGCTCATTTCCTATAGTATATATATATATATATATATACACATGATTCAATTAAAAAACACCTGGGTCTTACAAACAAGAAACATGAACCAAGCATCATATCCTTCTTCTGTATTTGTTCTTAAACTACTGCAGATTAGCTGGATGTAGTCTAGAGAACAGAATGCATTTTGTCAAGGTTTACAGCTTAGCTGCAATATCTATGTTCTTTGGCATGACATATTTGATTTCAATTCCATTAGTCACCTCTTGTGACAAGCATAGAAGACAAACAGTGCGGCTATTCATTGCTCCTCTCTGGCCTCCAACAATGCATTCTGTTCTCTGGACTATATCCTACTAATCTGCAGGAGTTTGAGAATAAAAGCAGATGAAGATTCAAAATTATATTAACGTGTATAAAACCCATCTCTTTCAGGACTGCACCAGACTCATATTTCACCTTTGTATTAATTTCTTCATGCAATGAAGATTGACTCCAACATCCTCTGCCTCCTGCGTTTGTGGTGCACTCTGATGATGATGAATTAATCCCTTTAGCTGTGAGCAGGTAGTTCATGACACATGATAATGAATTAATCCCTTTAGCTGTGAGCAGGAAAGCTCTTGACTGGCCATAGCTTTTCTGACAAAATTACAAGCTCTTCTCAGTTGTGTAATGGAGGTGACACCTAGACTCATATAAGTTTGTCTTAAGGGCATGGTTTACATTTAGTGGTTATGTAAAAGGGGGGGGGGGTTACGGATGCATGTTTAGTCCCTGAAGGGAAAAATTCCAGTGGGCGAGTATCTTAGGATTACCACATATTGAATCTAGATGATAAGATAAATCTAGATGATTTCAGATGTACTAGATTTTGTGGATGACCAGAGTGTTTCACAATACAATAGTACATCATTCTTAGCTTATCCCCTCTGTCCCGTAGGTGAGAAAATTAAATAAACAAAATTAAACAAAATTGTATACCATTGTGCATGCCATCATGAAATATGAACTTTGGTGAGTCTTGTTGGGGCAATGGTGACTGGAAAGGTGTTCGGTCTTCCTCAATTAAGGAAACTCTATCTCTGTTTGCCTCCTGCCTTTTTATGTCAAGTGAAAGACTCTGGCCAATCATCCGCTGTCCATTAGTAAATTCCTGCTGATGGTTTACTGTCGGAAAGTCATTTGTTAAAAATTTAGAATGTTACTAAATTAGACAAATTGTATTTACTATACTGCACATAATGGAGTAAATAGACAAACTATAGCAAAATGAGACTCTAGGAGCACTTGGCTGAAAGACTCTTTATCGTGTGTTGTCCCTATATTGTAGTGTCTTCAATTCTGTAGCGAGTTGATCACTTTTTCTTGTCTATCAGCATATTGTTTCTTTACATCTCAGATACACTGGCGACATATATACAAGAGATGTATAACTGACACCCGCCATCCATCTGCTTTAGAAAAATAAAACCAACTTCATGCTAGGATAACAATTAAAAAAAAATACATGTATGATCTTTCCAGAAGGATTCTTCATAAATAAGTGAACTTTTTTGTTGTACCCACACTCATCAATCACTTTAACATAAACTACATTAATTGACTATTCATGATTGATGTATCTATATTGTCTTTTCTCTGTTTTTGCTGCAAGACATCGCAGGATTGAATGATAATTGATTTTCGGGTATGGCATGTTTGATCACTTGAAGTGCAGTTCTATTGAGAATATTGGTAACTCTCACCTTCTTCTTGGTCTTCCTCTATTACTTGCTGTTTCTATTCTCATTAAGTGGTCAGACAATTTCAGTATCTGTTTTTAAATATGTTTGTCCAGCCGGCATTGTAGCTGTTTGTTTGTTTGGCGTTCGTTCCATTGTAACCATCACGGATATCCGTGCGATTTCCGCCGGGAGTGTGATTATGTTGTGCCACAGTTATGCGCCCTGTAGGCCTAGCACATCCAGTTTCGGAATGCCTATTGTGGCTGTGACAATAGAAACGCAAGACAGTGACAAAAGGTCAAGCATATGCGACCTTGGATGACTGTAAGCGTGGTCTCCAACGAGTATATATAGTAACCATTTCTCTTGTATGGCTAGGCAACTAAACTTTCGATATGGTTACAGATGTTAATTATTGTTTATTGTCTTTCCCCAGGTGGTTGTTATCTACTCTTGACATTAAGTTTAGGGGTGATTGGAGCTCAAGCTTGTGTTCTAAAGCCAGATGTGCCTCCTTGGCTATGCTATGACTGTGTTTGTTCAGGAAGTCCTTGAAGTTTTCTATCCATCTTTTTCGTGGTCTTCCTCTGGTTTTGTACCCTGATCTCATTTGGATACATTCCTGTACTGGCAACTTGCAGTGATGCATTTTCATGTGACCAAACCACTTGATCTGCTGACTTTCTATGAATTCTGTACCAGGTGTTATACCTATTCTTTCCCCGATGTTTTCATTTCATAATCTATCAAATGTGGTGACCCCTGCAGCTTTCCTCAAGCATTTTATCTCACATATCACTATCTTTCTGTAATGTGAAGATGAGAGATCAAGGTTTGGCACTGGTAGCACAGTGTTGGTAGGAACATACCATAGATCATTTGTCTTTTAACTTCCATTTGATGTTCACTCTTCAGTTGGAAAAAAACTTAATGTATTAGTATCCACAGGAAGCTGTATGTTAGCTTTCAAATCCTGCAGTATTTATTAAGAAAATCGAACTTGCTGTGTAGACATGTCAAATGAGAAGAATGCTATAAATCAATACCAATGCTGTAGTCAGATTTTTCTAGGCCATTGCCGTAAATAAAATGATGACACAATGCATTTCCGATCTATAAAATAAATAAATCCTGCTGGAAATGTTATAGTACCATTGTCCTGCTGTAGAAGAGATTCAGTAGGAGTTTAAGAACCAATGCAGCAAAATTATTATTTATTTGACCACAGACAGTTCTTGTAATCTCTTCATTCCTCACATGATGTTTTCTTGTTCTGTTTGCTGCTTTTCTTAGAAACCTCATTTCCTACATAGTAAGCTTTCTCTCCTGTTCTTTTGTTGGTGTCCACGTTTATATTGTTGCAATATTTTCCAGTAGTAATTGATAATGCATGCTTGTGCCTTTTAGTTTTAGTTCCTTGATTAGTGTATGTGTCAATTTCCTAGTATTTTTGTATATGCTGGTAACATTTTATTTGAAAATTTTCATTTTTACACTGCATTAGTTACTAACAGTTGAATAACATACCACAAGTCATCAGATAATAGTAACAAATATAATAAATTAAGATTATCCCATAAAAGGACATTGTATTTCCAACTATTGTTGAATTTAATGGCACCACTAATACATTTCATAAGCCTTGCCAAAGCTTCTGAAATGATTCAATTTAATAGCCACATGTCAAAACAGAACCAAGGTCATGCAACTGTAAAGTTAAATGCTGCTCGTCTGTGTGTTTCTGGGGCCCGAAAGGGGAGCAAAGAATAGCAACACTGTTTACCTTCCATGCATGTCGTAAAAGGCGACTAAGGAGGTTGTCCCATCCCATATAGGGTCAGTGACCTAAAGCCATGCTGAAGTCGGATGTGTCCGGCTGAAAGGCGCAGATATCACAGCAATGCTGTAAACCATGACACAACGCATTCTGTTCTCCGGATACATCCTGCTAATCTGCAGGAGTTTGAGAACAAACGCAGAAGAAGAAATGCTGCTCAGTTACCTATTTTCAAATATATATCTTGGTTTACAGTGGGAAGTCTATAACAAAATAAACTTTTACCCTAAAATTTGTTCTTGAATTGTGATTTCTTGCTTGACATGAGCACTTCTTCATTCGACTCAGCTGTAACTGAGTACCTGATGCATGAGTTTGGGGAAGTAAGACAGTAAGGAAGGGAACTGGCCACCCCACATAATAGCTGCTGTGGCTAAGTACATGATGAGTTATCTTCATCCCCGACGGCAGGTGATGCTATGGGACCTACCTTTATCTTTAATTCTCAAACTCTGACAGAATCTCTCATGTAACAGTACAATTGCCCTTCTCAAACTTCCACTGGATCTCTCATATAGCAGTACAATTACCCTACAATATTTCCATATTATATTTTCAGTGCTATACCAGTTCCACTGAAGGTGAATGTCCATAACCATATCACAAATAGGTAGGCTTGTGTGTCACCTATTGTATATTATCAATATGTGCAAAACTTGATAACATTCTTCATCACATTCTGAATTGTGTGTAGTCATTGCTTGACCTTGTAAGCCACTGTATAACCTCAACTTGACCACTATACAAAATTTACATTTTCATGTCTATCAAAAATTACAAAATAATTTAAAAATAAACCAACGAAGACTTGTCTGAAGTTAGATGTGTTGGGACATTGGTAGGGATGAAACTGTGGCACAACGCATCTCCATTTTCTGGACTACTAACTATTTATGGGACATGTCCTTTACAGAACGTTGTCCTCACTGCCACTATGTAAACCTCAGTTCTGTGCAAGCTGTCTAACTTATTCTAGGTCATGTTAGAAGGCCTTTGATATCATGTGTCCCTTATAGTCTTGGTCTGCCTCGTGTTCTTTTTCTTGGAACTTTTCCCTCGATTAATCTTTTTAAACCAGTGTGTCTCTTTATATTTCAGAAATATGTTAGCTTGCATTTTCTGACAGTTTTGAGAAGCCACTTTTCTTATATATGCAGGTCTTTGTGGACCTCTGCATTTGTTCACCTTTTTTGCCCATGATATTCTAAGGACCTTTCTATAATATTTAATTCTTCTTCCTCTTCTTCAGCGTTCATTCTCAAACTCCTGTTGGATCTCTCCTGTAGCAGTACTACTAGATCTCCAGCAGGATGCAGTCCAGAGAATGGAAATGCGTTGTGTTGCCGTTTTATTTGCGCCAATGGCCCGACACATCCGTCTTCGGCGGAATATTTAATTCAAATGATGATATTTTATTTTCCATTGCACAAGTCATTACTCATGCTCACAATCATATTTGTTGCCATTGGAAAGATATAGCTTCTTAATAATTTTTTTTTTTTCAGCATGACAGATTTTTTTTATCTGTGATGTTTATGTAGGATCATTGCTAATCTTTTTGATTTTTCCAGAGCAATCTCCAGTGGTGTTGATGGTTGACCTGGACTACATTTTCTGAAAATCTAATAGTACATTTGGCCTGTCACAAGAGAGATCCAACGGGAGTTTGAGAATATGTCCTGCTACAATAGAGATCCAACAGGAGTTTAAAAACAAACTGTAAAAAAACCCATTAACTATGGCATATTTAACTATAAAAAAACCATTAACTATGGCATATTTAACTATAAAAAAACCCATTAACTATGGCAAAATTTAGCTGTAAAAAACCCATTAACTATGGCATATTTAACTATAAAAAAACCATTAACTATGGCAAATTTAACTATAAAAAAACTATTAACTATGGCAAAATTCAACTGTAGTTTTAAAATACTCACAATTAGGATTTTTAGATCTAGTATTTAATACAGAATCCAGTGACTGTCGACTGTGAGTCCTCTCAAACTGTTTTGAGGGGCGGTCAGCCATTGATGCATTCAACCGCGTCTGATACAACGTGCGCCCTGAGTAACGGTATTTAGAACCAAATCGCGGGAGCCCTGATCTCTTCTTGGCATCTTCAGACGCTCTTAATCTTATAAAATATAAACGAGAACTTTATTAATGACATCATTGCTGCAGTTCACACTTTACTTTTTATCTTTGTAAACATCTGATATGACAAAATTGGACTAACATCAGTGGCTGAAAGTTAGAGAAGTACATCTCACCATCAGAGGTACATTTTACTTATATGACAAAATTGGACTAACATCAGTGGCTGAAAGTTAGAGAAGTACATCTCACCATCAGAGGTACATTTTACTTATATGACAAAATTGGACTAACATCAGTGGCTGAAAGTTAGAGAAGTACATCTCACCATAAGAGGTACATTTTACTTATATGACAAAATTGGACTAACATCAGTGGCTGAAAGTTAGAGAAGTACAACTCACCATAAGAGGTACATTTTACTTATATGACAAAATTGGACTAACATCAGTGGCTGAAAGTTAGAGAAGTACAACTCACCATCAGAGGTACATTTTACTTATATGACAAAATTGGACTAACACCAGTGGCTGAAAGTTAGAGAAGTACATCTCACCATAAGAGGTACATTTTACTTATATGACAAAATTGGACTAACATCAGTGGCTGAAAGTTAGAGAAGTACATCTCACCATCAGAGGTACATTTTACTTATATGACAAAATTGGACTAACATCAGTGGCTGAAAGTTAGAGAAGTACATCTCACCATAAGAGGTACATTTTACTTATATGACAAAATTGGACTAACATCAGTGGCTGAAAGTTAGAGAAGTACAACTCACCATCAGAGGTACATTTTACTTATATGACAAAATTGGACTAACACCAGTGGCTGAAAGTTAGAGAAGTACATCTCACCATCAGAGGTACATTTTACTTATCCAAGCCAAACCAAAAAGATTTGCAACAAACTTCCTCTTTACTAGACTTGACATCACTGAATACAATCACTTAGACCAACCTAAATCCAGACTAGCTGGTAGACCAATAACTTTTTCGGTCATCAGAAAATGTGCACTTAATTTATTACCTCTCACACAAATCCTGAACTATCAACTTAAAAAGGTCAGCAGCAGTCATACGCACCTTTCCACAGCTAATCAGCAGGTGTTGGGAATTGTCTACCAGTAGACGACAGTGTGGAATATAGAATGACAGTTAAAAACTGTTCATGATTGGATATCACACATTTGGATAGTAGAGGTTATGTACAAATAATGCTCAGTATGAGAATCTATCTATTGGTAAGTTATTTCTGTATTCATTCATTTTCCTTTTGCGCTGAAGTTAGCGCATAGGGCAGATCTCCCCCAATTCTGTCTGTTCAAAGCTATTCTGTGCAGTTCTTGAATAGTATGAATATTGGTTGTTTTACTTTCTCTAAGTATTGTTCTTCTGTTTCTTTTGGTCTACCCATTGCTCATTTATGTATTGAATGATTATAATTTATAAATATATGTATGCATTCTGTAAGGTATTTTTGGTAAGGATTTTTATAACTGTGGAGATTTTTTGTTGCAGTTTTTAATTTTGACAAAATGATATAGTCCACAAGGCTGGCGGACAGAAGAAGCATTTTAAAGATACTCTTAAGACATCACTGATTCACTTCAACATAGACATAAACTCATGGGAGAGTTTTGTATAAGACAGATTCAGTGTGGTGCAGCAGCTGCAGAGAACCTCAGACATGATGCTACACAATAAAACCCACTAGAAAAAAGACAAGAGCGGCCTAATGCCCAAGTGTGGTAGACAATTCCAAACATGCATAGTACGCATTAGTCATAGCTGGGTGCACCACAGATATCATCTTCATCATCCCAGTTGAGTTGAATGATCATTGTTGATTATGATGTCGAACACAGTACACGGGTTAAATTGTAGTTTCACATTAAGCAAATCAATGAGATGAGGAAAATATTAATATCTAAACAAATAACAAACGTTAAAAATGAGAATTATAAAATGCTACATCTATTCCATATTAATGTATGGCTCAGAAACATGGACACTAAATAAACAATTAGAAGACAAAATTGATGCCTTTGAGATGTGGGTATATAGAAGAATAGGGAGAACATCATGGAAAGAGAAGAAAACAAATAAAGAGGTGCTAAAGACAATATGAAGAAATAACTACTAAGAGAAATAAAGATCAGGCAAATAAAATACTTTGGACACATTAAAAGACATGACACACTATTGAAGACCTTACTTGAGGGTAAAGTCAAAGGGAAGCGAGCAAGAGGTAGGCAGAGATACAAGTGGGAGAGTAACATCACACGATGGACAGGTTACAGTCTAGCAGAGTGCACCACCAAGACAAGAGACAGGAGATGTTGGAGATACGTTGCAGCCAACCTTCGTTGTGGAGACGGCACTTAATGATGATGATCATTACCTTGTATTTGTTTAATGTAAAATTGTTATTTAACACCTGTCATATATTTTGTTCTTATTTCATTAACTACATGATACAGTTTTACAGTAATCTCCACTTCATTCAGGCATGATTTATGCGCCAGATGGTGGCAGTTTATACAAATTAAATATTTCATATCATGGAATAATTTGAAGACTACATCCTGCTAAGCAGGAGTTTGAGAACAAATGCTAAAGAAGGGATATCATCTTCTTCAGTGTTCATTCCCAAACTCATGCTGAATCTCTCTTGTAGTAGGACACTGATCCAACTAGATTTCCAATAGAATGTAGCCCAGAGAATAGTAATGTGTTGTGTCGCTGTTGTTCTTGTGCCAATGGCCAGACACTATGTCTTTGATGGGAAGGAATATGTAAATGAATAACAAGGTGAAAGAAAAAGATGAGTCACTACACCTTTACAAAGAGTTATTCACAAATTAGCTTCAATCTTTAATGCACCCATTGACTATTCACTAAAACTTATTCCAACACCCCTCACCTCCCCAACATTCTAATGGCATATAAACACCAATATGCAGGGTCATATCTCCTACTTTGAGAAACCCTGGCTTTGAGAAAATGTAAGTAATTTGCAAATCTTACTTCAATTAAGTCCATAAGCAACAGGTGAAATACCTTAAAAAAGAATGATGCTCCACAGAAATCTTCCACAAACGCTTTGCCATTTTGTTGCTGGGAAGTCGAAAAGCAATCCAGCTCTCAAATGTTTCAAACTGTTGGGATGGATATACAATAAAAAATAAAACTGCAGCAAAACTGAAGACGAAGGGTAATGAAGTTTTGGCAATCACTCATGAAAACCCACAAATTGTTTTTTTTAAAAAAGACCTTTAACACAACATAACACACGATGAGAACAAAATACAGGAAGTGATGAGTAAAAGATTGCACTGTCAATGATCACACACATTTAACTCTGATGTGACTACTGGCAGTGCCATCTTTACTCATCAAGTGCTATGTTGTTAAAGATAAAGGTTTTATGATCAAATATTCATTTGTTTTTTTCCCTGTTTCCAGTGTCCAATCATCACCAAGTGTTTAAAATTTCACACGTTATTATAGATATAAACATTACAAGGTATTATAGATATAAGGATTACGAATGGTTCATGTTAAGCAGATGTGGCCTTTTTTTAAAACGGAACAAACTATAGTGCCATAAAACATAACCGGTGTTAGTGTACAAAACTCAGTACGGGGAGATAATTGTTAACAAAAACATTACATTTATTGTGTCCATTTATTCAAACGCAGTTGAGGAACATAGCTTGGAGGGGAGACAGCGTATTTTAGTTTTTTGGGAAGAGAGGGGGGAGGAGGTTTAGTTGTTGGATTGGTGTTAGATTGTAAGTTTTCGGAGGGAAGGATGTTTAGTTGTTGGTAGGAGGGGGGATGAGGATTGGTATTAGATTTTAGGGATCGGGGCTGGGGGTGTTAGGACTTGGATAGTGTAAACGGTGTTTGGTAGGGGCTTACTGCTGTTGGTGCTGAGTATTTCATTGGTATGGGTTGCGTCCATCATTATAGCAATATAAGGTAATTGGGTGACTGCATATCTTTTCTCAATGTAGCAGTCCTCGAGTCTGTAACAAACATACATCATATTTTGTAGCTGGCAAGCTCAGTAAACATAAATCTGCAATTGCATTAACCATATTGGTTTAGCATTGAGTCGTCTGCTAATCATGAGATTTCTGTGATGACATGAAAGATACACAAACTATAACAGAGATTGCATGATTGTGTGAACAACATTACAAAAATTCCAAAGTTGGACTGTTATCACATGATGAGTCCATATCTGTATAACATGTAACTTACAATTTGTTATATAGATATACGGATTACAATTTATGAAAGACAAATGCAACATAACTCTTCCCTTCTCAAATGGCATTAAACAAAATCTAAAGGGAACAGCCTTTTGATATGAAAAAAATTTATATGCAATGTACTGTTTGTACACACATACATAATACACTAAAATAACAATGGGATTTGCTGTGTGTTTGAGATAAGTATAGTGGTGCTGTAACCTGCCAAGCATGTTGGAGGAGGTGACTAAGTGGGTTTTGGGAGCAGTTTTGGCTGTCCATAGGGTTAAAGTGGCCTAGAAACCATGCTGTTGTCAGATTGTTGGCCAAAACACACATACTGCAGTCAAACTTCACACCATGACACACTGCATTCTATTCTGTGGACTATATCCTGTTAATCCACAGGAGTTTGAGATTGAGCAGAGAATAAGAAAACTGCAGTGAAGTAACATACAAAATACCATGGCCGTATATCTTCTTCATTTGTTTTCAAACTCTTACAGATTAGCAGGATGTAGTCCAGAGAACAGTATATAACCAACATGACATGCAAGAAAAGACAGCCAGATAGCTAAAGTAAATAGAATTACAAATTAAATAAATCACAGCCTCCTGTGCAGAACTGATAAATACAGGCTCATAAGAGAGTTCTCTGTAAGCTTCAACCCATACATCATTACTCACTTAATCCACTCTAATCACTAACTTACCTCTGCAGGTCGAATCCTCAATAAAAACTTATTCCTCCTGTATGATATTTTGAGAATCTTTGGCCAGACAAATCTGTTGATCCTTAAGTTGTCTCTGTACACAGATATTCCAGTAGCACCAACGCCAAGCATAATGTTCACGTAATCAGAATCCTATCAATAATAACACAAACAAATTATTCAATTCTAGCAACAAGCCTTTCTCACAATATGTTCACGAAATCAGAATCCTATATTCAATTCTAGCAACAAGCCTTTCTCACAATATGCAGTCAACAGAGAATAACAAGTGATAGCACCAATGATAATGTATCATTGTCACTGATTACTAATATAACTAATAAATAGCAAAAAATACCAAAAGTAAAATTCTGTCAACGAATAATAAAAAGCAAAAGAACATGGGCTTTTCCCACATTATGGTCCAATATGGACTTTATCAAGAAACAACTATGAACTAGAATTAAATAAATAATATAATGGTCTCACTGCCGCATTCCATTGTATTTAAAGAGAGAACGGGGAATAAAGCAGATATTGCCCAGGCAAAGGCAACATTTCACAAGATGAAGACCATCATATGTAATATATTGTATGTTCAGGTGAGAAAGAGCTTAGAAGTTATATGGAATTAATTCTGATGTATGGTAGTGAATCTTGGATGCTCAGCAGAACAGTGAAAAATTATATTGAGGCAACAGAGATGTGGTTTTATAGAAGAATGTTGAGAACACTGTGGACAAATAAAAAGTGTAATAAAAAATATCTTGAAAAAAGTTAATTCAAAAAGCTGTTTACCAGCATCAGAGACAGTCCACATTTTTTGGACACATCATGAGAAGAGGAAAGTTGGAACATACTGTAACTACAGGCAAGTTGATAATCAAGAATGGTAAAGGAAGACCAAGAGAGAAGATGTTTGACAGACTAGCATTGTAGCACATCAGTATCAGAAATGATTGACAGCACACGAAAAAGAAGGATGTAAAAAGACATGATAACCAACGCCACACATCCTGGACCATAAAAAGAAGAATTTAGTTGAAGTTTATCTAACTTAACTTTAGAATACTAAAATAGCTTAGGCCCTACTCTTCTCTAGTTAATTTAGTTGAAATTGATCTAATTTAATGCAACAATAATAAAAACTTCCTCTAATGTAACTATAATAAAAAGGTTATCAAATTTTGTTGGTCGCATATCATATTCAGGATGTAGCAATCAACCCAGAAATTTTTCATCTTTAGACAATATTTATGTACATTAGGTTGTCATGTATTTTCTATTTAATGGCACAGATGTCGAATGCCAGAGTTTTGAAATGGGAAGTACTTTAACCATCCAATATTATTATCACGCTCCCTTTTACTAACAGAGCTAGACCATGTTCTTGTTATTCTTCTTCTGTGTTAATTCTCAAATGTCTACAGATTACCAGGATGTAGTCTGGAAAACAGAATGCACTGACATGGTTTATAGCTCGCCTGCAATACCTTCCCCTTTTGGCTAAACATTGAATTAAAATGGTTTTTGTATCATTTGGCCCTCTATGAGATATGACAGCCACCCCCAACCCAAACAACTTAGTCACCTCTTATGACGTGCATGGCATGTGTCATTCTTTAATCCCCTTTCAGACCCTGGCAATATACTTCCCTCAAGACCATCTTATGTTGCTTAATAACAAATAACACTTATTTATAACAAAATTAGCTGTAATTTCATAAACAAGAGCAAAATTCATCTGTTCCTTTACATTAAAATTTTATCTGTTAACTTTAATGAAGTTCATCTGTTAAATTAAAAGTTTATCTGTTAACTTTAATGAAGTTCATCTGTTACTTTAAACACACTGCATGGATTACTAAATCAACTTCAGAAGACCTGCACTTTCCTAAGAATGCTATTGTGCTGCCAAGAGTAAATCTACTCAGCAGCAATTGGATATCGACAACAACAACAACATGTCATCTAAACAAATAAATCCTTACTTTTGCCATATGAAGATCAATGCCATAAAGTGGTATCTTCTTGCTGTACTCAAGATAATGTAATTCTGCTTGTTCTGGGGTTTGACCTCTGGGAATGAAGTTCAAAAGAAAAATTATAATCTGGATGTGTCCATGTGTTGCCAGACTTGAAAGGGGAGTAAAGAATAGCAACACTGTTTACCTTTCATGCATGTCAACTAAGAGGCAACTAATGAAGTTATGGGGTGGAGTTGACTGTCTCATCCCATATAGGTCCAAAGTGACACAGAAGCCATGCTGAAGTTGGATGTGTCAGACCAAAAAGTGCAGATATTCTAGGAAAGAAAGGTGTAAATTATGACACAACACATTCTGTTCTCTGGTTTACACCTGGCTAATCTTCAGGAGTTTGAAAACAAATGCTGATGAAGAAGAAAGAGTCTGGATAGAACCATTCTTTTAGCTCTAGAAATGTTGCACACATATGTTTGCACTTTCTCAAACTCCTGCAGATTAGCAGAATTTAGGCTGAAGAACGGATTATATTTTATTATTGTTTATCTCAGCTGTAATATTTTTGCCTTTTTTTACCCAAGAGATCTAACTTCAGCATGTCTTCTGGTTCACTTTGACCAAACAATGAAATAGGACAGTGAACCCTCACGCTCAAAACCTTCTTAGTCACTTACAACATGCATGGCAGGGCACTGTGTTGTTATTTTTAGCTCTTCTTTTTGGGCTCTACCATGTCACCTTTCATGTATGAATGACATTATCTTCAATACTTGTCACAGAAAGTGCATATTTAAATGGACCATTATATGTGTTCATCCATCATATGATAAATAGAAGGATACAAAAATTTGTCAAAACTGAGAAACACCCAGATCGGAATCTATTGGTGGGTTACAATGGCCATCGGAATCTATTGGTGGGTTACAATGGCCATGAATATATATAATTGACTTACAATCATTATGGATTGTGATTCTGATAGTAATAAATACTTTGGAATTACGTTTGTTTTAAACACCCACAAAAAATAACACAAATTTTCAAAAAATAATTCTTTGCAGCGGAAAGATTGTGTTATTTTAATTCACTGTGCTAAAGGACATGTCACAGAAAAAAAAGGCAGTCATAGTATATTACAGTTCAACTTTAAATAGAATAATGTAGCCCAACTCATACATAGAATTCTTAGATTTTCTTAACAACTGGTGCTCTGCAGTCTGAGGATGTGATACGGTTTTCTTAATGTTGTTGAGACACAGTTATACTCTCTTTAGGAAGCTGTGTAGTGCGGTGGTTAGCACAATGGCTTCGTATATGAGTGGTCCTGGGATTCATCCCAGATTTTTCAGATCCCAGATTCATCCGGGAAGTAAAGACTGCGAGGGAGAGGAGATGGCTACTGCCCTCACTTGCAGAGTCTCTGAAATGTGAGATCGTTAATATCTCACACCCCTAAGGCATTAATAAATACTATGGGTTACTTTACTTTACCCTCTTTGATGATTGTTCTACAAAAAGTTTCTCTTTATTTTCCTTCTTTTTCTTTTGCCATCTGGTACCCATTGTAGTGCATATTCTGTACAGGACATTGCTTTTCAATTGTTAATTATTTTTGATGCTACTAATACATTAAATTGTATCACAAACACAAGGTGAATGGTTTGGTGTTCAATTCACAAACTAATTGGACATGTTGGGTTTGCAAGGTGAGCTTACAATTAACTCTGCTACCAAGCTGACAATGTGGCCGTCTATTGTGATCCAATCTGAGCAAATGGTCAATCTAAGTACATCCCCAATATAAGTCAATCACTTTCTTCTATTATTGTAGAAACATATTGCTGTTTGGTGTCTTCTCTTACTTGCTTGCTTGACTTGCATTCTTATCAACCAATATTTAAGAGTTTTCTAAGACATTAATTTATTTTCATATTAATTTAATTTCTTCTCTGGTGCCTTTGTCACTTTCTAATTTTCACAACCAAATGTTAACACAATTGTTACTTTCTAATTTTCACAACCAAATGTTAACACAATTGTTACTTTCTAGTTTTCACAACCAAATGTTAACACAATTGTTACTTTCTAGTTTTCACAACCAAATGTTAACACAATTGTTACTTTCCAGTTTTCACAACCAAATGTTAACACAATTGTTACTTTCCATTTTTCACAACCAAATGTTAACACAATTGTTACTTTCCAGTTTTCACAACCAAATGTTAACACAATTGTTACTTTCCAGTTTTCCCAACCAAATGTTAACACAATTGTTACTTTCTAGTTTTCACAACCAAATGTTAACACAATTGTTACTTTCTAGTTTTCACAACCAAATGTTAACACAATTGTTACTTTCCATTTTTCACAACCAAATGTTAACACAATTGTTACTTTCCATTTTTCACAACCAAATGTTAACACAATTGTTACTTTCCATTTTTCACAACTATATATTAACGGTGTCACTTTCTAATTTTCACAACCACATGTTAACACAGATATTACAATGAAGCTAAACAGTCATACTATTATTTGTCACCCCCCCCTTCTGAAAACACACGTGAAACAAAATCATACATAAACACTACTACTCTTACTTGTGCTGTTTGTGAAGTGCTGCTATTTTAAATAAAAGATCATCATTCTGCTCTGGAGCAAAGGGCATGCTACTAATATAGCCAATACCAGTTCCATGATCAAGGAGGTCATAATCTCCAATATCAGCCTGAACTGCACATGACCCCAACATGGCTTGTGTGGCTTGTGAGCAAGGTAGCCTACAAATAAATTCAAAAATATTTACTGAAATTTGTGAAAATTAACATTTTTCTAATAAAATAATGAGTAAATGGAAGACTGCAGTAAAACTGTGCACCAATATGTAAGTAAATATAGGACATAAAATACAAAAATTTCTAAATAGCAATTTACATGGAACAATACACAAAATCAACATTTTTACCAAAAAGGTAGAATTCTGTCCATATCTTGATAAAGACCATTGTGGTTGAAACATTGATTGCCACAAATAAAACAGACACAGCACATTTTCATTCTCTAAACCACAAACAAACTATTAAGTGGTTTTCATATGCTTCCAGACTACCATCAGACTCTCAAAAAAAAATATTCTTATACAGACACGAGGGATACAAAACCAGGGGCAGACCTTGCAAACGATGCATTACAGAATTAAAAGAGTCAATGAAAACAAACATATATGAAGGGCACAAAAAAGGCCATCTCCAGAGAATTCTTCAACTAAATTAAATTTATATATGTACAGTTCAGTGAGTTTCTAAACAACTTCAAATTATTTTATACTTACTTTCCACTAATGATGTCCCGTCTGATTTGCAGGCAAACAAGGTATCTGCAAGTAAATATTGAAAACTTTAAAAAAAAGGCATTGTGAGTTGTCGACTTAACACAGTAATAAGGCATTGAAAGATTGATACTTTTTTCAAGACGTTTCATAAAGTGTGAATGTGTTCAAACACGATATTCATACACACATAACTGGAGCAATCATACACATGGGGTGACGATGTCACAGTCAAATTTCTTTCAACACAAGCCTATCTTCATACAAACATAACTGGAACAATCACACACATGGGGTGACAATGTCACAGTCAAATCTCTTTCAACACAAACCAACCTTCATACAAACATAACTTGAGCAATAACATATGTGCAGTTGCGCCATATTCAAATTTCTTTAGTGGTATATGGTCCACCAATAACAACTGGATTGTTAATCAACACTGTTGCACAGATTTCATGAATATTACTGCTCTATTGTACTGTTGTACCACTAATAAAATTTAATTCAGACACAGAATATTATACTGGTCAACTCCTTTGACCACCAATATATGATCACAATGATTTCTCCAAACGTCAAATAAACGTTTGGAAGCCATGTGCTAATGTGAAGAGAAGAATTTTATACAGATAACAGATCCATTTGTCACATCTACCTCTAAGATTCAATTGCATCGTGTGTCTATTTCTTCTTCGATCAGTTTCCTATGCTCATAAATCTATACAGGAAGGTGGGCCGCCTCCACGAATTCAGTCATCAGCAGGAGGTCCCCACGGTTGCCCCACAGCTTTACCTTCAGATCTGTCTTTTGGGGCCATATTTTAGTTCTCACATCATCAAAGAGTGGGCATGTCTGTAGAATATGTTCTGCAGTCTGGGGACCCTTTTGACATGGGCATTGGTCAGTTTGGACAGCCGTAACCACATGGATGAACATGGCAACATCTTACAATATTCATAGCAAGTAACAGCGAGACTTCTCTTTGCTGCACATTTTATTCCTAGACAACATACAGGTAAAACTACATATAAACTTGAACCTCCAGAGTTAGGGTGCTGCAGTATCTAAGTTGTTAGTGCACTATTTCCTAGTTTGGTGATCTGAGGTTCAATTTCTAGTGCAACTGGAAATATTAACCAATAAAAGAATACAGGTCCAAAGTCGTATAAAAGAGAATTTACTTTTTTTGGAATCTTCATGGCATAGTGGTTAAGCTGTTTACCTATGCTAAAGAATTTAGTAGGTCATTGGTTCGAATCTGACTTGTGATATCTTGTTTACAGCGGATTTTATTTTTGTTTCTGAAATCCCAGAAGATTATCATTTGAAGCTACATAGTTACATGCTATGACAGTACTCTCTGCAGGCATCATGCGGCTTCATCTAGAGGGGCGAAGTATATAAGGGAAATATTGAATAAAAAGTCAATCCTCTACACCTTTTCAACCTTATTTCGACTAGCATGCCATGCCTTTCACTAATATATTTAGATTGAGTGACCCTCCCTGCCAGGATTATAAGTTTCTAAAATCATAATTCATTGGGTAATCGAAGCACAAAGTATCATAAGTGAGACATAAATAGACAGAATGTGCTAAGAAAAGGTCCTACCTTGTTAAGCTCTCTGTAAGCTGCGTTGGATCAGGTGGGTAAAATTTGAGGGCAAACTCAAAGTTCATCTTGCCCCCTAAAAGAGAAAAAAAAATTACCACAAAACAAGAATAATAATGCTCATGATTACTGACTGAAAGAAAGATAAAAAGGAGTTGTATAAAATAGTGGTTCTCAACCTTTTTATGGGTTGTGGGTCCCCCTGAGACAAATTTTCTCCTGTGGTCACTATGGTGCCACTAAAAAAACTCGCTGACAACCTTTGTAAGTTACCAAGTTTTTTTAAAGCTCTATTACTATAATTTTTCTTGTTTATTGGTCAAGTGATCACCTTCCTGTGTCCCACTCTTGCAAATCTCTATGGTATCTTGGGGGGAGAAGAAGGAACCCATATTACCCACATTGAGAACCACTGATATATAATGAAGTAAATAAATATCGAAACATGAGCTGAAATTATACTCATTAATTCTTCTCATTTGCTGAAAATGTTGTCAAGCAGATGTTAAATATGTGGGTTCCATGATACCATGGTTGCGCCTCTATGCCTGATATCTCTGACTTCAGCACCAGCATTTTATGAGATGGCCTGACCAGTTCTAGTTTCCATCCTCTGTTGGCTTGACTTACAAGACTGCCAAAACAGCAATTAAAGCCAATCTTAAATCACAGTGGGAACTAGATCATCCAGATTAAGTCAAAAATGACGTCTACCATTAGTTGCCCAGATAGGACCCGATTATCATTTTCCAACTATGAACAAGACGTAACAGACTGCACAACCACCTATATCACAAATACAAGATTAGCACAACAGACTTATGTGCCTGTGACACCAGACAAACACTTGTTGCACACATGCAGCGTGTTGTAGGATGAAGAAATATACTTGGCCATAAAGTGTTTCCTTTCATGAAAAACTCTATGGCACCGCTATCTTTGTCAGATATATACGTGGAAGTCTGAAGATGAACAAAGAAAAGAAGACACACAGTCCAATATTGGTCATTTATAAAATGGTTTATTTTAGGTCGTTGTTTGTTTCCACAACTTATTTTGCAGAGTCGATCCTGTGGGCCAGACTGTCATTTGTCCCCAGCTGTTTGTTTTGTGATCGCGCTATTCAATGACCTTTTGACTGCTTACCATTTGATGTATGGACTGAATTGTCAGAATTTTCTGACTTCAATAGTAGGGAAGTATATAATGTTCCCTCTAATCCTCTTCTTACATAAGAAAATCTGAAGATGCCTAAGCAGTGAAAATTTCCATGTGATGGCTTCTACTATGTCATTCACTCTTTATGTTTGCAGGTATCCCTAGCATTGACACCATCCTGATGCAGACACAGATTCATTGGGCAGGTAATTTGGTACATATACCAGATCATCATCTGCCAAAGATACTTCTCTGTGGTGAGCTGGAGAAGGGTACACAATCTCAAAGTGGCCAAAAGGAAGTGTTATAAGGACTCGTTTAAGACCTCTTTGAAATAGACCAAGAAACATGGGAAGATCTTGCACAAAAATAAATCTACATGGTGCTCTACAGTTAAAAAGGGCACATCACCTTGTGAAAAGAGGAAGAAATGCAGCAGCTCAACAGCGGAGAGTAGCTAGAAAGTCACGGATAGACCAAAATCTGTCTACCGTGATCATTCTATGCGCAAACTGTCCAAGAACATTTACAGCTTGAATAGGGCCTATTAGCTATCCACAAACTATTAGGCATGGACATAATTCTAACTGAATTTTCAAGTGGATGTAACAAATGGTCATCATCACTTGTGATGGACAAAAACGTGTGGGTTGTACATTTTGTTATTGACACCTTCCAATTATGTGTACTCATCCACGAACGATAGAGGAAATATTGTTAGCATCATGAGATGACTGCCTGAAAACTTGTTTACAGGTGACCTTGTCAGATTTGCTTGTTTTGTAGAATACAAAGAATGTATTGTAATGTAAATAATGTTTGCCTGCATCACCATCTTTATGTTTTTCTGTGTGCTTTCAGTGATCTTAAAAACTATAACCTTGTGTTTTAAATTTCCTTCTTAAAAAACATCACTACATTTACTAGATTAATCGTGAATTTGACTAAACAATATATTTACACACAGAAAAAGAACACTATTTGCCAAAATTCAACACTATCATAGAAACCATACAAAAGACTAGTAACATCTCTGGGAAATTCTCCCCCCCCCACTCAATTTTCGAGGGTCTGATATAGGGTTGACAAGATTGCACTCTCTTGCGATTTTGTCATTATCATTAAAATCATTACTCACCGTCATTGACACCATCACCATCAAAAATACCACTGACACCATCACCATAATCATCAAATATATCTTGTTAGAAAGCTCAGTAATATTTAATCTATCTGTCATATCAGATCATAGCATGTTGTCTCCAGGTTGCATTCTTAATTATACATTTCCCATGAGAAAAAACATACTTACTCTTTTTGTGTTTGGTGATTTTCTTGTTCAAATCAAGCCAGTACTAGGAAACAAAATTGTATAAATTGTACATGAGAAGAACAAACAAGACAATTCAAGCTACTTAGAAATCTGGTCACTATGTTTGAAAAGTGATTTGAAAATACATATAGCATGAACTTCATAATGGAAATCTGACTTATAGAGTAAACTCTTCAGATCAAACTATGAGGGAACATGAAGATTTGCACCATTTCACGACTGCCAAAAGTGGTTCTTGAGCAACTACAACTTTGTTTATTTTGTGCTGCTGATCTAATAGATTTCTCTTATGTTCTCAAATATATTTTTTTCTGAGAAACCTTAGATTTTATGGGTACTGAATAGCCAGAACCACAACCTCCATTATTTGATGGTCAAAAGTCCTGATATAACTATATTAAACTAACATTTGTGGTTGAAAGGAGCATATCTAACCATGAATGATAAAGATTGACAACATCAAGGAATAGTCCAGGCATAATTTTTATATACTCCGACAGATTATTTGGGGACTTTTTGTGCTGATGTCTCTAATGTAATTCCTCCTTACAACCTTAATGGGTTATGAGTATTATTATTAGATTTTATGAACTTTATATATGATGAAAACTGGCGTATATACATTTATTATGAATACTGGTACAGATATATTTATTATGAACACTTCTGTGAATATGTTTATTATGAACACTTCTGTGAATATATATTTATGAGTATAAAGTGAAATAAGTTAAAGTTATCAATAGTAAGTGCAATATACTAGCAACAAAACACAAGGACAGGTGATGTTTCTACTAAAAAACCACTGGGATGAAAAAAACTACCAAAAATGACTAACCTACATGAGAACACAAAGTGTCCATCATCAACTTTTTGAATGTCCAGCGCTGGATGTCAGAAAAATGCTTCTCCCTCTGCAGCTAGATAAATGGAACTAAACGACAACTCACAAACACATGTATATATCACACAAAGAATCAGAAGGCGTGAGTCCATGGACAGCTGGATCAGCTACAAACCAACATATATTATGGTGAGTATAAGAAGAATCGCATCGTCACTGTTGGTTCCAGTTTTTCATTAGAAACGATGTCTTTCTGAGTTCTGTCACTAATATTCTCTATTCATAAGTTAACCACTTTAAGTGTATACCCATATTTACATTGTGCTACTGTAGCCCGTACATTTCCAGCATGTTTGTTGTTCTGACACTGGGGATTTACTGCTGAAGATTTGGTTAGTGTCCTGACTGCATAGGTGAAAGAGATGAAGTTTGATTTCCAGATTTGACTTGATCATGTCTATCAATGCCTAAATTTCAAATAATGTAGTATATTAAATTAGGGAAAAGCTATTTAGAAAGAAATCCTGCACCCATCATTTGTTACCTGTGGCTCTTTACTACTTTTCGTTTGTGTATATTGAAAGAAAGAACTAATGCAAAGCAAGAGGAATATTACCTTGACATTTTGTGATTCTGAATCCTCTGTAAATTGCAAGCCAAAATAATCTCTCTCCAACAGATCCAAATAATCACAAACACTCTCATACAGCACCTGGCCAACTGCATTTTTCTGTTAATATATATTTAAAAGGGTATGTTTATAATGTGAACATGTGATTGAACAAAAATTAATATAAATATATCTGGATTTTAAATAGATAATAGATTTTAAATAATAACTGTTGTTTCCCTTCCATGCCAGGTTGTCAAACTGTGTAATATTTTCTCACGTTGTTGCCCTTTGTCTCTGTTACCTTCAATCTTGCCTGTTGTGACTATGTTCTCCAAACCTCCCTGTCTCATGAAGGGGTCAAAAAATAAAGATTATCTTTTTCTTATATTATTGATTATTCTTTCTACAATATTGTCTTTATAGACAATATACTCCTCATAATTCTGAGTAAGATGACGTCCACTGCAACAAGTGGCAAGGCAATGAATCACACCAACATATTTAACTTTTTGAGAGATAATGCCATATCTCTTTACATGGCCACAAAAAAAAACTTGGCTTCCTGAATGTGATGATTAAGAGACATCCTTTTTCCAATAAAAGTCAGTCAATCTTTTATACAATTTAAAACCACACGTGGAAGATCTGAATGTTTTACCAGTGGTCTTCCAGACCAATCCCCATGGAACAGGAAACTGTAGTATATGACATGCTTATATTGTGAGATTTACTACTGTGGGAGTACCATAGAATATCATTTATATCAGAGTTGGTCAACCCAGGTCCACGTGTTGAATCAATCTTTTCTCACATGGTATGATAACAAAGGCTTTTTTTTTAAGTACTTTAAATCTCCAAGTAGTGTATCCAGAGCTTGGGGACATGCACATAATAGTACTTTTAGATAAACCCTGTAGCAAGAAAAAAAATGGGTTGGCAGGCTGGATTTTGCCCACACATGATCTATACAATTACATTCTTAACCCTCTGTGTAGGAGGCTCAGTCTTCAATAATTTCATACCATGGAGAACTGGAGCCTTTTAGGTATAAAATATAACTCTTGAGAAAACAACCCTTGCAAAAATGTTGCACAAAAAAAGTATACAAACTTTCTATTGCTTATACTGTGGAATCCCTTTATAGCATATCCTTTTATAACATATTTCCCTTTTTAACAATATTTTTCAAAATCCCCAATTATATTTATTCTTTATACTATATATAGCATATTTCTGTTATTACATACATATTTTATCAGTCCAGCCAAATAGCTATGGGATTTGACTGTATAATTCCTGTGAATCAAAACAATTTATAAAAACTCAAACTACAACTAGATGAGGCTGAAATTTATAAGCGATGTTAACTCAGTTTAAAATAAGTGAATGTCTCAAACACAGAATATTCATTTTAACCTTATAACCAACAAAAATCAGCCCAGACTACTTAGCTACTTAGTGCTAAGCATGTTTCAAATTCAAAGAAAAACAAACTCTGACTTACGCTAACAGGGACTTCTAACTCTTCTCCACTGAGCAGCAACACTTTGCATATCATACGTCGCTGAATTTTGCTTTTATCTTCTGCTTGAATTTGTGGTCTTACCACTGGAGATGGACCTGGTTTGGTAGTCCTACCATTTTCAGTCATGATGCAGATAATGACCTGGTACGTTGATCAGTTGGTAAAGTTTTTCGGTCTCTGAGTTAAATAGAAATTAGATTATGCATTGTAGCCATACAGGTAGAGGAAAATACAGAGTGTAAATGGTGGCAGAGTAAAGTCATGAATGGAAGTGTGCTGAGGAAGTTATACAAAGTGTGTACTCACTGGAGAATGTGACACATGATGCGGAATGGATAAATGTTCAAACAAATTGCCATACTTCCTTTCAGGTGGTGGTAACTCTTGATAGAGAATGTTGGTAGAAGTGTCCAACTGCTGTCGAATGAGAGATCCAAGGATGGTGATATGGTTATGTACACTCATGGTTCTGTTGTTAGACAGGTGTACCGGTAGTTTGTGGGCCTTCACAGCGTAGTGAGGTTAGACTATTAGAGAGGAGAGTGAAGCTTACGCTATAACTACAAGTAACATACAATAGCAATTGTGGTTGTGACCGGGTTCTTCAACTGGATGGGCACACAGAGTGCAACTCATGTCTGCACTCTCAGCAACTCTATGAGCATGAGCAGGAAAATACAAGCTGGCAATATTTATGAACACTGGCTTGATATCGTGGTGAAGTTAAGTTGGAGTGTCTCACATTCATTTTTGCATCTGGTCATTTGAGTGTTCACGGCAAAGAGAGAGCAGACAGACTGGCAGGTTCTGTCACTGTATCAAGTGACAAGGCAATGAATCACACCAAAATATTTAACTTTTTGAGAGAAACTATTTTGACAAAACTGAATTAATGAAGATGATTCCTCTTCCATGTCCAGAATAAAGAAACTTGGCTCAAAATACTCATATATATATATATATATATATAAATATATATATATATATATATATATATATATATATATATGGGTCTTCATCTTCTTCTGATGAAGAATGATTTATAATGGAGGGAAGAGTACCTGGGAAGAGGAGAAGGGGCAGACCAAGAAGACGATGGACTGACGACATTAAAGATAACATGAATACATCGCTAGAAAATGCAAGCCACATCGCCCAAGACAGAGAGAGGTTCAGAGAGTTCATTTGGAAGACAACGTTCTGGAAGGAATACGTCACATGACACATCTTCTTCAGGTTAATTCTCAAACTCCCTACTAGATTGCCAGCAGGATGTAGTCCAGAAAATGGAAATGCATTGTGTTGCCGTTTTATTTGCGCCAGTGTCCTGACACATCTGCATTTGGTGGGATATGTGTGTCTGATATTTGCACATTATTATAATACGACAGTTAAGTTTTGAGGAGCCAGTCCTCTATGTTCATGTTTTTCCAGTCTTCATTGTTTCATCTTTCTGTCCATGATATTCTTATGACAGTAATTCTTGATTAGGAACAGGCATCACAGTACTGGGGACATCCTCATATATGCTCTGCTTGCCGTTCTGTCAGCCATCTAAAAGTGTATATACTCATTGTCCCAGTCAGTTGCTGATTATGCTTTCTTCTGATATTTATGGAGAAGAGCACTACCTCCCGAAGCCTCTAGTCCCTCCCATTTCTTCCATTCTTTGAATATGTACATTGTCTCATTCTACCTCATCCTCTCATAGGGCATCCACAACAGCTCTAATTAATTCAATCCTGTCTTTTCTTCTTATCTCAGTGCCATTCACCAAGGCTTTACCAGCCAACACATTGGTTCTTTCGTTTCCCCTGACCCCAGCATGACCTGGACAGTAGATCCATGAAATGCTTTGCTTATTGTTAAAGAAGAGTGACCTACTTAGTTCTGATCATGCCCTTTTCTATCTTGAGGAGCATACTTTAAGAGTCCGAATCGCTGAGTCTGTTAGTAGTTCCGTCGCCAGTCAAGTGAGAGCTGCTGTCACTGCTTCTATTTCCATTCTCATACTCGATGTTGTAGTGGGGTACGCAGCAGACTTCTTAGCTAATTTCTTGTCATTTTGGTAGAACACGAAACATCCAACCACACCTGTTTGTTTCTTGTGTTACTGAGAATTTTGTGTGAATTATTATATCATGGGGCTTTGAGTGCTGCAGGATGAGTTCTTGGATCATTCCCTCTGTTCTGTTGGCAGCCCATTCATGGCACTCTCTTCCCAACTGTTGTTGATAGCTTTCTATCATTGCTAAATGCCACCCATTCACAGCTTCTTCCCACTTTCTCCAGCTCACAAATTGTGAGTAGGGTGTCTTCTATCATCCAAGACCTTCCTCTCTTAATACGCCTTCCTTTTGTGTTGTTTAGAGATTGGTGTAAGAGGTGATGGTCATTGTTGGCGACTTTGAAGTATTCTTTAACCTGGGCTATTTTATATCTTGCTTTGATGCTCAGTAGGTCTAGAAGGAGCTCATGGTACTGATATGTGTATCTCTTGTGCATCCTAGGACAACTCTAATGGCTTTGTTTTGAACTCTCCCTAGCTTATCCACCTGTGTTTGCGAAACCTTGACCAGTCTACTAACACAGATAATACCACTTTAAATAAACTTACCACTTAGGCTAATTCTTATGACATGATTTCTAAAGCCTACCATTTCAATGATAGTTACAATGCAGTTAAAAAAATCTCAGAATAATTATTATATTATTTATATATATTAATTAGTGATAGACCACCTGCACACAACTGACTACTATTGCACGGTGACTACACGCTACACTTTAAATTTAACAATAGGACTTAAACAATAATTTATATAAAAATATCTCTTAGGCCCTATTCCTATTCCATACATTTTTATAATAAAAATAATATTAATATTGTTGGTAGTAAGGATATAATATTCTATCAATCAATCAGTTAACTGTATTATAAATGTCTGTAAATCACCAAATATATGAATTATGAGTCTTAGTGCGTCCGTAGGTCTAGTTGATAGTTGCTGTTTTCGTTGATGTCCTGGGAAGGAAACAATAAAAACGGTGAATCGCATTTCGGATTCTCGTGAAAATAAATAGAGCGAATCGAAAACACGTTTTTACATCGGTATTACGCTAGTATTGATATATATGGTATTTCAATTTGTATTAAAAGATTATTACAGTTCTAAGTTACAATGTACTAACTGAGATTGATATAATATTACCAGATACTGATATGTAGTTTATTGTTTTATAGTCATAGATCTTCATGCGAGAAAACAAGTGATTCCTGCATCTGTAGTGTAGTACACCTGGTCGATATTTTTACCTGGATACAGGGTTGCCAGATGGTAAAGGTGAGAAATGTAAAAGGAGATGTGACACAGATTTTCAACCTCTAACCATCGGAGGCCAGCATATTCAAGACATCAGATACGTAGGCGGGGCACGAGAGAGCATCAAATAATAGCAACACTGTTTACCTTCCATGCATGTCGTAGGAGGCGACTAAGTAGGTTATAAGATGGAGTTGGCTATTTCATCCTATATAGTGCCAGTGATCCAAAGTCATGCTGAAGTCGGATGTGTCAGGCCGAAAGAATTAAATATCTCAGCAATGCTGTAAACCAAGAGACAGCGCATTTCGTTCTCCTGACTACATCCTGCTAATTTATAAGAGGTTGAGAATCAACGCAGAAGAAGAAAAAGAAGATACAGTGATATACAATCCTCGAACTTCTGAAACAAATGATTCTATCAACAAGGAAACACAGCGAAGCTCAAAATCTATTCCTAAATATGAATAAAACTAAAATTATGACAACTGATAAGTACAAACTCAACCACAAATAATAATTGATACAATTGAACTGGAATAAGTATCAAATTTCGATTATCTGGGTATAAACATAAACAGTTCAGGGAAGTGTGCAGTAGAAATTGTATTAAAAAGTGACAAAAATGGTCAAATTTCACAATTGTGTATAAACTACTAAAAAAAAAAATCTCAATTTTCCAGAATAATAAATTTCTATGAGCATGCTTTACCTCTCTCCAATTATCAATATTCATACATTGTACAATGGCAACTATGTATTATTGCTAACTTAATTTTAGTCATTTTAATGTTATTTTGAGTCTGATTTTTCTCTAGGCATGGAAACTATGAGTGAACTAAAATTGTTGTCTGCAGTACGATTATAGGCCTACATTTCACTTTTCACTGTGTAGTAACTAAATTTTCAGTTAAATTATTGTTTCAATTATTATTTAGTGCTTTTTGCTACCACAAACATTCATGTTATTACTGTTTGCTATATCAGGTTTCACAATAGTGACAGATTCCACATGAATATCATGAGAAAATATTATCAAACACCTGTTTGTAATATTTAGGCCTACTCTTTATTCTACATGTATATGTGAGTAGAATAGGCGGTGTTTATAAATTAGTTAATATCCACAAAAGAACCTGCCACAAAATGCAGCCCAATTTAAACAAGGAAATTTGTTAAAGTAGATATAGGCAATAAGATGGCCAAAATAAATTTCATAGCCAGAAGTCTGTAAAAATGGAAAATTTGACAATAAAATGACCAGTATGGCAACTTCGTCCGGATAACGTGTAAGTTATAGAAAAATAAGGCAGTAAAATTACCTGGAGTAGTTTATTTCTGCGCAATTTAAAGAATTTTACTTCATAACCTTCCATGAATGGATATCCCATATCAGAAATTTAACAGTCACTTTCTCTTTTAAAACTCTTCTACCCCTGACGCTGAAAGGCAGCAAAGGGTTAAGCGAATATATAGGTAGATAGACTTTCTCTTTGTAAGCAATGCAGATTATAACACAAAGATTTCATGCAACAGATAATAGACACTTATAGTCTGACTGACACTTTTATAGACTTATATGTGGTTTATGTACGTATGTGGTTTATGTGCATATGTGATTTATGTGCATATGTGGTTTATGTGCATAGACCTATGTGGTTTATGTGAATATGTGGTTTATGTGCATAGGTGGTTTATGTGAATATGTGGTTTATGTCCATATGTGGTTTATGTCCATATGTGGCGTATGTCCAAAAGTGGTTTATGTCCATATGTAGTTTATGTCCAAATGTGGTTTATGTCCAAATGTGATTTATGTGCATAGGGCCTATGTGGTTTTTGTGTGACACATCTGCATATCAACTGAGTCAACACATTTTCCTAATTAAACGAATCAAAATTCATAAGAAAGTATGCTAATTTAGCAAAGACATTCAGCATTTGTATTATGAAGTCACTATGAACATGAAGATTAAGAGATATAGATGTCACCATGAACATGTAGATCGAGAGAGAAGTCACCATGAACACGTAGATCGAGAGAGACACACACACAAAGTGCACTAGAATGTGAAATCCTCGAGAAAATAAACATTTAAACACGTACGGACCGTTAGACCTTCGTCAATCAACAACAACAAACACATTACATCATCATCGTGTGACATATTATTTCCAGAAAGGGATATTCTCTATGGAGCTACTGAACACATCGCGATCTTGGGCGAGTTTACCTGCCTCCTCCAGTGACGTTTAAACAGAAATATCATTTGCCCATCGTCTTCTTGGGCGGTCCTTTCTCTGCTGCCGTTTACTCTGCCTTCTGCTATTAGTCTTTCCATGTTGTTATGTCTCTTTAGATGACCAAAAAAGTTTAGCTTTCTTGTTATGATGTTACTTAGGAGAGAGTCCTCTTAAACGTGATTGTGTTACTTCTTTGTTAGCCTTTTTTGCTGTCCAAAATATATGCAAAATTTTTCTGTAGCATCGCAATTCGAAGTCAGCAATTTTCTTTGCCACTGTTTTACTTAAAGTCCAAGCCTCACAGCCGTATGTTACCACAGGGAAGAAGCATGATCTTATACTCAATTTTACTTTGCTACTGATGCCTTGTCATAGATTTTTCATTTGGACAATTTTCGAAAACTCCATTGCCACTCTTCTCTTAATTTCTACTGCGCGGTTCCCTGAACTGTTTATGTTTGTACCCATATAATCGAAATTTGATACTTATTCCAGTTCATATGTATCAATAATTATTTGTGTTTGAGTTTGTACTTTATCAGTTGTCATAATTTTAGTTTTCTTCATATTGAGGAACAGATTTTGAGCTTCGCTGTGTTTCTTTGTTGATAGAATAATTTGTCTCAGACCTACTTCGTGTGTTGTTAAAAGGATTGTATCGTCTGCGTATCTGATTTCTGGGATCTGCTGACCTCCGATGGTTAAAATTTGAAAATCTGTGTGTGTCATATATTCCTTAATTTTTCTCATTATGTTTTCCGCATATATATTAAACAGATATGGGAATAGTATACATCCATGTCTAACTCCTTTATGTACTCTAAAGCACTCAAATGTGTTTCCATTTACTTTTACTACTGCTTCTTGTTCTTGATATAGCATTGCGATGAAATGAGTGAGTTGTTTTAAAAAAAACAAAAAAAAACAAAAACAAACCACATTCAAAATTATATTCAATGTTCAATAATATTTTATTTGTATGTGTCTTGCATGCCAGTAAAACTACCAAAAATATTGCAGAATCAATGACTACTAACTAGAAGCACATTCATTTCTTTAATTGATATGATTATATACTATAATCTGCAAAAATACATAACATTATAAGCAACACTTATTACTACACTTAACATGTATAGATAGAGCAGAGACGTATTCTGGTAATGCGAGATGGGTGTTATAATAATTAAAATGGACATTTAATTCTGCTATTTAATCTTTCCAATTTTCATTGTAAAAAACAATTATATACAATTACACAGGACCGGATTTACGTATAAGCTAAACAAGCTATAGCTTAGGGCCCCCACTGTCATGGGGGTCCCAAAAAATTATATTTTGCACTGACATATAATATCTGAACTTATAAAGGGTCTCATATCTGAAATAGTTTAGGGCCTTATCAAGTCTAAATACCGTGCTGCAATTGCGCATTGATAGTTATTGGGCTAGAGGAAAGATATTATATGTTCAATTTAACAATTTATATATACTACCCAAGAACTGCACAGAATAGCTTTGAACGGACATAATGTGAGAGATCTGACCTCTGCCCAGGGGAGGGGGAAGAGAGATTTATGGCATATTTAGGCAATGGTAAATTCTGAATTCTTGACAGTTTGTTGCCAAGAATTATCAAAAAATTGTTGACGTAATTTATGGAAGACATCTATCTTCCTAGAATCTCTGGTACTTATCCTGATTATCCAATTTAACTGGTATGTCCCTTTTATGCACTAATCGAGTTTATGGTGACACTTATCCCATCTGGAAACCGTTGCAACAGTTCTGGACAGTTTATGGCAGGTTACAAGGTACATAATAGTATCTCACTCAATGTAGCGGGAACACAACTCAAAAATAATTTCTGGTATTAAAGTGAGATAAAATTTAAATTGTTTGATTTTGGAATTGACTGTCAGCACAAAGGATACACCATGTGACCAATGAAAATCACAGGAAAAGTTTAACTGCGTCCCTTTGAAGGATGATTCCAGATAAATCATGAGGATGAGATAAATCCCTAATATAATTGACTAGGGACTCGGTATACGTATCATTCAAATCTATAAAGCAATAAAATAATAATATCATTCGTCTTTGTGTTGCCTGGCCAGAAAGGGGAGCAAAGAAGAACAACGCTGTTTATGTTCCATGCACGTGGAAGACACGGAGAAGGTTTTGTAGTGAAATTGACTGTTTCATCCTAAATCGGGCAAAAGTTGCCCAGATGCCATGCTGACGTCGGATGTATCATGCCGAAAAGGCGTAGATATCACAGCTAAACTGTAAATCATGAAAAATTCACATTTCGTACCCTGGACAATATTCTACTAATCTGCAGGAATTTGAAAGCGAATGCAGAAGAGGAAGAAGAGAATACTTATGGTTTTCTCAATCCATGTGGCATCCGGGTGTCCTGGATTCTAGTCCACGGCGCAAAAAATACGGCGACTGTCTACTTCCCAGGCATGTCGTAGGAAATATTGGGAGAATTCTTTATTCAAGTAAATTCCAGAAGGAATTCCATTTCTGTCATTCTTTGTTTTTTGAACGTTTTCAGTCTTATTGTCAACATCTTCATTTTGCAATGAATTTATGACTGTTTTAATTAAGTCAGTGTTATATCTTCTCAGTAAGCTGAAGCATTCTTAGTATGAAAGAAAGTTCTGAGAGACCGCCCAATTGCACATAGAAGTAAGAGCTAATCGCTCGCAGTTCCTGGGGTTTTAAAAGAAGAAGAATCTCTTCTCAGTACTCTGCTGTCAATCGAATCATTGCCTGTGAATGAGTGAGCTCTTTCGTTTCCTCTGAGTCCAGCGTGGTCCGGACAGTATATCCATTTAGTGCCCTTTACTACTGAGATTGTCAATAACGCAAACTCATTCCTTTCTCAACGTGTGCTTTTCCATCTTGCGCAGCATGCTTTGAGAATCTGTGTGTATTGCCGAGTGGGTTGATGTATTATATCAGTTATCAACCAACATCTGTTGGTGGTCTGTTGTTGTAACTACCTACATCTTCATCCTCATGCTTGATGTGATAGTGGAGTATGCAGATAATCTCTCAACCAAATTCAAGTCGTTTCTGTGGGCAACAAAACCTAACCGCAATTTTTTAAATTTCTATTAACTTAGCCTTCTGTGTATATAATTACGTCTTGTGGTTTCGAGTGCAGCTGGGCAAACGTATTTACTGGGGGAATAGGTTGATATTCTGTCACCTGTGAACAAAATCACTGTCACATCTTGTCTCAATTTTTTTTACTTCTGTCTTCTATCAAATAATTTCTATGGATGATAAAGAAATGCAGACTAGATGATATTTCCCAGTTGTTCTTTTGTTACAGACTCCTAGGTGACGAAGAATGTTAGATGTGCCGTCACTGCGGATGGGTCAACAAATCTAACAGACGAATGATGAAAAAGTTGGCCCAGAAGTGTGTGCTATGCTCCTGGCAGGACATGGTAATTCTGGGACACTAGCGCAATGGAATGTCTTCCTTCGGGGATTAAACATGCATTCATAAACCCCATTTATACACTAAGCCTTTGAGACCTTAAACGAGTCTGAATGTCACTATTTACACAAACGAGTCTGAGTGTCACTTTAGTTAAACAAACGAGTCTGAGTGTCACTTTAGTTAAACAAACGAGTCTGAGTGTCACTTTAGTTACACAAACGAGTCTTAGTGTCACTTTAGTTACACAAACGAGTCTGAGTGTCACGTTAGTTACACAAACGAGTCTGAGTGTCACTTTAGTTACACAAACGAGTCTGAGTGTCACTTTAGTTACACAAACGAGTCTGAGTGTCACTTTAGCTACACAAACGAGTAGAACATGTGCTTTTGTCAGAAAAAAACTATAGGCTGTCACGTTAATGCAAAGTTAACCTGCTCAAGGTTAATGGGATTATTTTATTATCATCATCATCATCATCATCATCTGCAACGATACTGAACTTGAAATGGCTTCTGCTGCAATGTCTAAACTGGAAATTATATGGTAAAACTGACTAAATACTGCAGTGAAAATCATCATAAACATCGTTAATTATACCAATTCTTTTGTATTATTTTTGTTGGAAACTCAATAGAGACACGAAAGGAAGAATACAAGCTTTTGAATACAAGTGCTGCAGACGTTTGCTAAGAATTAGCTATATAGAACGCAAGACAAATATATTCGTCTGGCAGCAAATAAATAAACTTTCAGGTTATCAAGAACCATTTTTGGCAGGGATTAAACAGTGTAAACGTGTTTGGTTTAGACATGTAACGATACACGACTCACTTTCTAAAATATTTTTGTAAGGAAAAGTCGAGGAACAAAGGAGAAGAGGGATAAAGGAAATCATGCATTGATGGCATCAATGAATGATCTAGGCATGATTATTCTTCTACTCTCCTCCGAATGACCGAGGATAGATATGTTTGAAGGGTCTGTAGTTATTATTAGTTTGTACGGATGTGAGTAATATATATATATATATATACACACTTGAAGATATTACAAGAACTGTTGGAACAACATCTGTGGTAAAATATATTGAAATACAGAGACAAATGGTTCAGCCACTTAATGAGAATGAACCCTTATTGGCCAGCGACAAGAGCACACGACATAAAAATGGAAATACCAAGATGCAGAGGAAGACCAAGAAGAAGGTGGATTGAAGGAGTTACGAACATTCTGAAACGTCACAATATTACTGCATATCTACTACAAAACGTGCCGTAGTTCGAAAACCGATTGTCATTCAATCTTGCGACAGCAAAAACAGAGACAAGATAATAGATAGATAGATAGAAATATTATATCTTCATTCTATTTGATGATAACAAGCCCTGATATAACCAAATTGGACTAACGTCTGCGGCTGAAGAAGCGTACCTCACCACAAGATGCATTTTTATTTATTTAAACAACAGCGGATGTCAGGGCTGGAGACTTATGACAAACATGGAGAGTAGAATACAGACGTTTGAAAACAAATGTTACAGACGACGAGTGTTTATCATTCAATGCAAATCTCGTGATTTTCATTGGCTACTATGTTTATACTTTGTATCGACATCCAATGAAATTCACGAGAAAATTTAATTGAGTTATTTTAGAAGGCTGTTTTCCAATTAGCCCTATATATTTCGACGGTCACGCATAAAGTATATGCACAATGATGAATCACAATTACATCAAAATTATAATGGCGTCACATTTTTTTCCAGTGTCAAACATGATCTTTAACAACATCGCAGCAGAGAAAAATCATCTCATGTGAGAGGAAGTGTTTAAGATAAGCAACTATAGTCACCAAACTGGACAGAGTAAGAAACGATGATATCAGAAAAAGAGTAGGAATAATGTCTTGTATCGAATATGTAGAACGTCAGCAGATAAAGTGGTTTAGTCGCCTTATGAGAATGGACCTAAGCAAATTAACACTGAGAGCTTATAACAAACGATCAGCTGGATACAGAGCAAAGGAAAGACTGAGAAAGTGAAGGATCGATAACATCACGACCACCCTTCACAAACACTGTCTCAGTACGACTGAGGCATCACATCTGGTCGTGAACAGAAGCAGCTCCCACTACTACGCTTAACGGCAAGTGTGGATGCTATCAATCAGTTTCCACATGGAGATACACAATATCCAATAGGCGTCACATTTGTAGGGTGACAGTCGGTTACTAGACAGGATTGAAGTTAGACTCGGGGCAACGCAAATGAGAATGTCGGCAGTTAAGCAGACCTGTTCGCTAAATTAAGTTGGATCACGCTCGTTACGTGTTTTGATTATTGTTTGGCTTTCAGTTGGTTACTATTTATATATTTTGAATCGCATTGGCTATTTTTGGCGTGCGATTTCGTGTATATAAATAGTAACCAACTTGTAGTGCCGATCGGTTACAACACAACACATGTTCGAATTTAAGAGAAAACATGCCTCAAACTAATGAACTTTTCGAAGTGGAATCCCAGTATAACAAATTGGTTCGGATCGATAATATACGTATGTTATAACCACAATTCACTATATGCTGTTATACACCGGTAATGAATGAACTAATTGGAATTTTGAAGTGTTGTTATATAGAGATGTTTGTTATAATGGAATGCAATATAAAGGAATTCCACAGTATAATTTTGTGTTTTATATTCAGGCTGATACTCTTCTCCGTCTTTTCAACAAATCACATTGGCTTCACTGTTGGAACTAGATGGCATAGTGGTTAAGTCGCTCGTTTTGTGCCCAAGAGGTCGTTGAATTGAGCCCTGCTCGCGACATCTAGTTTACAAAGTGGATCCCCCCCCCCCCCCGTATCTGTGAATTATCACTTGAAGCTACGGTGTTTAGTGATACGAGTTGTATTCTCAGCTGGCTTGCCACGTCACTGAGAGGGACAGAGTACGTATGGTAGGCCGTATAGACGATTTAATTAAGGAGGCGGTTTCACCTAATTGTGAAGATTTGAGTGTGACGTGAGGGGTTTTAACACCCCAGGCTCTTCTCTTATCTACGGACGTGACGTGTGAGGTAACCCGAGTGCAATTAAGTCAATACTCCATTTTTCTACCCTTTCAACCTTTTTCAGAAAAGGAAGTAATGAAAAGAAACTCTGAACCTGAAATGAATATCGTAAGAAACGACTAGTGGGGTTTTGGGAATGTTGTTGGCTAAAGAATCAAAGTGAATCAGAAGCTATGCTGAAGTCGAATGTGTCAAGCCGAGAGTTGCAGATATCGCAGCAAAGATGTAAATCATGACACAGCACATTCCATTATCCAGACTACATCTTGCTAATCTGCTGGAGTTTGAGAACGAACGCAGAAATAGGTATTCGTTGTGGGTGTATGATGATAACGGAAGATATGTATTAGTGAGCCTGTACTTAGTTATCGTCAAGTCCTTCGCCAGATATATCTTGGGACTAAGTCATTCATATTGGCTGATTCGACTGATTCGATATTTTCATTGGTCACTTTGCATATAAGTCATTCATATTGGCTGATTCGATATTTTCATTGGTCACTTTGCATATTGTCAAGTCTTTCTTCGGATATGTCTTAGAGACTAAGTCATTGATATTGGCTGATTCTATATTTTCATTTTGAGTAGGCCCTATACTTCTGTAATCAAGCCAATGGCGCGATCCACAAATTACGGTAACAATTTTTAGTCAAACCTCCCCTCCCCCTACGCCTATATCTATCAAGAAGTCAGGAACCTCCCCTGTCATTATGTTAATAAATTTATACCCCCCCTCCCAAGCCCACAACTATCAAGAAATCAGAGATCTCCCCTGAGTATTTATGTCAACAAATTTAACCCCCCCCCCTTTTTTTTTTAAATAGCAGAAATAGTTGAAAATAACTATATGTTGCACATTTTTTTTAGAAAACAATGTTTCCAATGAAAACAATTTAATCTGTTTCTAGAAACAGCATTATTGACATCAACTTTTGTCAACCACCCCCTCCTCTCCTTGTTAATAAGTGTCAAAACTTTTCAGACCTCACACTCGGTAATTATTTACCCAATTTATGGACATCCCCAATGGAAAGCATGGATTCATTCAAAAAATAAGCCGAACGGTTTGACCAGTACTTAGGAGAATGTCTGGATGAGGGCTTGATTAAATCACGATATACTCTGTTCACACTAAGAATGAAGTGGGTCAGTGTTTCTGATTGGTTGTTGGACGCAGAACGCATTAATCGATTGTAAGGTCCCAATAATATTGTTTTTAAATTTCGTTTGAAAATGTTTAAATAGTTTTTAATTGTTTTTAAATGCTTTAAATAATATTGTTTTTAAATTTCGTTTGAAAATGTTTAAATAGTTTTTAATTGTTTTTAAATGCTTTAAATAATATTGTTTTTACATGTGATCAGCTGTTTAAAAATCACCTGTTGTCGCAGAGTAATGTCGATGTGTGCTGTGACCCACTTCATTCTTAGCGTGAACAGAGTAGACCATAATTATTTAAATAAATACACACTATACACAACATCATACATTCGTCCTTTCGCACGTTCAAAATCATATATGTAAAAAAGCATGGAACATTTTCTTTTTCTATGTTCCCTACACTTCTCAGGGAAGTGTAGTCAGGATAGTAAGCGTTGTACTAACTATCGCCTAATTTCTCGATTCGGAGCATGGTGTCCCTTTTTTTTTTCTTTCTGTCTTTTTTTTCCTTTTTTATTTTTGAAATCTTTGAAAATTTATTTATTTCATCCTGATTATCATAAATAATGTGATTTTAGTAATCATTTATATTAAATTGACTTTTCGGCAGAGTGGTCTTTGTCTTTAGTTGCTGATTGTGATATTTATTGGCTTTGTGGTCTTTAATGTTATTCTTCTTCTTCTTTGTGAACCCCAGGAATTGCGAGTTAGTTTTACTTTCCGTGTGCAGTGGGGAGGTTTCTCCGAGTTTTCTCTCATATTCAGGCCGCTTTGGCTTTCGGCGTAGTGCAATGCCTATTGGAGGAGCCTTCTATTTAAAAGGGGTACTGTGGTTCTTATATATGATTCTATGTGATGCGTGATCATTAAGCTCTGTGATCCCCAAAGCATGGGTCGTTCGCAACCAGAGGAGACAAGGCAAATGACAACAAATGGACTCATTGGAGATGCGAAACCCGGGAAGCGAATCAGAAGCTCATGAATAGGCTGGTCTCCTAAAGGACGTAAAATTTTAACAAGCAAACCAAACAAATAGAATAGGAACACTAATATAATCAGAAGGGTAAAAATTTAATTGTAAAAATGAAGTGCTGAGAGGCTTTCACAAAGGGGGGCCATGGAATTACATGGTGGTTGATCGTCAGTTGGCGGGTCATTGAGGACCTCAGTGACATAATTCTTAAGCTGTTTGTCTTGTTGCATGGTGATTGATCGTCTGCTGGTGGGTATTTGGAAATGTCCGTGGCAGAATGGTTAAGCCTTTTCCCTGTGACCCTTGGCAATATAAAACATATTGACTAATGGAAATCAGGCCTTCTAAAATGACTTATTGACTATTTCCTTGATCTTTATTGGTTGTTACACACAATATAGGCATAGTGATCAATAAAAATCACGAGAGTAGTGATATGAGTCATTAAGAAGGCTTTATTTCCCATTAGCCAGCGGGTTTGATATCGTAGACAGATTTGTAATGTGTACGAAGAAAGGGGTTCGATACCAGACTGTGTCATCTTGTTTACAAGAACATCGTTGGAAACTATGAGATATGCATCCGCTCCATCTATTCCAGATCCTTGCCTCAGAGATGGGGTAAGTTGTTCAGCCAACAGAGGCTGAAAACTATGACTGACGATGCCCTTTTAAAATCGAGCAGATCAACGTATGTCATAGCAAGTACAGGTGCTGAAGACGGAGACAACCAGCCAAGAGGCGCACTACAGCAATTATGATGCCATGCACAAATCCACGCATTGGGAATATGTCTATATCCAATTCGATAACATAGATACTTCTGCGTTCTCAAACTCCTGCAGACCAGCAGGATACATTCCGGAGAATTCAAAGCGTTGTGTCATGGTTTGCAGCTTAGCTGGGATATATGCGCCTTTCGGCCCCCCTAAACATCCGACTTCAGCATGACTTCTGGGTCACTTTGCTCCTCTATGGAATGGGACAACCATCTCCACAACAAAACTCCATTTGTCTTCTCCCACGGGACGTGTGGCAGGTAATAGTGTTGCTTTTCTTTGCTCTCCTTTCATGTCCTGGGGACACAGGTACGATTTCTGTGTCATTAGTGCTATTTAATAGTGCATACATTTTATTGTTTCTAGTTGTCTCTGTGTGTTACCTGCCATGCATGTCATAAGAGGCGACTAATGGTTTGGGGGTGGAGTTGGATGCTCCATCTCACAGAGGTTTAAAAGAGTACAGAAGCTATGCTGAAGACGGATATGCACGAAAGGTGCATATATCGCAGCCAAGCTGTAAACCATGACACAACACATTCCGTTCTCTCGACTATATCATGTTAACCTGCAGAAGCTTGTGAACGAACATAGAAGAAGACGTTTCATTGTTTGTTCTGATTCCCCAGGAATTACAAACATTAAAACTCTTTACACCACACCTCTGAGGGTTCAAAAAGCAATCGCAACCTACAGACGTATTTATATTGCCTAGAAAATTACAACAGCTAAAACAATTATGTGTTGATCTTCTATGGATTGAAGGAGTTACTAAAGTTATGAGACATCACAACATTATTGCATATCAAGCTACCATACGTCAGTAAACCGATAGTCATTCAACCCTGCGACGTCTAACAGCAAAAGCAGAAAAAAGACGAAAGGTGGATAGACAAGCAGATATATAGATATAGATAGACAGATAAACAGATTGATAGATATAAATTGATAGATATAAATTGATAGATATAAATTGATAGATATAAATTGATAGATATAAATTGATAGATATAAATTGATAGATATAAATTGATAGATATAAATTGATAGATATAAATTGATAGATATAAATTGATAGATATAAATTGATAGATATAAATTGATAGATATAAATTGATAGATATACATACACACAGATGGACAACCAGATAGGTAGATAAGGTAGATTTGTAAATATATATATATATATATATATATATATATATATATATATATATATATATATATATATATATATATATATATATATATATATATATATATATATATATATATATATATATATATATATATATATATATATATATATAAGTAGGTACCGGTAGATAGGTAGGTAGATAGACAGGTAGATTGCTACCTCCGTCAAGCAGAACATTTATGGTATTGCCCCTTGGCCAGTAATTCTGGTCCCTAATAAAAAAAATCAATTAAAAAAATTACGTCTTGAATAAAATATGCTAACAACTTTTATCCGTTTGGGGGATAAGGAAGAGGGATTTTTCTTTGATATTCATTTTATAAATTGAAGCCTCCAATTCTCAGCAATTATTTGAAAAAAAGCCCCCAACTTTGTTTGTTAAATGGGGGATTAAAGCATCTGGTCGAAGCACGACCCGTTCAATATAAAACCGGAGTCTATGTTGGTTATATCGGGCCACAAGCCCCCATACTGAAGAGGCACTGAAAACGTAGTTTGATAAATGGATTGATGTAACGTTTCGACATAAACTTCGTTACTCCATCGATTTCATTGTTCAACATTATGGTTAATTGACTTGATTAATACATCAAATTCATTATCTCATCATTTTCACTATTCTCGTAATTTCTCTATTACATCAGTTCAGTGGCGAGGCGTGATCTTCACAGAACAATAAGGGACCCACCATCAATGTTATGTCTATCCATGTACACATAAATATATATAGACAAATGTATCTACTTTGTAAGATATATAACACAATATAAATATGTAACCATGCTTAAATTGCTTAAATGGACGCAGTACTACTGCACTGCATCAGTTTCATTATTTTACTACAGTCTAAGTTGGATGTGTTGGACCATTAGTGCAAATAAAACAACGACACAACGAAACTTCTTTCTCTGCAAGCTGGAAATCCAGTAGGAGCATGCCCTGCTACCAGAGAGTTCCAGCGGGAGTTCGAGCATTGTCTTGTTACCTGAGAGTTCCAGCGGGAGTTCGAGCATTGTCTTGTTACCTGAGAATTCCAGTGGGAGTTATAACATTGCCCTGCTACCAGAGAGTTCCAGTGGGAGTTATAGCATTGCCCTGCTACCAGAGAGTTTCAGTGGGAGTTATAGCATTGCCCTGCTACCAGAGAGTTTCAGTGGGAGTTATAGCATTGCCCTGCTACCAGAGAGTTCCAGTGGGAGCTATAGCATTGCCCTGCTACCAGAGAGTTTCAGTGGGAGTTATAGCATTGCCCTGCTACCAGAGAGTTTCAGTGGGAGTTATAGCATTGCCCTGCTACCAGAGAGTTCCAGTGGGAGTTATAGCATTGCCCTGCTACCAGAGAGTTTCAGTGGGAGTTATAGCATTGCCCTGCTACCAGAGAGTTTCAGTGGGAGTTATAGCATTGCCCTGCTACCAGAGAGTTTCAGTGGGAGTTATAGCATTGCCCTGCTACCAGAGAGTTTCAGTGGGAGTTATAGCATTGCCCTGCTACCAGAGAGTTCCAGTGGGAGTTATAGCATTGCCCTGCTACCAGAGAGTTTCAGTGGGAGTTATAGCATTGCCCTTCTACCAGAGAGTTCCAGTGGGAGTTCGAGCATTGCCCTTCTACCAGAGAGTTCCAGTGGGAGTTATAGCATTGCCCTTCTACCAGAGAGTTTCAGTGGGAGTTATAGCATTGCCCTGCTACCAGATAGTTTCAGTGGGAGTTATAGCATTGCCCTGCTACCAGATAGTTTCAGTGGGAGTTATAGCATTGCCCTGCTACCAGATAGTTTCAGTGGGAGTTATAGCATTGCCCTGCTACCAGATAGTTTCAGTGGGAGTTATAGCATTGCCCTGCTACCAGATAGTTTCAGTGGGAGTTATAGCATTGCCCTGCTACCAGAGAGTTCCAGTGGGAGTTATAGCATTGCCCTGCTACCAGATAGTTTCAGTGGGAGTTATAGCATTGCCCTGCTACCAGAGAGTTTCAGTGGGAGTTATAGCATTGCCTTGCTACCAGAGAGTTCCAGTGGGAGTTATAGCATTGCCCTGCTACCAGAGAGTTTCAGTGGGAGTTATAGCATTGCCCTGCTACCAGAGAGTTTCAGTGGGAGTTATAGCATTGCCCTGCTACCAGAGAGTTTCAGTGGGAGTTATAGCATTGCCCTGCTACCAGATAGTTTCAGTGGGAGTTATAGCAGTGCCCTGCTACCAGAGAGTTCCAGTGGGAGTTATAGCATTGCCCTGCTACCAGAGAGTTTCAGTGGGAGTTATAGCATTGCCCTTCTACCAGAGAGTTCCAGTGGGAGTTCGAGCATTGCCCTTCTACCAGAGAGTTCCAGTGGGAGTTATAGCATTGCCCTGCTACCAGAGAGTTTCAGTGGGAGTTATAGCATTGCCCTTCTACCAGATAGTTTCAGTGGGAGTTATAGCATTGCCCTGCTACCAGAGAGTTTCAGTGGGAGTTATAGCATTGCCCTGCTACCAGAGAGTTTCAGTGGGAGTTCGAGCATTGCCCTTCTACCAGATAGTTTCAGTGGGAGTTATAGCATTGTCCTGCTACCAGAGAGTTTCAGTGGGAGTTATAGCATTGCCCTGCTACCAGAGAGTTCCAGTGGGAGTTATAGCATTGCCCTGCTACCAGAGAGTTCCAGTGGGAGTTATAGCATTGCCCTGCTACCAGATAGTTTCAGTGGGAGTTATAGCATTGCCCTGCTACCAGATAGTTTCAGTGGGAGCTATAGCATTGCCCTTCTACCAGAGAGTTCCAGTGGGAGTTATAGCATTGCCCTGCTACCAGAGAGTACCAGTGGGAGTTATAGCATTGCCCTGCTACCAGAGAGTTCCAGTGGGAGTTATAGCATTGCCCTGCTACCAGAGAGTTCCAGTGGGAGTTATAGCATTGCCCTGCTACCAGAGAGTTTCAGTGGGAGTTATAGCATTGCCCTGCTACCAGAGAGTTTCAGTGGGAGTTATAGCATTGCCCTGCTACCAGAGAGTTCCAGTGGGAGTTATAGCATTGCCCTGCTACCAGAGAGTTTCAGTGGGAGTTATAGCATTGCCCTGCTACCAGAGAGTTCCAGTGGGAGTTATAGCATTGCCCTGCTACCAGAGAGTTCCAGTGGGAGTTATAGCATTGCCCTTCTACCAGAGAGTTCCAGTGGGAGTTCGAGCATTGCCCTTCTACCAGAGAGTTCCAGTGGGAGTTATAGCATTGCCCTTCTACCAGAGAGTTTCAGTGGGAGTTATAGCATTGCCCTGCTACCAGAGAGTTTCAGTGGGAGTTATAGCATTGCCCTGCTACCAGAGAGTTTCAGTGGGAGTTCGAGCATTGCCCTTCTACCAGAGAGTTCCAGTGGGAGTTATAGCATTGCCCTGCTACCAGAGAGTTTCAGTGGGAGTTATAGCATTGCCCTGCTACCAGAGAGTTCCAGTGGGAGTTCGAGCATTGCCCTTCTACCAGAGAGTTCCAGTGGGAGTTATAGCATTGCCCTTCTACCAGAGAGTTCCAGTGGGAGTTCGAGCATTGCCCTTCTACCAGAGAGTTCCAGTGGGAGTTATAGCATTGCCCTGCTACCAGAGAGTTTCAGTGGGAGTTATAGCATTGCCCTGCTACCAGAGAGTTCCAGTGGGAGTTATAGCATTGCCCTGCTACCAGAGAGTTCCAGTGGGAGTTATAGCATTGCCCTGCTACCAGATAGTTTCAGTGGGAGTTATAGCATTGCCCTGCTACCAGATAGTTTCTATGGGAGTTATAGCATTGCCCTGCTACCAGAGAGTTCCAGTGGGAGTTTCAGAACGAACGTGAATAAATATATTCCATTAACATCATCAACTAACAAACTATGAAGTCACATACATGTATGATCTAAGGACACACTCCGCATTGCTAGTATGAAGTCACATACATGTATGATCTAAGGACACTCCGCATTGCTAGTATGAAGTCACATACATGTATGATCTAAGGACACTCCGCATTGCTAGTATGAAGTCACATACATGTATGATCTAACGACACTCCGCATTGCTAGTATGAAGTCACATACATGTATGATCTAAGGACACTCCGCATTGCTAGTATGAAGTCACATACATGTATGATCTAAGGACACTCCGCATTGCTAGTATGAAGTCACATACATGTATGATCTAAGGACACTCCGCATTGCTAGTATGAAGTCACATACATGTATGATCTAAGGACACTCCGCATTGCTAGTATGAAGTCACATACATGTATGATCTAAGGACACACTCCGCATTGCTAGTATGAAGTCACATACATGTATGATCTAAGGACACACTCCGCATTGCTAGTATGAAGTCACATACATGTATGATCTAAGGACACACTCCGCATTGCTAGTATGAAGTCACATACATGTATGATCTAAGGACACACTCCGCATTGCTAGTATGAAGTCACATACATGTATGATCTAAGGACACACTCCGCATTGCTAGTATGAAGTCACATACATGTATGATCTAAGGACACACTCCGCATTGCTAGTATGAAGTCACATACATGTATGATCTAAGGACACACTCCGCATTGCTAGTATGAAGTCACATACATGTATGATCTAAGGACACTCCGCATTGCTAGTATGAAGTCACATACATGTATGATCTAAGGACACTCCGCATTGCTAGTATGAAGTCACATACATGTATGATCTAAGGACACTCCGCATTGCTAGTATGAAGTCACATACATGTATGATCTAAGGACACTCCGCATTGCTAGTATGAAGTCACATACATGTATGATCTAAGGACACTCCGCATTGCTAGTATGAAGTCACATACATGTATGATCTAAGGACACTCCGCATTGCTAGTATGAAGTCACATACATGTATGATCTAAGGACACTCCGCATTGCTAGTATGAAGTCACATACATGTATGATCTAAGGACACTCCGCATTGCTAGTATGAAGTCACATACATGTATGATCTAAGGACACTCCGCATTGCTAGTATGAAGTCACATACATGTATGATCTAAGGACACTCCGCATTGCTAGTATGAAGTCACATACATGTATGATCTAAGGACACTCCGCATTGCTAGTATGAAGTCACATACATGTATGATCTAAGGACACTCCGCATTGCTAGTATGAAGTCACATACATGTATGATCTAAGGACACTCCGCATTGCTAGTATGAAGTCACATACATGTATGATCTAAGGACACTCCGCATTGCTAGTATGAAGTCACATACATGTATGATCTAAGGACACTCCGCATTGCTAGTATGAAGTCACATACATGTATGATCTAAGGACACACTCCGCATTGCTAGTATGAAGTCACATACATGTATGATCTAAGGACACTCCGCATTGCTAGTATGAAGTCACATACATGTATGATCTAAGGACACTCCGCATTGCTAGTATGAAGTCACATACATGTATGATCTAAGGACACTCCGCATTGCTAGTATGAAGTCACATACATGTATGATCTAACGACACTCCGCATTGCTAGTATGAAGTCACATACATGTATGATCTAAGGACACTCCGCATTGCTAGTATGAAGTCACATACATGTATGATCTAAGGACACTCCGCATTGCTAGTATGAAGTCACATACATGTATGATCTAAGGACACACTCCGCATTGCTAGTATGAAGTCACATACATGTATGATCTAAGGACACTCCGCATTGCTAGTATGAAGTCACATACATGTATGATCTAAGGACACTCCGCATTGCTAGTATGAAGTCACATACATGTATGATCTAAGGACACTCCGCATTGCTAGTATGAAGTCACATACATGTATGATCTAAGGACACTCCGCATTGCTAGTATGAAGTCACATACATGTATGATCTAAGGACACTCCGCATTGCTAGTATGAAGTCACATACATGTATGATCTAAGGACACTCCGCATTGCTAGTATGAAGTCACATACATGTATGATCTAAGGACACTCCGCATTGCTAGTATGAAGTCACATACATGTATGATCTAAGGACACTCCGCATTGCTAGTATGAAGTCACATACATGTATGATCTAAGGACACTCCGCATTGCTAGTATGAAGTCACATACATGTATGATCTAAGGACACTCCGCATTGCTAGTATGAAGTCACATACATGTATGATCTAAGGACACTCCGCATTGCTAGTATGAAGTCACATACATGTATGATCTAAGGACACTCCGCATTGCTAGTATGAAGTCACATACATGTATGATCTAAGGACACTCCGCATTGCTAGTATGAAGTCACATACATGTATGATCTAAGGACACTCCGCATTGCTAGTATGAAGTCACATACATGTATGATCTAAGGACACTCCGCATTGCTAGTATGAAGTCACATACATGTATGATCTAAGGACACTCCGCATTGCTAGTATGAAGTCACATACATGTATGATCTAAGGACACTCCGCATTGCTAGTATGAAGTCACATACATGTATGATCTAAGGACACTCCGCATTGCTAGTATGAAGTCACATACATGTATGATCTAAGGACACTCCGCATTGCTAGTATGAAGTCACATACATGTATGATCTAAGGACACTCCGCATTGCTAGTATGAAGTCACATACATGTATGATCTAAGGACACTCCGCATTGCTAGTATGAAGTCACATACATGTATGATCTAAGGACACTCCGCATTGCTAGTATGAAGTCACATACATGTATGATCTAAGGACACTCCGCATTGCTAGTATGAAGTCACATACATGTATGATCTAAGGACACTCCGCATTGCTAGTATGAAGTCACATACATGTATGATCTAAGGACACTCCGCATTGCTAGTATGAAGTCACATACATGTATGATCTAAGGACACTCCGCATTGCTAGTATGAAGTCACATACATGTATGATCTAAGGACACTCCGCATTGCTAGTATGAAGTCACATACATGTATGATCTAAGGACACTCCGCATTGCTAGTATGAAGTCACATACATGTATGATCTAAGGACACTCCGCATTGCTAGTATGAAGTCACATACATGTATGATCTAAGGACACTCCGCATTGCTAGTATGAAGTCACATACATGTATGATCTAACGACACTCCGCATTGCTAGTATGAAGTCACATACATGTATGATCTAAGGACACTCCGCATTGCTAGTATGAAGTCACATACATGTATGATCTAAGGACACTCCGCATTGCTAGTATGAAGTCACATACATGTATGATCTAAGGACACTCCGCATTGCTAGTATGAAGTCACATACATGTATGATCTAAGGACACTCCGCATTGCTAGTATGAAGTCACATACATGTATGATCTAAGGACACTCCGCATTGCTAGTATGAAGTCACATACATGTATGATCTAACGACACTCCGCATTGCTAGTATGAAGTCACATACATGTATGATCTAACGACACTCCGCATTGCTAGTATGAAGTCACATACATGTATGATCTAACGACACTCCGCATTGCTAGTATGAAGTCACATACATGTATGATCTAACGACACTCCGCATTGCTAGTATGAAGTCACATACATGTATGATCTAAGGACACTCCGCATTGCTAGTATGAAGTCACATACATGTATGATCTAAGGACACTCCGCATTGCTAGTATGAAGTCACATACATGTATGATCTAAGGACACTCCGCATTGCTAGTATGAAGTCACATACATGTATGATCTAACGACACTCCGCATTGCTAGTATGAAGTCACATACATGTATGATCTAAGGACACTCCGCATTGCTAGTATGAAGTCACATACATGTATGATCTAAGGACACTCCGCATTGCTAGTATGAAGTCACATACATGTATGATCTAAGGACACTCCGCATTGCTAGTATGAAGTCACATACATGTATGATCTAAGGACACTCCGCATTGCTAGTATGAAGTCACATACATGTATGATCTAAGGACACTCCGCATTGCTAGTATGAAGTCACATACATGTATGATCTAAGGACACTCCGCATTGCTAGTATATCGATGGGCAAGATGATTAGAACAATGAGTGTGTAGTACAATAGATAATTGTTGATCATAAACTTCAACAAACAAGTTTCAATATAGTTCTACTAGTTGCGTATCGGCAACTTGAGTGTGTGAGATGATTCTGGTGGCAGACCTCGAAAAGCTCTAGACAGCGCATGCCCAGAATAATATATTCCAATTCCCCCGCACATAAAGCCGACAATAATGATAACAATGTCAAGGAGACGTGTAGCACGTGACATGAAGTACCAACGTAATCGTAGATGGAAGTAACATGGCCAAACAAATGACAGCATTGTTCCTGTGAAGCTGCCGATAAGTCCCATGAGCAGAGCGAAGTGTGGAACGATTATAGCCATAGCGCACGTGAAGAGAACGAGGCCAAGTCTCAGGCTCAACCCCCACCATTTTAAATGACGGCTCTCGTCCAAGCAGTTCGGGAAACAAGTTTTGGGCTTGCCCTGAAAGAAGGCAGTCTGGAGCAGCTCTACGGAGGCGAAGAATGGTAGAGGGTATGATAGCATGGCCTTGCACACCAGGATGAAGTTGACTATATGTTTCAGGCTTGTGGACGGCAGGTTGTTGGTCACAACTTCCAAAGTGTCAAACCCCCACGTTAAGAATCCGACATAGCTGAGGAAGTTAAATATGAATATGTTAACAAGCTTTTAATAAACTTGCCAGAGAATGAGGCCAGTTTATGGCCAAACCGAAGATCAAATATGGCATAAAATGATCAAATTCCTAAACTGTGTAAAAAGACGTATGCACACATATTAAAAACGTGTTTGAATTCAATGAAATGTAATTAGGAACTCTAAATGTTCTTCTTATGTGATCAATTGTTAAACATCCAGCCCGATATTGGTCATACATATAGCGGTTTGTTTTAGTTTATTGTAGGTTCCTGATACAACACAGCGCTTGATGATGCATCTAAATTGCAACTATACAACACAACAAATGATGACGCTTTGTACATATCTTTTGCATCAATTGTTAAACATCTAGTTCGATATTGACCATGTTTAATGAGGTTTGTATTAGATCATCTTGGGTTCTCACAACTTGCTGTACGGAGAAGCTCCTGTGAACCCGTTTGTCATTCTGTGAACAGCGAAACTTGGACAATTCTGTAATATGTTTTATGATGTCTGTGTTGAAACTCCGTAGATGCAGGTCCCTGATACCGATTCAGTGTTATTTTCTACGTCATTATCAGACGAAATGTCATGACTTGCGCATTATATTAAATTTGTTAATGTTGTCTTGATCGTGGTTATAGTTTCCTTTTAGTTTTCTTTACTGGAGTCGCATAGATTGTTTTAAAAGAGACTTTACGTCCATGAAGTTTGAAGTGCCCGGATCTGAAGCAGGTTGCTCTGTTCTTTCCAATTCGTCTGCTTTTTCGTCACCAGGGATGCCACGGTGAGATGGTATCCACTGTAGTATTAATGTAGCTGTTTTAGATAATTCAAAGATATTTCATGATGATGTGAACTGCAGTTAGAGGATTAAGTTACATCTCATTTATCACTCTTATTTGTGTTTTAAGACCTGTATAAAGATCAAGAAGCAGCGGTAAAAGTTAAAGGTGCAAGATCGGAGTGGTTCAATGTACAGAAAGGAGTAAGACAAGGCTGTACATTGTCTCCATACTTGTTCAACATCTATGCGGAAAATATAATGAGAAACGTGAGACAAGAATCAATGAAGTCTGATTTCAGACCCATAAATATGGGAGGGCTGCAGATTCCAGAAATTAGATATGCAGACGACACAGTGCTATTAACAACAAACGAACACGACCTACTGAACATAATTACGTCAACCCAAAAGTTCAGCGAACAGCAAAAATTGTTCTTAAATATGAAAAAGACAAAAATAATGGCTACTGACAAAACTAAATCAAGACCCAAAATTAATATTGAGAACTGCAATTTGGAAGAAGTGAAACATCTTGATTATTTGGGAACTAAAATAAACAATGCGGGAGGGGGGGGGGCTGTGCAGTTGAGATCAAGAAAAGAACTGCAATTGTGCTGGCAAAATTAAAACATAAAGAAACTATGGCAAGGTACTAACATAAGAACCAAATTGTGTTTGCTTACAACATGTGTATTTCCTGTGGCGAGATATGGATGTGAAGCATGTAAACTAAATAAAACAGTGGCCAAGCGAATAACATCATTTGAATTAAAGTGTTATAGAAGAGTTTTGAGAATACCATGGACAGCAAAGAAAACAAACCAGGAGGTGTTAAGAACTATTGACGTCCAGGAAGGCTGGCTTCTGAACACGATATTAAAAAAAGCTAGTTTTTTTTCGGTCACATTAAGAGATGCAACAGCACAGAGAGAGTGTTACTGGAAGGGATGATAGAAGGCAACAGGGGCAAAGACCACCCAAGACGCCGTTGGACAAAAGACATTCAGGAATGCCTGCGCATGTCACTGAAAGAGGCAGGACAGATTGTTCAAGACCGAGGAAAATTAAAAAAATCGATAGAAAAGACTACGTTCTGGAAAGAACATGTCACCTGATGATGATTTGTGTTTTTGCAGCCTTAACTATAGAGATAATTACACCGATATTAACATTTGCTGATTTGGCAGGACTAATATTTTTTTTAAATCAATATAACCAAGAAATAAATATTTTAAAATGAATAAATTATCAACTTGTTCAAAAATAAAAAGTTACAAAATCATAATTTTGTGTTCCGTGTCATGTGAAAATATCAAAATTTGCGACATTTGTCTATAAAATAATCAATACGTCAAGCCTGTATTACGTCAAGACGGAAGAAAATGTGAAGGATAACTTAAACGAATTGCTATTTGCATAAGACAAGCATTAGTAGCATCATCAGAAGAGCAACTACAAAGACAAATAGACAGATTACATCAAAGATGCCATACCTTTAACATGAAGATAGATACAGAAAAGTCCGAAGTAATGATGATAGGAAGAACAGAAAGAAACACCAATATATATTTGAAACAACAGGCTTAAAACAAGTGACAAAATTCACATATCTATGAAGTAATACATAACAGACGACAAGAGCAGTAAAGAAATACACAATAGGTATAGTAAAGCATACTAGGCAAATGTCACCAATCTTCAGAAACAAAAATGTAGATTTAAACACCAAAATAACGCTATTCACAATGATTATTATGCCAACGTTGTGCTACAATGCCAAACGTGGACAACGACAGCACAAGACAAACGTAAACTTGTGACAGCTGAAATAGCATGCTTACGCAGAACCCTAGGAATATCGCTAAGAGACAGAGTGAGGAATTAGGACATTAGGCCAAGATACGGCACTGCCCCAATCTTGGAATATATTTAGAGACAACAGATCAAATGGTTTGCAGACATCAGCAGACTACCATTAGACAGCATACCCCAGTAAGCTATGCTACACAGATACAGTGGCGGCAGACAGTAGAATAAAAGAGGCGACAGATTCTGCAATATACTTAGCTCACACGAGGACCATCTCCAGAAAACTCTTCTACCACTGACGCTGAAAGACAACATCGAATAGGCAGTGAAAAGATAGCTGCTTGCCTTGGTGATCCATGTATACACTTCATCATCAACGTTGGCATTTTATGATAAAGTATTACCAAGGTATGTGATTCTATTCACAACTTTCAGTGCTACGCCATTTATCTTTATGAGATTGCTTTTACCAGTTTTACTCGTTTTAACATGACTCCTGTTTTTTTCTGTGTTAACAGTAAGTCCAAAGTTGGTACATGCTTTGGAGATTCTAGATTGTACGAGTAGATCAGCCTCAGAGTTGACATTTATGATACAGTCATCAGCAAATAGGAGATCCCTGATTGTGATTTGACTGGTTTTTGCTCGGAGCCGCCGAAGGTTGAACAATTATCCATCTATTATATATATGATGTCTACTCCGAAGTGAAGATCTCTGAATCTGAACACCATCCATTCAAAGTATCATGTAACTAAACTAGCACGTAAAAAAACCATTGGTTGTATATTCTATTGAGAACATCGCGATCAGATAAAATGATTTTTAATTGTAGGAATTTTCTACACATGATTAACGTTTGGTAGTTTAGCATTGATATTAAATTCAACTGAAACATTGCTTTAAATCACCAATCCTTGGCCATTTCAGTCTCAAGAAATGGATACCTGATCTACTTTGGAAAATAAACCATTATGGTAGTAGACATAATACTGCCCACATTATTCTTATACATGCAGTTGGACAATGAAAAATAGCGGTTCATGTTAATATTCCTCAATATGTCTCCATGGCGTTGAAAAGGAATAATTTACCTGTTTCAAATTTACCTGTTTATTTACCTGTTTTAAATTTATTTTAGTTTGTCTTGATTTCTGAATGGCACAACAAGCTTGCAACTGAATTTGAAATCAAGTCTTTATGAAAGGCAAAATATTATGCTGCTGAATTTGAGACCGCTACTTTCTGAATGGCCAGCATATCACAAAACAATGTGAAGTCATAGATTTCTGAACGACCTAACAGTCTGCAGTTAAATTCGAGACCATTTCTGTCTGACAGACATAATAGTATACAGCTGAATTTGACACCGTTGCTGTCTGTACGGCCAAATACCTTGCACATGAATTTGAGACCACTACTTTCTCAATGGCAAAACGGCCTACAACGTGAATTTTAGGCCACTGCTTTTTGAAAGGCCCCCCCAACCTGTAATATAATTTGAGATCATAGCTTTCTGAGCGGCACATTAGACCACAGCTGATGTGAAGCCATTGCTTTCCGAATTACTAAACAATCTGCAGCTGAATTTAAAGTCATTATCGTGTATCGTGGGCTTCTGAGACATGCTGATCACCAAAACAGCACACATCGGGATAAGTAAATTATCAATCAATAAACCCGTAACCCCTCAGGGTCGTAGGGGTACCACATTGGATGCCTCAGCACACAGAGTCCTCCAGCGAATTATATCCTCATCGATGCGGATGAGTGTGGAAATATCTTGCCCTGTCCATTCCTTGATGTTGTCTGTCCATGCCTTTATTTTGTCCCCTCTGCTTATTCCACCCTCGATAGTTAAGTAAATTATAGTAAGCATGCAATACATTTGTGAAAAATAAGGATTACATTTTGATTAAAAACGAACCTAAACAAAGCTTTAAATATAGCAGCTACCACATGCGTCCATGCCATCATGCACCGAAACTTGGAACGATCTCTAAGTTTTCCCTCAAGCGATGGCAAGAAGATCTGTGAGGTGTATGAGAAGACGATAATGCCAAGGGAGATGGGAAAAGTCCAGATGTCTATACGGACTTGAACATCCTTCCAGTACCATTGCTCTGCCTAAAGAAGAATATTCAAGAAATTTGACCCCTTAAACTTTACATCGTCTGCTGTCCAACTATGATTCATGTGAATAACTAAAGATTATTGCTAACGACTCTATACACAAAGACTTATCCTTTTAACAACCACAAAACAAAATGTGCAAATGTTAACTCCCTTGTCTTAAACTGATTCATATACGATCACATGCGAGATTGAAGTCAAGTATGATAGATGGAGTAATCATTGTTCTCGACAGGGCAGTGCTATTCGTGGCTTCAGCCCTATAAGGAGCTACTCATAAATTACATCAACAATATTTTGTCAATTTTTATCCCTTGCACTCTTGTCAACTTATGCTTAAGAAGAATACTAAACATTAGATGGCAGGACAAGATCAGAAAGGATGAGAGGTGGAGTTGAACAGGCCTGCATCTGTTGAACACTCAGATTAAGGAGATAACATAAGGATGGATTGTTTATACAGTCAGAAAACCAGTAGATGATATAGCCGTCCATCGCAAGTGATGATGACAAGATCTTCAGACTTGTGATGTTGCATCTCTCTGGATTGTGTGGCCGTCCATCGCAAGTGATGATGATAACAGTTTCAGAGATGCGTTTTTGCATCTCTCTGATGTTTGCGGAGATGGCTGAAACGTCACATTCTAACTTGGAATCCACCACAACAATTGAGACGCATATGATCAGAGCTGGACATGTGTGTGTGTGTTGTTGTGTCCTTTCAGGAAGTAAGCTTTCCTTATGCCTCTGAGATTTGATGCTTCTCAGAGATACGAGCACCGTTGCTAGTATTGCTGTGCTATATTGAGCAGTTCTGAGCAACATATTACAACAGATACGACATTGATGTTGAAGCTCTTCAGAGATAAAGTCATTGAAGCGTTTCTTCTGTCCACCAGTCAGTCGCTTTCCCTTAAGGAGCTCACCCATGACCCGGCTCCAATATAGACCTCTGAACAAGACTTCATTTATGATGTTTGTGATTATTGTCGTGATTTTCGTTGGTCAGTATTAATATACTTGATATGCACACAAAAAAATTATGTGCCGATCAACAAAAATGCACGGCAATAATCAAAATCACCGTTTCAGGTCATGTTTACTTTCTGTACGGAGGTCGTATAGTATTGTTGACAATCACCACTTACCATACATGAGTTATAGAATGTTTTTGTCAGAAATACACACATGTCCGGCCCGTTTCAGTTCGACCTTTTTCAGCATTATATGAATACTTGGGATATTGGTTCTAGAGATGGGGTGCACAGGGAACGCATTGCTGTAGGCGGACCCATGGTTAGTAGATAACCACGATCCCAAATGTACCTCCTTGCGGTGCACCCTGGTAACAGAAAAAAGCAACTCGAGCTGATTCTGGCCAAATAATTTGGGGATCGTGTCCGAGAATGTGGAGGAAGCAGATGGAAAGAGATTTGACTGCAAAAGAGACAGACAATATCTCCGACACCATTGCATCACCACACACAGCGACACTGTCGACACACAGTGACGCCAGTTAGTCCAGTCAAAACATTGGAGGGGCAGCCAATGTAAAAAGCACGCAAAGGTGGATGCATGGCGAGAAACAAATATATGTCAAAATGAGTACAATGACACAATGAAACGGCAGAACAGCGTCAGAGGGCAGCGCGAACTGCAAATAGAAAGTGAAAAGTTCCTAGGAAAGGGAAACTACAAGCTCTGTTAACTCGAGACGAGCTTCTAGTTACCTGTGCTCCTTACAGACAGAGACCCAGACCCAATCATGGGCGTTCGGAAAAGTAAGAGGACCTAAACCAACTCTAATGTCGAGCCTTCCTAAACCGGAAATATGCTCGCGAAGAGAAAATGTTCCGTACCCGATGGGCTCAGGCAGAAAAGGGACAACGAATTTAGCCCTGGTCCAACTCTACTGTCAAGCTTTCATATACCGGAAATACACTTGCAGAGAGAAAGGGTTCAGTACCTGATGAGCTCAGGCGCTATTGGGACAAGGTCGCTCATCTCGAGAACGCCTTGCTCTCAAACGCGTGGTGTGAGACTCGAACTTGGGCGAGGGGTTCACGATGTCTGTGAACGACGCCTCGAGTAGGAGGGCGAACGAGCCAGGGTCCAACTCTTCTGGCGAGTTCTTCCTCATACGGAACCAGGTTCGCGGATGAGAAACGGTTCAGTACCCGATGGACACAGGCAGAGTACGTCCAATTGCACGAGATGGGTTCATAGACGGTGGAACACCTCGTGCCAGATAGACGCGCTCGACAGGCGCCTTGGCGAAGAGGCACTACACACCAGCGTGCCCGTCGACAGATAGAGGCTGTCACGGACTAGGGACTAAACCCGAAATAAAGGAATGACGAAAACGTATGTGCTGGACCTCGGACTTCCTGACCACAAGTGGTCAACCGAGGTGCAAACAATACAGTTTTAATGTGGAACTTGCAGCACAACGTACTTCACTTTTCCCTGCGGAAATCACACGAAATATTCGTTGTGGTTGTATGAGAACGAACGCCGAAGAAGAAGAAGTTCCAGAGATAACTTCATTATCAGATGCTGTATAAAAACACATAGGTAGAAGATAAATGACAAGGACGGCGCTGGAAAAAAGGAAAAAGTGAAGACTTATGAACATATAGAGAAGAGATACCACACATTCATACGACTTCACAGAGATGGGATGACATGAAACAAGGATATGAATATATTCAGGAATAGAGGAATGTGGGAAATCCTTGTTCGTAGCCATGCACTTATAAATGTGTAAACGCTATATGGACCAAAAGAATTGATTGATTGACTATAGTTCTTCTTCTTCAGCGTTCGTTCTCAAACTCCTGCATATTGGCAGGATGTAGTCGGGAGATCAGAATGCATCTTATCCTGCTTTACAGTTTCTTTGCAATATATGCACTTTTCGTACTGACACATCCGACTTCAACCTGGCTTCTGGGTCACTTTTACCCTCATCGGGATTTGACAGCCCACACGAAAACCTCTTTAATCACCTCTTACGACGTGCATGTCAGGTAAGTGTCACTATTCTTTTCTCTCATTTCTGGTCCCGGCAACACACAGTCGATCATGTGGAACAATATGCATATCTATGACTATATATTCTTCTCATTTCTTACCGATGCCGCATTTAACGCAGTGTTCCCATCCAAAAATGCACTAGCTCTTATGTACAACACAAAATCGATCCGCTTTACAATGAACGTACATACTATTAGACTATAGGGTACGTGTCTAAAAAAATAGTAATAGTATACAAGACAGTTTCAACGTTTCAACCTTAAGGTCTTTTTCTCTGCAATATCTCCAATGGCGTTGCAAAAAAAAAAGAGACTTGATATAGTTGTACTTATAATCGTAAAAGTACGTACCTTAGTGAAGCAATAAATTAGAATAATTGCGTTGATCAACATGTGAGAGATAGTGCACCACATGCTTAGGGTGCTCACGCGACGCAGGGAGGTCAGGAAAGCGCATGCTAACAGCGGAGTCGTGCACACGAGAATCCAGGAAGTCAGTGACAGTGGTGTGTTGGGAAAACTTCCTTGGACGAGGTCGCCGCATAGAAGTACGTAAAGAATGCACGTCATCAAAAGCTCTATCAGCTGAAAATAATGAATGTAAAAAAAAATGGCGTGGATTGGTTAGCACGACAACAGATTCGACAATGAATGATGTAAATGAAACGAAAAAGTAAACAAGAAAGCAAAAAAAAAAAAATATTGATTGAAATAAAAACATATATTCCAAGTGACAAAAGCAATCATCTATAAGAAAAACTCACTGTTTTAGCCAAACAGACAATGCCATCCACAAGCTTGGATTAAAGGATGATGAAGATGATTAAATAGTCCCTTTAGCTGTGAGCCGATAGCTCTTAACACATGATGATGACTAAATAATTCCTTTAGTTAAGAGGAGGTAGCTTTTGACAGCCCATAGCTTTTCTGGTAATAGTCAGACCTCTAGATAATAATATCTGGAATGTCTATCTAAAAAACCGTGTAAAGGCACAGGCTCTTCTCTATTGTGTTACTGAGGCGACACATGTAGGGTCTCATATGCATGGATGTGTAGGGTGGGGATATGGATTCATGTTTAGTCCCCGAATGGAGGCACTATAGTGCGCTAGTATTTCAGGATTACAACGCTCTGCAAGGAGCACAGTACACACTTCTGGGCCAACTATCTCATCATTCTTCTGTTATATTTGTTGACCAATCCACAGTGATGACACATCTGGTATTTCCCATTACATAAAAGTCTGTCACAGAAATGATATATCTAGCATTCCCCGTTATCCAGGAGCCTGCTACAAGAGAACAAAGATGTAATGTCTGCTGGCCAGCATCTCTTTATCACCCATGGGGATTATTTGATAGAAGACAAAAGTAAGAAATTCAGAAAAGATGTGACAATGATGTTTAGACATGCCTGCAAAGAAAACAGTGACCTTATTTGTTCCACCCCAAACTAAAAGTTCAATTCCTGGTTTTTACACGGGCATGGAATAAAGAAACGTACATTATTATTGTTAGATAGAATTGTATACCCCTTTGTGCCTTTCAGTGTCAGGGGTATAAGAGTTCTCTGGAGATGGTTTTTTGTGTTCTTCGTATATGCCTGTTGTCGTTGACTCTTATTTCTATAATCCAGCGTTTGCATGATCTGCCTCTGACTTTGTATCCATCGCGTCTGTATAATAATGCTTTTGTTAGGGTTACTGTCTGATGGTAGTCTGGAAGCATGTGAAAACCACTTAATCTGTTGTCTTTTGATGTAATCCAGGATTGGCATTGTGTTTATTAGTCTTCTAATGTATTTGTTTCTGATTTGATCGCTCATTGTTGTTCCGAGGATTCTACGTAGACAAGTCAAATTGAAGATATCAAGGTTAATATTTTCAAAGAAATAGCTAAAGCAACAACAGAAACAAAATGGGAGGAATTGTGCCAGGAGATAACACGAGAAAAGTCACTAAAGTTGTTTTGGATTTACATAAATCCATGAAAGGGCTAACAAAGAGATCGGTTATTCTCAACTTTCAGGGCATTGGTACAAAACATGAGTCAAAGAGTGCGGCAATGCTTGCGCGCTTTACCGCACAACTTGGACATAGGAATTACGAGACACACCAGGAAGTCACGAAAAAAAAAGTAAGCGATATGCGAACGAATCTCAGCTTAGAGAAAGAAATGTTAGGTACGGTCGAAGAAATTAAGGAGACTGACAAGATCCAAAAACACAGCGCCTGGACCAGATGGTATCAGATACGAAGACATCAGACGAAGGTCTGACAACGAGCAAGGGGAGTTATCAACCATGTTTAATAATTACCTGAAGATGGGAAATGTGAAAGATGACTGGCTACACGGCTATTTAATACCCCTGCCTAAACATGACAAAAATCACACTAGAATACAGGGTATAGAATAATAACAATGCAGAATACAATAGACAAATTGCTGAAAAAAATTGTTTCCTGGAAAGTAGCGAGTCATCTTGAGATGGTAAATGGTAACAAAACTTAAGCAAGCCTCAGCATGCAATATTTAGGACGATTATATATAGCGGATGGACAGTTTGAGGAAAGCTATACATGTCATCGGAACAGACGGACGAGGAAATGAAGATATCATGAAAGAAATAAAGACCATCTCAGGTCAAGGCTACATAGAGAGACAACAAACCAGGTGGATTTGCCACATCATGAGAACTGAACTAACGCAACCAGCACTTCTTGCATACAGCAGCAGAAGTTCGGACTACAACACACAGGGAAGACCAAGAATTAGATGGATGGAGACAGTCAAAGAAATCTTAAATAGACACCGACTGACCATAGTCAATGCGACACAAATAGCCAAAGACAGACAACTCCAACTTCCCCAACAACGAACTGTCCAATTGGAAATGACAGACAGACAGACATACAAACAGACAGACAGACAGACCGACCGACCGACTGGACGACAGACAGACAGACAGGCAGGCAGGCAGGCAGGCAGGCAGGCAGGCAGGCAGATAGATAGATAGATAGATAGATAGATAGATAGATAGATAGATAGATAGATAGATAGATAGATAGATAGATAGATAGATAGATAGATAGATAGATAGATAGATAGATAGATAGATAGATAGATAGATAGATAGATAGATAGATAGATAGATAGATAGATAGATAGATAGATAGATAGATAGATAGATAGATAGATAGATAGATAGATAGATAGATAGATAGATAGATAGATAGATAGATAGATAGATAGATAGATAGATAGATAGATAGATAGATAGATAGATAGATAGATAGATAGATAGATAGATAGATAGATAGATAGATAGATAGATAGATAGATAGATAGATAGATAGATAGATAGATAGATAGATAGATAGATAGATAGATAGATAGATAGATAGATAGATAGATAGATAGATAGATAGATAGATAGATAGATAGATAGATAGATAGATAGATAGATAGATAGATAGATAGATAGATAGATAGATAGATAGATAGATAGATAGATAGATAGATAGATAGATAGATAGATAGATAGATAGATAGATAGATAGATAGATAGATAGATAGATAGATAGATAGATAGATAGATAGATAGATAGATAGATAGATAGATAGATAGATAGATAGATAGATAGATAGATAGATAGATAGATAGATAGATAGATAGATAGATAGATAGATAGATAGATAGATTATGAAGAAATTAATGAAGAAAAATGTGTAATATTTGTGTCAGATGGCACGATCCTACCTGGGCGGAGTGCACTATCCTTGCACCGAAACGAGGGCCCCAGACTGCGGCAGCGATCTCAACGTAACTCGACCTGACACGAACCTTGTGACCCATGGAGTCGAGGTCATAGAGACAGTCCACGAGAATGTTTCCGGTATGGCAGCAGATGTAGGCGACCACCACCATCGCAACCACTGCCCAATAACCACCTTGCAGCACCGTGTAAGGGAAGCACACGATAAACATACCCTGAAATGAAAGAAAATAGTTACAAAGAAGTTACAAAGAAGTTACAAAATAGTTACAAGAAGTTGACGATAATCTTTATTGCATTCTGGTTACCCCAAATGTACCAGGTCACTCTCAACAGAGTGGTATGCCTCCTGCCAAGAGTACCACCCATAGCACATAAATCCATAGCTTGATGCGAACAGATAATTGGTCATTTTGCGTATATGTTGTTTCACCAGCCAATGAAAAACAAGGACAAATAAATCGAATTAGCCAAGATAAGTGATGCTGTTTGGGATCAGCGCGCAGGATTATTCTGAAGAAAGGCGGCTTGGTGTCAGTCATTATCCCTCCCCCCCCCCCTTTTTTACATCCCAACCGGTTCTATCAACATCTCAAACAACGATTTAGCACCTGAGTGGCCACATCTCGATGTCATCGATTAGTGTGACGTTGTCACAGAGGAGAGATATAACACCAGGAGTGCTCAAAGAAACAGCATCAGATATGGTGTCAGATGTGGGAAGACGATCAACAAAATGTGTGATTAGTATTCGATTTTCATTCGAGGCTTAGTCGCTAATTCTCAAATAGGGCAGTGAGGCAGCGAATCGATGTCATCGGTTGTAAGCAAGACATCACAAGGGATTTAGTAAAAATCTAGTGACGGAAGGAATCGATTACAAACTATTCGATTTAAAAAAAATTGGAAATGAGCTTCTAGATTCACGAATGTGTAAATTCTTTACTAGAAATTCTAGCACTCACTGTAAATGTTTATTTCGTTCCTAATTATATTTTTAAAATGCTCTGTTACACAAACCGCTTATTCTAAGAGTTTTCGCGAGTTTGATTATATTTGCAAGCTGGGTAGATAACATGGATGGTATTGCCATGGGAGCCTAAATCGTTGCCACACGTGGGAAGCTTATCCCAAAGAAATTACACAAAACGGCAGTATGTGCATAATTAAAACCACCCTTATACAGTGGTCTTCACTCAGACAAGCAATAAGAAGGATTTATATAAGAGCCAGCCCTTCTCAGCAATGATCCTGCGCGCAGATCCCAAACAGGATGATTTATTTTGGCTGATCCGACTTTTCCTGTGATTTGCATTAGCTGGCGACACAAAGTATAAGTAATTGAACAATGATCACACGCATCAGCCAAGATATGTTATGTTAATTGGGATCTGCGTGCAGGACTACCAAAGAAAAGGACTTGCAAGAGCAGTATGAACTAGGATCCATATTGCCAGAAAGGACAACAGCACATAGAATATTATAAAAACTCATTCATTTAGGCATTACAAAAATTACGAAACTACACATTTCAGTTGTAATTACTTGTATGTGTCTCTGATTTGTTTCTTCAGTTTGAAATAATAACGATTACCAGCGGTGTCACAGCTGGAATTTATTTTCACTAGATCTATGGTTTTTGCTCGTCGTGTAGGGTTATGTGGTTATTTTGGTTAAATTTGTCCTACTTTTTTTCATACACATAGAAATGTAGCCAAATGATGGTAAACTCTCCCGATCCTTAAAGATGTACAAAAAAATTTAACCAAAGTCCCATGGAAGCTATTAGATTAAAGTGCTCATTAAAATGGACGAATTACTTTTTCTAAGGTGTATTCGTTTTCCCTACTAAGACATTGACCTTATTTGGATTGAATTATATAATCTGGGGTTGTCTGTTTTATTTTTTTCTATACACGAACAAGGGAATCAAGAAGTAATATTACCTGAATAGCGTTTGTAACATTCCAACCTGCCTGCCACTCCGTAATTTTGTCGCGTGGATCACCGTCAAATTCTGCTTCTTCAATAACTACATCATCTTGGAATCGACTCCAGTCAACCTCGCTAGGACTCACGTTGCACTTTCCGTCTGCAGTATTATCAGAATTTGGGGAAAAGTGTGAAAAGGTACCATTTTTCATTTGGTGTGACTCGAAGTCTCGATCCTGAAATAAATATAATCACAACACAACATACGTTTTAACAAACAAATCTTCATCAGGAAGTAGGAAAAAAAATAGTTAGTTTAAAAAACAACAAGTACTGCAGAGGTGCTCACATAACCCCACTCTCGACTTATCATGAATGAAATACTGCTAGTTTTCTTTTACCGAAATCTTATTTATTCTCTCAGATTCGAAGGCGTTCAAAGCTTTACACGACGCTGAGAATTGTGGGGCCTATTGGGTATAAAATGAAACTCTGAACATACCTCTCCAGTGCACATAGGGATTCAAGAGCTGTATTGTTCGCAATTTCTAGGGAATAAAATGCACAAAAAGAACACTTCACGTGGGGTGTATTTAATTATGCATACATACGAGAGGAAGTGAGCGCAGTGATGTTGCGCTAAGCCACTCCGCCGAAGTCGGATTGGGCAGGTTATTGTCAAAAAGGGGACAATGCATTTCCATTCTCTAGACCACATCCTGATGGAAATTTAGTCGTATTTTGGAAAATATTAGAAAATATATAAATATGGAAAATATATTTGGAAACGTCAGTCGTATAGACTATATAATTTCCCCGTCATTTCTCTGTCTTGTTTCACCAATATTTGGGTCAGTTTTTTTTCCCTATTTTCTGTTTGTGTTGTTTCACTTCTGACCTACTAGTTTTAACTCCTCCAGGTTATATCCATATCTTTCTCTGTCACGCAAACGTCAGTAGTACCGTTCTTGTCGTCTTTTGTTATGTATGTAGCATTTTGGTTGAAACATCGATTTGTGTTTGTTATTATGTGTGTTTCCAATGATTAGCTAAACTTCATTACCATGTTCCGAGCTTCGCCTCTTGGAAGTTCCTGACGACTGTTTTTCTCAATGTGGTTGTTGAATGCAATGTCACGAGTTGGACATTTTTATTTTACTATAGAGTGGATTTCGCTGCGACTTTCATGCAATTTCAAGCCATGCTACAGTTAAATTACATTCCAGTTTCCTATTCTTCTGTGTTCTTTCTCCAACTCCGACATATTAGCTGGATGCAGTCCTAAGAGCGGAATGCAATGTATCATGGTTTACAGCTTTGCTGTGATATCTACGCCTTTCTGTTGGAAACATACAACTTCAGCATGGCTCTGGGTAACATTGAACCTCTATGGGATGGGACGTCACATTCATTCCCAAACCATTTTATTCGCCTCATATAACATGAATGGCAAGCGACCACATATGTATCAAAATTGGATAGAGAAGTGCCTATGTGGAGAAGGCAACCAGACAGTAAAACATGTGTTCCAAAACTGTCTTGTTAACCGTTTTATGAATGCAGCAGAGTAGATCGTGCCCCGACCTCATCATCATCATCAGGTGCCATGCCGGCTGGCGTAGGCGATCATGGCTATCTGCAGCGCTCTTTCTCTCTCCAGCATTATGTATCACAATCGTTGTTGCTTCCCTGTTGTACCAAGGTGAAAAATTGTCAAATATTTTCTCTTGCTGTCGCTCTCTGTCTCTTTTGCCGTCAATCTTGGCTGTTGTGACTATGTTCCCCAAACCTGCAAATGAAGTGGCAAAAAAATGAAGATCGTCTTTTTCGTATATTATTGACAAAGGTCCGTTTCACATTGATTCTTTCAACACTCTCACATTAGTTTTCTGGTAGTCCATGGTTTTCTCAACATTCTTATGTAAACGGCTCCAACCTACCTGAAGTGGACAAAAAACAAGTGAAGATGTAACACTCTTAAGACAGGCTGTCTTACTTATAAGATAAATCATTGTTGCTACATGAGATAACGACGAAGAACAAGAGAAGGATCCGAACTAACCGATTTTATTATTTTAAAAATTAATCGTTTTTTATGTTCTATTATATCAGAGACAAGAAACCATTATGGGGCGCTCGCGGGTCAGGGTTAACGTTTTTGTGTTATATGGGGGCCAATATTTTTTAATTTATTTATTTGGAACTCGAAAACGTGTTTTCTGACCTCAGAGGCCAGTGCATATACAGTGGAATCTCTCTATAACGCATAAAGTGGAATTCCTCTATAGCTCCACCTTTTATAACACTGTCTATATTTAACCTCTTAACTGCGGAGGTATTCTTAAAGATTTTATGATAAGTCACTGCCATTTTGTGGAGATCTTCCTCTTCTTAGCTTCTAAGGAAAAAATATGTCTGGAAGGTTATAATAAAGCATCCAGATCAACTGTTTCTCTGGAAAAGCCACTTCAAGTAGAAGATTTCAGCAAAATGGCAGAAACCCCTCATTGTATCCTTAAGGATACCTCATATCTTTTGGCAGAATCTCCAAATTATATTTATTCTTTATTGTGTGTACTGTATATAACGAATAATTGTTACTACATGCATATTTTGTCGGTTTCTACTGCATATAGCAAATATCTGTTATTACATACATATTTTGTCGGTTTCTACCACATATAGCAAATATCTGTTATTGCATACATATTTTGTCGGTTTCTAGCGCATATAGCAAATATCTGTTATTGCATACATATTTTGTCGGTTTCTACCGCATATAGCAAATATCTGTTATTGCATACATATTTTGTCGGTTTCTACCGCATATAGCAAATATCTGTTATTGCGTACATATTTTGTCGGTATGTACTGCAAATAGCAAATATCTGTTATTGCCTATATATTTTGTCGGTTTGGACTAAGTTGCTAAAATTGTTTTTGACGGTATTCAAATAAAATCAACATTGTGGGTCAGAAAAGGGAACTTTTCTGCCCGTGGGCCGTATTATGCGCACTCATGTATGTTATTTATGTTTAGTAATTTTGTATTTGGCATTCAGTAACTTCTCGTTAATCCTACAGCTTTTCTCGAACATTTCATTTCACACTTAACGAGTCTTCTCTGATGGTATTTTAACAGTGGGCCAGGTCTGGCAATAGTAACTATCGTTGGTGGAAAACTACGCTTCATTATTTCTCGTTTAACGAACTATTGATTTTAAAATGCTTAAGTAACAATGCCAGTTGATAGATCAATAACAAATGAAATTGCAGTAAAACTAATACAATAGTTGGATAATGAACACAGTGGGTTGTACCAATTTTTGCATAATATTTTATCATGCAAGCTTATCCTTCTGGCAATTCATGCTTTCTTCCTCTTCCGTTCCCCTGGAATGTGCTTATACCTGAAGTTATTTCATATGTTAATATTACTTGTCGGAGTAGTTGATTCACATACAATACTGCGCTCTTACGTTTTGTCTTATATATTCTTGATAAAGATCTTTTGATCGAAACGTATATTTTGTGTATTTTAAGTGATTAAAATGAGATGCAAGGAGTCTAAATTGTTCTCGTGCAGTCCCAGGTTTAACAGATAACTAAAATCCTAAAAGTGCCTCCTCGTGGTGCTTCATGGAAACAGAAATACAACTTGCGGTATTCCTGACCAACACTTTTAGGTTCGTGTCCGTGGATGTGGATGCTGTAGATGTAATGAGAATTGTCTGCAAAGAGATAGAAAATATCCCCGAAACCTCTACGCCGTCACATTTAACATCACTGTCGGTACACAATGATGCATTCCGTCTCGGCCGACCTAAAAAGCAGAAACATTGGAGAGGCGACCAATATTAATGTACCGAACATACGGTAATCCTACGAGTACACACCAAATCTGGAAAAGGCAACACACGCTATGGGGCAGCGCATTGTACGTGAATCGATTCCGTGGCAACGAAGATACAATAGTCCACCATGAGACCTTGTCATGTCTTGTCTTGTCCTAGCCACAAGAAAAGTCTAAATCTTCTTTCTAATAGCAAATGTGTTGTATTTGTTGCTGTAATACTATGTTGTTGTAGTATGTCTCTGATGTTATCAATCCATCTGCCTCTAGGTCTTCCTCTCGCTCTGTACCCAGATATTATTCTGTTATAGGCTACAGCTGGAATGCGATCTGGTTACTTTCTCATAAAGTGATCGAACTACTTAATCTGTTATCTTTCTATATAATTTAATGCTTGGTACAGTTGCTGTAAAATTTATGTTGTCATCGTTTCTTATGCGGTCTGTTCTTTTGACCCCACCGATCTTCCTTAGACATCTCATCTCACAGGCCGCAATCTGTCTCTCATGTGTCTTGGATAGTGCCCATGATTGACATTGTTAACACAAAGTTTGTATAAATATAATGAATATCAATATTTGTTTAGTAGCCAAATTGATGTAAGCCTACTTACACGAGACCGACTGGCAGAAGCGATATTCGTGCTTAAGAACACACAGAAGCCCACATCTCCTATCACAATTGATCTTATTCAAAGTAGGAGTTAGGATTCAGGTATTGAATACGCCAATGTGAACATGCACTCCTGGGTATGGAAAAAAGCTTTGAATACAGCTCCCCATTCCACACAGGACAAACATTGATCAAATGTCGGGGAGCGCATTGTTCAAATGTCTGACCGAAGTGACTGGGGCTCGAACAGTGGACACTGCTGGAAACGTAGAGGGGGGTTGGGGGGTTCAAGTCTCTAACGACACTGCAAGCTTAGCCCAACTCAACTGTCGGCAATTGCCCAACACGGTTTATACAGAGAGAATTTGGTTCTGTACCCAAGGGCCCACTGCGAAGTTCCTCGTCAGATTCGTACTTTCCTACTTATTTGGGTAATATAATGTAAAAAAAAATATACGCAATGGCGAAGAGTCAAAACACACAGCCAAAGGAGACGATGCGAGTGCGTGAGAAATGCACAGGTCAAACCCCAGACCATCTCCATGTTTGACAAAGCAGCACCTCGTCTAGTAAGGTGTATCAACCCTGAGTCTAATTCGACCGTCACCATTACCCAACACGGCTCATACGGAAGAAATTAGGTCTTGGACCTAGGAACACAAAGAGTGGTAATGGGATTGTTCCCTACACGATGAACAGCTCGATGGCTGCGAAGCGCCTCGTCAGAAGAAAGACAAACAATGCGTGACCCAAGCAATCTAACTCATCTCATGACATATACCCTCTCTGAGTAGAAGGCTCCTTCAATAAGCATTGTACTAAGCTGAAAACCTCATGGGTATGAAAGAAAGCTCGTAGAAACCTCAACACTGCACATATGAAGTGGTTAATCGCTCGCAATTCCTGGGCTTCGAGAAGAATAAGAAGTGATTACAATTTCAGTACTCCGCGCTTTTACTTTTTTTTCCGTTACTGTGGCAAAAGCGCGTTTTGGGTGGTCAATGAACCAGGTTCAAATCTCGCCGCAGGAAAATGCACATTCGAACAGTTCACAAAGCAATTCATCATCATCCAACCAATGACCCTTCAGGGTCATAGGGAGTCTTCTGGAAACATCAGCACGAATATGCCGTCAAGGCTCTCTTTCCTCATTTCCAGAAAGCTATTGCAATCTACTGAATGTATATATTACCAAGGTCCTAGAAGATCACTGCAGTTAAAAAAAATAAACAGGTCCAATCCCAGATCAGATGCCTACCTGCATATTTTAGGGATAACTAATCTAAATATTATATCCATTACTAATCAATAATTAATTGAAATGTTAATTTATTTAGGGTTAGGAGATTTGTACTTTACATGGCTAACCCTAGACCTAAATAAATTAATACATGATAAATATAAACTGATAAACATAGCCAAGGGAAATAATCAAACGAGGTTGACATTTGATCTGCGATTGGAACCCCAAAAATTATGGGTTGATGTTTCCTGAATGGAAACTACTGTAAAATTATATATGTGACTCCATTCAAATTTTATAGGTGACTCCATTCAAATTTTATAGGTGACTCCATTCAAATTTTTTTGGTGACTCCATTCAAATTTTATAGGTAACTCCATTACAATTTTATAGGTGACAATCAAATATTATAGGTACCTCCTTCAAATTATATGGGTTACTCCATCAACTTTTATAGATGACTCCATTTGTATTTGATCTCCCCAAAAATAACGAGCAAACTTCCTATCTACAATAATGGGAGGTCTATTCAGAATGTGCTCTCATACCCAGAATTCGTCGACTCACATCGTCGTGCAATGCGTTCAGATGTTGCCACGAGACGAGTTGGTACTTTGTATGGTTCACCTACTGTGCGTCTGTATACGGACGAGGTGCTTCGATGTCAGCAACCATGTTTTATGTATGAAGGCGACTTTATTTCCAAGTTTGTCCTAGGGATGCTGAACCAAGCTTTCTCTGTACACAATCGCGCTGTGTAATGAGTGTCAATCTTGATGCTGAAATCAGCTTTCTCTGTACACAATCGCGCTGTGTAATGAGTGTCATCTATGGAAGTGTCCGTGAACACGTTATATTCACGCATTCTCGTAAGACCTGCAAATAATAAGAGGGAGGAATTTGTCAGCCTTAACGAAAGAAAAATTCCCCCCCCCCCAAGGAAAATAAAAATTGACATTTATCTATAAGACATAAGTAAAAAGAAATGAAGATCTCCTTCCAAATTTTTTTCTTTAAAAAAAAAAAACCACGGCTTTCCCCAGAACATTAAAAAAAACGGTAGGTTTTTTAGGACTTCAACCCTATAGCGGAGTCGTACTTATATACCTGCCATTTCGCATAATGTACGACACATAGCAACGCTGGTATTAACTCAAACTCTCAACTAAGCACACGAGAAAATGTCTTTTAGTAGTAAGAATTTCGAAATATTTGAATAAAAGTACCTCCCGTAACAATGTTTTGCAAAACAATCATCACGTATGTTATCCAAAATAATAGTACTACACACGATAATCCATGAATGCCTTTTTTTCGGTACAACGACCTCCTTAATGAAAACGTATTTGCAACCCAGCCACAACTCATGGCTTTTTTTCAATTTTTATCGTCATATAAGAGATAAAACAACAACAAAAAGAAGACCATTTATATTTTAATTGATGACTCCATAAGTGATTAACTGTATACGAAACTTACCTCAGATGGATACTTGGCAAATTCATGTCTTTCCTCACTATTCTTTGATGACCTCATACGCCATGCAAGTTTGGCATTTAGAGCCAAAAAACCAAGCCTTTCTCTCCAGCTCATATTGGATCTATTATTTAAAAATCAAGACAATCAGTTACATGACATAAATACTAGGTGTCTACCAAATCATTGTGCACTCATTTACAATGCTTGTAACACTACGTCATATGAATTGTATTTCGTGCGGATCTGTCTGACGTCACTACATCAACTGTATAAGCACCCTATAAAATTACAATGTAAATATATTTGTATGGGGGAAGAGTGGCTCCTTCTTCAATCTTAAATGATGCAGCAAAGTTTTTATTCTTACTCCACCCGAATGTTGCCGATGCTCAAAAGAGAGGCAAAGAATGGTGACACTGCTATCTGTCATGCATGTCGTCCGAGGCGACTAAGGGGGTTTGGGGTGGAGTTGATTGCCTATCTCACAGAGAGTAAAAGTCAGCGATATACCATAATAAAGTCTGATGTGTCATGCGGAAAGGCATAGAAGATGTAAACAATTGCACAATTCATTCTGTTCTCCTGAGAACACCCTGTTAGTATGCAGGAGTATGCGAACCACCGCAGAAGATGACGATTACTGCTCTTTGTTTTATAAGTTGGTATTTTTTTCATTTACATCAGTATATTAATCTAAGTCCTTTTTCAGAATATAGATCCTGGCTGCTTATATCAGATATCGTCACTCATCTTAGCTGATGCGACTGGTCATTCGTCACTTCTCGTACGCTTTCTGTCGCCAGCTAATAAAAAGCAAGGAAAAAATTCCGAAATCCAATGTCAGTGCAGCTGTGTGAAATCAGCGCACGGAACACATTATGGAGAAGGGTTTGTGTCAAAGACTTGTTCAACCAACGTTGCCATACCAAAATGATAAAATAGAGCAAATGTTTCTTCTTTCTATGTGACTTGTACTTTACTCAACTTTATTTGCGCATGCGGTTGCGTCTGTGTGTCTCACAAATGGCTCACTAGACAACCCACCCATGCAACAGAAAACCTTAGTAGATGACATGCCTTTATATTGAGGTTATCTTCGTATAGAAGCTTCATGGCACGTCATCTATACAATCCCGTTGTCGTAACTTTTGATAACAGTTACCATGTTGTTCCGACAGGCCGACGTTGTGCTTGAACTAGTTACGAGCACGGTGTGGGTGGGCAGAACAACAAAGAAACCTGTCGCAAGGGTCAGAGTTGTGCCCTGATGTCGACGTATGTTTCGGCAGCAGTAGACTCGAAACACCATTGAGTCGAATGGCTGCTGGAACAGAGGGCTGAGCACTTATTGGAATGCCCCACGTGCTGTGAGGCCAGTATCTAATCAAGAATCAAGAAGAACTTTATCCTCACTGTTACTCTGAACCGCTCGGTTCTGTGCAAGCTGTCCAGTCTCTTCCAGTCTCATATTCAGAAGGTCTTTGATATCCTGTATCAATCTTAGTCTTCATCTGCTTCGTGTTCTCTTTCCTGGAACTTTTCCCTTCATGATTAAACTTTCTAAACATTGTGTCTCTGTATATGTCCGAAAAATGTTAACTTGACATTAAAAAAAATAGTTTGAGAAACCAGTCTTCTATGTTCAGATCTTTGCGGACGTCTGCGTTGGTACGTCTTTCTGTCCGTGATATTCTTAGAACCGTTTTATTACATTTAATTTTGAATGCAGATATTTTTCCATTGTGGATGCCATTTCACACGTCTCACAACCACATGTAGCCACTGGGAAAATGTAGCTTTTTAATAGTTGTAACTTAGTTTTTCTGTTTGCCCCATGCCATATATTTTCCATCTCTGATGTTTTTTGTAGGGTCATTACGTATCTCTTTCTGATCTCTGCTGAGCAATCTCCTGTGATGTTGTCGGTTGACTCCGGATATTCAAAGCTATTGATATTTTGTCTAGCTGTTCTTTATCAATTACTATTGTAGGTATGAGTTCCTCTCTGTTTATATGCTCTATTTTTGTATTTTTTTCATTGCGGAAAAGATTGTGTGCCTCGTTACGATATTTAACTGACATAATCATGTGTTCTAAGCCTGCGATGCTCATTGATATTATATGCTGGCATCTGCATATTTAATTTCTAGAATCCCATGTTCTTCGATATTAAGAGTTGATACTGTTCTCAACTCTAGACCCACTGCGATCGTTTCGACTTTTGAATTATAGTTACTATATATAAAGATATTATGCGCGCAAGTTAAAATTTTTTATTTCCTTGTTTGTGGTGTGCGAGAAATTGGTAGGACACGAGGCCACACATGTCATTAATGTATTTAAATTGAAGTTATTAATTTGTAAAGCTGATAGTGGGGCATGTAGCCGGTTTCGGCACGAAGTATTAGAGAGATGTGGAACCTTGGAGCGGATAGACCATAAGGAAACATTTATTACGTAAGTTTTTATTGGGCATTGGAAGGCATGTGTCAGAGTTTGTGTAGGCACATTTTAGCAAGAAGGAAAACCCTGCACAAGCCTCTCCACCAGCATCAGAACTGAAATAACAATTACAGATGAGGCGATGCGCAAATGCAAAAATAGACCGGCGACCCAATTAACATTCTTGGTCAGATTCTGTCGTGACAACAAGCGACCAGGTAGACAGCCAGAAAAATTATTAACGTGCAAACGTGTGTTTATTTAAGGACGTGTTACACCTTTGTGTAGAATGTACATATGATCGCAGGTGAGGACACATGGGAGCATGTGAGATATATAAGCATTTTTATTGGTCTGAAGTTTTTAGGATGTCCAAAGAATGTATGAATGTGCAATTGTTTATTTAATGACTTGTCACACCTTTGTGTAGAATTTACATATGGGCGCGGGTGAGGACAGATGGGAGAATGTGAGGTGTATAAGCATTTCGATTGGTCAGGAGTTTTTCGCAAAGATGGAGAGAACTTATGGATGTTGCAGAATTAGAGATCGGACCAGGATTCGAAAACGGACCGCAACCTGAGAGGTTGGAAGTGTCGGCTGTAAGCCGAATAGCGTAGTACGGGAAATAACTCCCGCATAGCTATATTTGAATTATAAGTTTTAGTAGAAGTGGTAATTTTTTTATTTAGATAGGAGTTGTTGGAGGGATAGCTGAAATAGCTCTACGTTGGGAGACGGTGGAAGTTCTCCAAGTAAAACAGGATTCTCTTTGGATAACTGATAATCGAAACAGACAGTTTCCAGGAGTCGAATCGACACTGGGAACCTAAAATTCCAGGACGTCAAAATAGTAAAACACAATCGCGGGACTTGTACATAGAAATTCTGCATCCTCTACTGGCAGATAGGTTCCAACGACTGCCATTACGATCGCCATACGCCTGTTCAGAACAGACAGCATTGTGATATATGCATCTCAGGTTGTAAATTCTAGCCGCTTGCCATCACGGATGCATTCCCTAAAGCCACCTTCACCATTGAGGAGAGCTTCACATGTGTGACCCGCAACGTTATCTATGCCATCATATGCAAGCGTTGCGCCATGACATATATAGGTGAAACTGTAAGGAGACTCGCAGACCAATTCTGCGAACATCTGTACAGCATAGAAAACCATTCCGGTTTGCCTGTTGACGTCCACTTTAATGGCACGGGCCACCAGGGCGCCCAGGACATTCAGGTTATGGCCATTAGGTCGTGCTTCTCTGACGACCGTCTGGCGCTTGAGAACCGCTACATTTATCAATATGGCACTCTTAAACCCGACGGCATTAATGAGCGCCTGTCTCATGTATGACTTTAGTAGATTCATAGTTTCTGTTTGTTTCGTGTCACATATTTGTTGTAATTTTTCTATTTTCCTTGTCCGGTGTCATTTCGCCTCTTCCGGTCAATCCATACTACTCATATCAATGTGACCGTCGATGTTATCACTGTTCGCTTTCTGTTATATGTTTTAATTTTGTTTCAATTGTCTGTCTTGATAAAGGCATTTTGGTCGAAACGTTGATTTATGTGTTTCATTATGTGTGTTATCAAGTAATAGCAAAACTTGATTACCCTTTTCCTGGATCTACTTGTAAATAACTAACCTGGTTATATACACTGGTGTTAGGTCTCTTCATATACTGTACAAGTATAATCATCCTACCTCAAACACCTTATATGCCACACACACAGGCATATATATACATACACACACACACACACACACATATATATATATATATATATATACGTTACAGAAGAGCATTTGTGATTGTCTCCCTCATCCCTATACCCCCTACTTGATGATCTGTCATAACACAAATGTAGAACTATCTGGCATATCTCAAAGTGGGACTCACTACGTAGTGAGACTTCATTCAATTTCTTTTGTAATGTCTCAAAAAGATGAAAATGTCGATAGAAGTGTTTGGTATAGCTCGAGAAATAAATCAATTGGACTCTAAAGAGGTGTATGAGGAGAAACGCGAAATGGTTCAGAGGGATGAGAGAGAGAGGTGGGGGGGGGGGAAGAGGGATTATGTAGGTGAGAGACAGTGTAGAATGTTCAAAAAGATATAGAAGAGATAGTATTCTTCCCCGTTTGCGATAAGTCACTGTACATGCAGTCTCAGTCTGATATTGGTTATGCATAAAACAATTATTTTGTTTTAGGTCATTGTGGGTTCCTTAAACTACACAACAATTGATGAATCATCTAAATTGTTACTACACAATAACTGATGATGCATTTCAACTGTTACTGCTGCATAACAATTGGTGACGCTTAGATATTGCTACTACACAACAATTGATGCGCATATAAACTGTTACTGCACAACAGTTGATGACTCATTTAAACTTTTGCTACACACCATCGACACTATTCTAATATAGTCACAGATTCGCTGGACAGTTCACGCATATCATGCCCAATCGTCGTCTTTCAAAGATATTCTATGATGAGCTGTAGAGATGCATGAGCTCTAATTGTGGACAGGCGGACACAAGAAGTGTAACAAGAACTCGTTAAAGACCTTACTGAAAGCCATTGCCATAAACCATGATACACGGAAAGACGCTGCTCAAAACAGAGCTGCATGGTGCTCTACCGTTAAAAACGTAGCATCATCTTGTGAAAATATAAGAGATACAGCAGCTCAACAGCAGAGAGTAGCTAGAAAGTCAGATGTAGAAAAGAAAATCACATACAGAAGCCATGCCATGCGTGTCCAATGATCTTTGCGGCCAGAATAGGGTTTATTATTCATTTGCGCACTCATTGTCAAGAGTATAATGTTAAAATAATTTCATAAAGTGAACTTTATAAATAATCATTATTACTTGTGACGGACGAATAACAAACACGCGACAGAGTCTGTCACTTCTATACAGTTATACACAACTTCTGCAAGCAACTACCAAACATCTAATTCAATATTGTCATGTAAAGAGCGGTTTGTCTGAGGTCACTGTTCGTTCTTCATCTGTCAATACGTGTACAGATTTTCTGTATTCTGTACACAATATACATATACGGTGCAGCTGATAAGAGTTTGCTTGAAGGGGTGATAATTTAATATTAAGTTTCCACTTCGGTTTGGGAGAAATGTTGCGAAAAACTGCTACATTTATTTCCATTAGTTTTACCTTCAGATTCCATAAATTACGTTAACAATTAGGTGAGGATGTCTGAAAATACTCGTAGTTTGACAGTTGTCGTAACGGGTCCGCGGGGAGGGGGGGGGGGGGGAGAAAGATAGACGAAAGTTGACGGCAAAAACTTTTTAAATACACCAATTAAATTGTTTGGATTAGAAGCTTTTTTCAAAAAGTGTGCAAAATTTTCTGTTTATTTCCATTATTGTCTGCTAAAATGTATTAGGGCGCAAGGTTTTTTTTTTACTTAATTAAGCAGATTCACATATTTAAGAAGTCCCTAAACACTTTACAATTGTTGATTGGAGTGGGGGAGCGGTGGATTGGCACACAATTGTTGACGAAAATTATGACAGCCCTCCCCCTAAAAAAGATTGGGGTGCTTACCATCGTTTTCTTTTACTTGATATTCAAGTGTTATATATGACGTTCTAATGTTATATTTCTTCTTCTTCTTCAGCGTTCATTCTCCAACTCCTGCTGGATCTCCCTTGTAGCAGGACCATTTTCCTACTAGATTTCCAGCAGGATGTAGTCCAGAGAATGGAAATGCGTCGTGTCACCGTTTTATTTGCGCCAATGACCAGACACATCCGTCTTCGGCGGAAATGTTGTATATGACATTTGAATGTCAAAAATTACGTTATAAAGTTATATATGACGTTCTAATGGTATATATGACGTTCTAGTGTTAACTATCATGTTCTAATGTTAAATATGACATTGTAATGTTATATATGACGTTCTATACTTAAATATGATTTTCTAATGTTATATGTGATATTGTAATGTTATATATTATGTTCTAATGTTATATATGACATTAAATATGCTCGCGAAGAGAAAGGGTTCCGTACTCGATGCGCTCAGGCACAAAAGGAACAACGATTTAGCCCTGGCCCAACTCTACTGTCAGGTTTTCCTACACCGGAAATACACTTGAAGAGAGAAAGGGTTCAGTACCTGATGGGCTCAGGCGCTATTGGGACAAGGACGCTCAGCTCGAGAACGCCTTGCTCTCAAACGCGTGGTGCGAGACTCGAACTTGGACAAGGGGTACACGATGTCGGTGAATGACACCTCGGCTAAGAGGGCGAAAGAGCCAGGCTCCAACTCCTCTGTTGAGTTCTTCCCCTTAAGGAACCAGGCTCACGGATGAGAAACGGTTCAGTACCCAATGGGCACAGGCACAGCACGTCCAATTACACGAGGCAAGTTCATAGACAGTGGAACACCTCGTTCGAGTCAGACGAGAGCAAAAAATCGTCTGGTCGATGAGTCTCCACTACGCGTGCCTGGAGACAGATATAGAGGCTGTCACAGGCTAAGGGTAGCCCACCCGAATTGTCAAGGCATGCCGAAATCGGATGTGCTAGGCCTACAAGGCGCATAACGGTGGCACAACGTAATCACGCTCCCGGCGGAAATCGCACGGATATCCGTGATGGTTACAATCGAGCGAACGAAAAACAAACAAACACACATATATGACATTCATGTTTCATAAAAATAATGAATAGGTCGGGATATATATGGATGTGTGTAGAGTGCATTAATGACGACATGAGGACTCATTATTTAACTAACCTAAACAACTAATTAACTATCTTACAAAGAAACCGAGTTACTAGTTAACTAACATACAAACTATCTAACTAACTAACAAACTACCTACCTGACTATCTAACAAGCTAACTATATAACAAACAAACCAACGTACAATCTAACAAACATACAAACTAGCTACTGAACAGTTTAGCAAGCACGCAAATTATCTAACTAACAAAATAACGAACCCTCCAAGGAAACTAAATATTTAACAAATAAATCAACGAATAATCAAACACACTAATTAACAAATTATCTAACAAACTAACTAGTTAATTAATTACCTATTTATTAAATTTACTAATTAACTACCTATTTAACTCTTTCAGGACTTGATTATTTTTAGGTGTGGACCAAATTAATTTTCAGGAGTAGAAAAATTTCCTTACTAATGTTTTTCATTGTATCACTTGACATACTAATATTGATAAATAGTGTATGTGTAATATATCATTGGAAAGAGGAATGGATACATAATATGAATATATAAGTACCTTGGTGATATTTGATTACTTCACAAGGTTAGAGTTAGTAAAACACAAAACAAGAAAATGAAAATGTTAATTTAGATTTATTGACTTAACAGTTCTGTGTCTCCGCCAAGATTTTTTCAGACCTGTCATATTTAGAACTCACTGTAAGATTGGAATATTTATTGACTTACAGTTCTGTGGATATCGCCGCCAAGGTTTTTTAGTCTTGTCACATGGAAATATACAGCTGTAAGTTGTAGGGTGAACTTACTCCTGCCACCTAAGCACTACAAACATTTGCTAAGTTAATGTGTGAGGAAAGAAATGTTAATGTGTGAGGAAAGAAATGTTAATGTGTGAGGAAAGAAATGTTAGTGTGCAAATCTAAATACGTTTTGAACAAAAAATGCAATGTTTGTTTTCTGTTTATCTGTTTATACACTATATAGGTCTTTTTTTATTCTGTTTGTTCTCAAACTCCCATGGATATCTCTTATAGTAGCACAGTGATCCTACAAGATTTCCAACAGAATGTAGTTCACACAACGGAAATGTGTTGTGTTGCCGTTTTATTTGAACCAATGACCTGACACCTTTGGCTTTGGTAACTAATACATTCAATGTTTTTACCACATCTGCTGAACAGTGTACGTCTGTGATTATATCGATAGTATAATCGACCAGCCATACAAGAGAATATTACTGAAATGACTAATGTCTGGTTCACAACAAGGTAATCTAAACTATATTATGATCTGAAACATGGACAACCTACACAAGACATGAGAGGAGACTAAACACCTTTCAGCTAAGATGCCTCAGCAAAATCTTACATTAAATGGCTCGATAAAATCACCAATATAGAACTTTTACGCCACACTCAGCTACCATCTGCCATGGAAACACTTAATAAAAAGAGATTGTCCACAGAATGCCAAATTGTCGCATTCCACAATAAGTACTATTCAGAGAAGCTTCTGATGGCCTGTGGTAGTCCCATGCTGAGGTACAAAGACATTTGTAAGTCATCAATGAAAGATTTCTTCAAAATTTGGCAAACATGGCCAAAACTTGAGCTGTCTGAATGCACAATCTGCGTGCTGGCTGGAGCGATGTTGTTTAGGAACAATATAATAAAAGATAAGCAAGATAAAAGGGAAAGATGAAAACATACATCGTCTGTTGCTTTAACAACATGATCGCTTAGAAAGTCTTCCATTACTGAGAGAAAAGGCTCATTGGCATGTTTTTGTTTGTTTTCTTAATGATCGTCTGCAAGATGCAAAAAGCCATTCAGTAAATTCTAAATATTACAGAAAGTTATGCTATATTTTTATAAAGAAAATTAACTGCTTGTGTTACAGTGATTCAATGGTGGAGCAAAGACGAATAATACTACAATCTGCCATGTATGCTATGGGAGGAAACTAAGAAGATGTAGGGTTTATTATAGTGGAATCCCCTTATAACAACTTGGTCCAGACCAACAAAATATGTATGTAATAACAGAAATTTATCATGTACAGTACAAACAATAAAGAATAAATATAATTGGGGATTTTTAAATGTGTTGCTATATAGGGAAATGTGTTATAAAAGGATTCTCTATAGAGGAATTCCACTATACCAATCCTCATGATTTTTTTCCGCAATGACTTCTGGGAAGAAATCATGCTTGAACTTCTGGTAGTGAATCAACCCTTTTTTCCTAACAGTTTGTCTCAAAAATGCAGGATGGTCACAGCAAAGACCTCTCTAAAGTAACAGACTTCCTAGATACTAGCATTGCTCCCTACAGTTACATTTAACCAGTGATCTTGGACTTGCTCCCTACAGTTACATTTAACCAGTCATATTGGACTTGCTCCCTACAGTTACATTTAACCAGTCATATTGGACTTGCTCCCTACAGTTACATTTAACCAATCATCTTAGACTAGCTCCCTACAGTTACATTTAACCAGTCATCCGGGACTTTGCTAAATCTATTTTAAAAAGCTATTGTCTTTCTCCAGGTGAATTATGGTTGATAGTATTCACACCTGCCGTTCTTCTTTCTTTCTAGCGCCAGGAATTGCAAGCGATTAGCTTTTACTTCCTATGTGCAGCGAGGTGGTTTTTATGAGCGCTCTTTCATACCCAGGAGACTTCGGCTTAATGCAAATGCCCAAATGAAGGAGCGTTCTACTCGGATGGAGTGTTGTCGATCCAGGGCCAGATGTGTCACCTTGGTTGAATTGAGTCCATATTTGTTCAAGGTTATCTTGATTTTTTCTATCCACCGTTTTCGTGGTTTGCCTGTGGCTTTATGTTCGGATATTCTTTTGTTATATGCTCTTATTGGTATTTTGGCTCATTCTCATGTGACCGAACCATTTGACTTGCTGTCTTTTGATATGTTCAATACATTATATTATAACTACCCTTTTCCTAATTGCTTTATTTCTTATTTTATCTAATTTAGCAATCATTACAGCTTTTCTCATTTCACATATATTTCATTTCAGATGTAATGATTTTTCTTTGCTGCGAGACTATTAAAGACCATTTCTGGCATTGCTAGCATGGTGTTGATTATAAAACTGTCCCACTGAACAAAAAAACATCACAAAATGAATGTGTCTTAGGAATTCTTATTATGAAATTTTGGTTAATTACGAAGAGACGTGGCCACATTTGTAACTAAACACACCATACAATAGTTATAAAACGAAATTTTGATAAGATGCATAAATCGCTACATCCAACTATCTTCAGTCTACACACTGAGAGGCCCCCAGTATGAACCTCATAGGGGTGCCCCTCAGTGCGTTGCATGCAGCTCAATTTATCTACTGCAGAAGTTGTGATTTTTTAAAATCTCCAAGTCACAAAAGCTGTATGAAATACTAATGGTTACTGTTATAGCCTAACTATCAATGTAAAAAATAAATAAATAGTAATAAACAAAAGAGCAAAGACCTTTTTATCTACTTTATGGTCCAACTGGGACCTTTTCCAAGAAACACATAAACAACAAAAACTTAAAACTTTTGTAACTACATGTTTTCCTGTGAAGGAGTGCAGAGAGACTTTCTATGGGCTGTGGAAATAAAGGCTGCTTTGCCATAGCAGACACCTCGACATATATAGGAAGGATTTTAATTGTACCTCCAAAAGATACAATCCTATCCCAACCGTGGATGTGTATTCTCTGTCACAATGTGTATTCTGTGTGTCACAATGTGTATTCTCTGTGTCACAATGTGTATTATCTGTCTCACAACGTGTATTCTCTGTCTCACAATGTGTATTATCTGTCTCACAATGTGTATTCTCTATCACAATGTGTATTCTCTGTGTCACAATGTGTATTCTGTGTGTCACAATGTGTATTATCTGTGTCACAATGTGTATTATCTGTCTCACAACGTGTATTCTCTGTCTCACAATGTGTATTATCTGTCTCACAATGTGTATTCTCTGTCTCACAATGTGTATTCTCTGTGTCACAATGTGTATTCTCTGTCTCACAATGTATGTTCTCTGTCTCACAATGTATGTTCTCTGTCTCACAATGTATGTTCTCTGTCTCACAATGTATGTTCTCTGTCTCACAATGTATGTTCTCTGTCTCACAATGTATGTTCTCTGTCTCACAATGTATGTTCTCTGTCTCACAATGTATGTTCTCTGTGTCACAATGTGTGTTCTCTGTCTCACAATGTATGTTCTCTGTCTCACAATGTATGTTCTCTGTGTCACAATGTGTATTCTCTGTGTCACAATGTGTGTTCTCTGTCTCACAATGTATGTTCTCTGTCCCACAATGTGTGTTCTCTGTCTCACAATGTATGTTCTCTGTGTCACAATGTGTGTTCTCTGTCTCACAATGTATGTTCTCTGTCTCACAATGTGTGTTCTCTGTGTCACAATGTGTATTCTCTGTCTCACAATGTATGTTCTCTGTCTCACAATGTATGTTCTCTGTGTCACAATGTATGTTCTCTGTGTCACAATGTGTATTCTCTGTATCACAATGTGTGTTCTCTGTCTCACAATGTATGTTCTCTGTCTCACAATGTATGTTCTCTGTCTCACAATGTATGTTCTCTGTCTCACAATGTATGTTCTCTGTCTCACAATGTATGTTCTCTGTCTCACAATGTGTATTCTCTGTGTCACAATGTGTGTTCTCTGTCTCACAATGTATGTTCTCTGTCTCACAATGTATGTTCTCTGTCTCACAATGTATGTTCTCTGTGTCACAATGTGTGTTCTCTGTCTCACAATGTATGTTCTCTGTCTCACAATGTGTGTTCTCTGTGTCACAATGTGTATTCTCTGTGTCACAATGTGTGTTCTCTGTCTCACAATGTATGTTCTCTGTCTCACAATGTATGTTCTCTGTGTCACAATGTGTATTCTCTGTGTCACAATGTGTGTTCTCTGTCTCACAATGTATGTTCTCTGTCTCACAATGTGTGTTCTCTGTCTCACAATGTATGTTCTCTGTCTCACAATGTATGTTCTCTGTCTCACAATGTATGTTCTCTGTGTCACAATGTGTGTTCTCTGTCTCACAATGTATGTTCTCTGTCTCACAATGTATGTTCTCTGTCTCACAATGTATGTTCTCTGTCTCACAATGTATGTTCTCTGTCTCACAATGTATGTTCTCTGTCTCACAATGTATGTTCTCTGTCTCACAATGTATGTTCTCTGTCTCACAATGTGTGTTCTCTGTCTCACAATGTGTATTCTTTGTGTCACAATGTGTGTTCTCTGTCTCACAATGTATGTTCTCTGTGTCACAATGTATGTTCTCTGTCTCACAGTGTATGTTCTCTGTCTCACAATGTATGTTCTCTGTGTCACAATGTATGTTCTCTGTCTCACAATGTATGTTCTCTGTGTCACAATGTGTGTTCTCTGTCTCACAATGTATGTTCTCTGTCTCACAATGTATGTTCTCTGTGTCACAATGTATGTTCTCTGTCTCACAATGTATGTTCTCTGTCTCACAATGTGTGTTCTCTGTCTCACAATGTGTGTTCTCTGTGTCACAATGTGTATTCTCTGTGTCACAATGTGTGTTCTCTGTCTCACAATGTATGTTCTCTGTCTCACAATGTATGTTCTCTGTCTCACAATGTATGTTCTCTGTCTCACAATGTATGTTCTCTGTCTCACAATGTATGTTATCTGTGTCACAATGTGTGTTCTCTGTCTCACAATGTATGTTCTCTGTCTCGCAATGTATGTTCTCTGTCTCACAATGTATGTTCTCTGTCTCACAATGTATGTTCTCTGTCTCACAATGAATGTTCTCTGTCTCACAATGTATGTTCTCTGTCTCACAATGTGTGTTCTCTGTCTCACAATGTGTATTCTCTGTCTCACAATGTGTGTTCTCTGTCTCACAATGTGTATTCTCTGTCTCACAATGTGTGTTCTCTGTCTCACAATGTATGTTCTCTGTCTCACAATGTATGTTCTCTGTCTCACAATGTATGTTCTCTGTCTCACAATGTATGTTCTCTGTCTCACAGTGTATGTTCTCTGTGTCACAATGTGTGTTCTCTGTCTCACAATGTATGTTCTCTGTCTCACAATGTATGTTCTCTGTCTCACAATGTATGTTCTCTGTCTCACAATGTATGTTCTCTGTGTCACAATGTGTGTTCTCTGTCTCACAATGTGTGTTCTCTGTGTCACAATGTGTATTCTCTGTCTCACAATGTGTGTTCTCTGTCTCACAATGTGTTTTCTCCGTCTCACAATGTATGTTCTCTGTCTCACAATGTGTTTTCTCCGTCTCACAATGTATGTTCTCTGTCTCACAATGTATGTTCTCTGTCTCACAATGCGTGTTCTCCGTCTCACAATGCGTGTTCTCCGTCTCACAATGCGTGTTCTCCGTCTCACAATGCGTGTTCTCCGTCTCACAATGCGTGTTCTCTGTCTCACAATGTGTATTCTCTGTGTCACAATGTATGTTCTCTGTCTCACAATGTATGTTCTCTGTGTCACAATGTATGTTCTCTGTCTCACAATGTATGTTCTCTGTCTCACAATGTATGTTCTCTGTGTCACAATGTATGATCTCTGTGTCACAATGTATGTTCTCTGTCTCACAATGTATGTTCTCTGTCTCACAATGTATGTTCTCTGTCTCACAATGTATGTTCTCTGTCTCACAATGTATGTTCTCTGTCTCACAATGTATGTTCTCTGTCTCACAATGTATGTTCTCTGTCTCACAATGTATGTTCTCTGTCTCACAATGTGTGTTCTCTGTCTCACAATGTATGTTCTCTGTCTCACAATGTGTGTTCTCTGTCTCACAATGAATGTTGTCTGTCTCACAATGTATGTTCTCTGTCTCACAATGTATGTTCTCTGTCTCACAATGTATGTTCTCTGTGTCACAATGTGTGTTCTCTGTCTCACAATGTATGTTCTCTGTCTCACAATGTATGTTCTCTGTCTCACAATGTATGTTCTCTGTCTCACAATGTATGTTCTCTGTGTCACAATGTGTGTTCTCTGTCTCACAATGTGTGTTCTCTGTGTCACAATGTGTATTCTCTGTCTCACAATGTGTGTTCTCTGTCTCACAATGTGTTTTCTCCGTCTCACAATGTATGTTCTCTGTCTCACAATGTGTTTTCTCCGTCTCACAATGTATGTTCTCTGTCTCACAATGTATGTTCTCTGTCTCACAATGTATGTTCTCTGTCTCACAATGCGTGTTCTCCGTCTCACAATGCGTGTTCTCCGTCTCACAATGCGTGTTCTCCGTCTCACAATGCGTGTTCTCTGTCTCACAATGTGTATTCTCTGTCTCACAATGTATTTTCTCTGTCTCACAATGTATGTTCTCTGTGTCACAATGTATGTTCTCTGTCTCACAATGTATGTTCTCTGTCTCACAATGTATGTTCTCTGTGTCACAATGGATGTTCTCTGTGTCACAATGTATGTTCTCTGTCTCACAATGTATGTTCTCTGTCTCACAATGTATGTTCTCTGTCTCACAATGTATGTTCTCTGTCTCACAATGTATGTTCTCTGTCTCACAATGTATGTTCTCTGTGTCACAATGTATGTTCTCTGTGTCACAATGTGTGTTCTCTGTCTCACAATGTATGTTCTCTGTCTCACAATGTGTATTCTCTGTCTCACAATGCGTGTTCTCTGTCTCACAATGTATGTTCTCTGTCTCACAATGTGTATTCTCCGTCTCACAATGTGTATTCTCTGTCTCACAATGCGTGTTCTCTGTCTCACAATGTATGTTCTCTGTCTCACAATGTGTATTCTCCGTCTCACAATGTATGTTCTCCGTCTCACAATGTATGTTCTCTGTCTCACAATGTGTATTCTCCGTCTCACAATGTATGTTCTCTGTCTCACAATGTATGTTCTCTGTCTCACAATGCGTGTTCTCCGTCTCACAATGTGTAAGTTCACAGAGAAGAATGTACACCAGATACAAGTATATACCGATGGATCAGCAACTAGCGCAGTGAAGAATGGAGATGCTGGAGTGTATGGATAAAATATCAATAAGAAGACAATAAAACCATATGTTTACCAACTGGAATCTTCTGCTACAACTACTCTGCAGATGTACAGTTCCTAAAAATTGCTGTGGAAAAAACTAAGAACATAACAAGCCAATGTCAACAGGTGATGTGTCTTACTGGTGCGATGTCTGTAATACAAGTCCTTGACAGCAATACGAGAATTGTGCATTAAAAGAAGATTAGTACAACCATGGCTATCATCCCACTTTGACATACCATGAAATGAAAAGGCAGATACGCTGGCAAAAGATGGAGCAACACAGTAACATAAAAAAAACCCCCAAAAAACAGGCTCTACAAAGAGATGAGGACCACTTCAAAGAAATGATGAAGAGGTAGGCAGCGATACAACTGGGAGAGAAACACCACGAGATGAAGAGGTTACAGTCTAGCAGAGCGGACCACCAAAATAAAGAGGCAGATGATGTTGGAAGTCCGTTGAAACCACCCTTCACTGCTCATACGGTTGTTCTATGTTAATACAATGGAACATAAAACCCAATCAATAGTAGCATCCAGAGAGAAATTAATGTTCATTTCAGAAAACGACAATATCATCACCGTACTACACATGACAGTCTAGAAAAAAAAAACCGTAATGAAGAGGATAATGTCAGAGAAATGAGAAAAGAGGCATGAAATCACAATGACAGAAAGATTATCTAAAGATGGGCAGGAGTTTTTAAAGGCTGTGATGTACATTTTGACGTGCTACCTCATCGTGCTACCTGCTGATGGCGGCTAGAGTAAAGTATGAGAGTAAAGTTTGAGAATATCAATGATCGTGATAGTATTCAATCAATCAAGTGGCATGATAAGTGGCGTAGGTGATGATGCTTCTCCACAACTGTCTCTTGTATTGTTAAAAAGTTCAGTTGGTGACTTCTTTTTTAGCCACAGTAGCAACCCACCCAGAAAATTATCTCTTTGTGTTCCTCAGTCTTGATCTTTCCGGTGGTTACTAAATGTTTAAGTTTTACTTTTCTCGTCACGGACCCTTAAAATCTTGATTGTCTGTTTCTTATTTTCGCTATAATTTGTCGCTTTACTCCAGCATCTTTGGGAACTTCTACATTTGTTTTCTTGTCTGTTTATTGAATATTCATCATTCGTCTTAAAAACCACATATCAGTTGACTCCAGCTTATCTTGGGTACGTTTGTTTATTGTCCATACTTCGCTTCCATTGTGACAGCATGGGTAGACTTTGTGTCAGTTTCCAGCCTGTATGTTGTGTCCGCACCAAAATATACCAGCAGGTTGAAAACATATCCGGTGATGGAGTCGCAGAGTCTGTATGACTTTATTTTGTATTTTTTTGGCTTGCTTGCATTATATTGATTGTGCCTAAATCTTCCCTTGTGATCTATAACCATCTCATCTATACAGATGTTTTTAGAAGGATAGAATGCATTCTGAAAGCTCGCAACTAATTCATTTATGAACGGCTCTATTTTACATTTACCCTGTGCATCAGCTCCAGCCGCATGAAGCATTCATTAAAAATTTGGTCCTGCTGAAAATTGATCCAAACCAGGGGCTACTTCTGTGTGTTTTTTGTGGACCAAAAATCCTTTATAGAACGTTTGGGATACAAACCCATGTTTATCAGGGTGGCGAGAAACTTCATAAAAATATTTCGATCGAGCGGAATCCATTTCGAATAAGTAGAATATTTCCTTCGAGGTGTATTCATTTTCAATTTCTGTTGGGCATAAGAATTTACATTGGCTATTAGATTGTCAATTACTGGTTCTGCCATCAAGGATAGCAAATACTGGAGAGGTGAGACATTGTCAGGAAGGCCAAGTTTGCTGCCAGAATGTATCTGTATGAAATTAAACACTCCTATACTCTCTCCTTCTAGGGCATCACGCCACACATCAGTCCTATGCCTACCTTGTTGATTTGTGGAAGTTTGATGCATAGTCCTATTTGTAGCATTAGTAGGCCTAAAAGTACTAGCTAAATCATCTGAATCAGTAGATTCATCACTACTATTAGACGCTTCTTCAGAGGAACTAACATTCCTTGATCTGATGCAATCAGTTGCTAAATTTTAAATAAAACCTACACCAGTTTGCTTTGGTTTCTTACTTTTCGGCAAGTCAACACTAGGCCTATAAACACTATCGGAATCATCATTATCCGATTCACTAATTAGCAAGCTCTGAAACATAACCATAGCTTGTTCTGCACTGTATCTAGAAGAAATGGGCGTTGCCATTTTTTCAGAATTTCAGAAATAACAAACACAGAGTATGGCGGTCAAAGAAATGGTTTCTTTTATAGCCACGCGAGACGTCTTCAGTTTTCTAAAGGAAGCGAAGTTTCCTAGATGTTCAGAGGTTAACATAAAAACTTGAACTGGGCAAAACGAAATATAACTGATCAATATATGATCGATCTAAAATCAAAGCCGTTAAAGTGGCGAAAGGTCCTGTAGACTCATACTATAAAGCCGTTATAGTGGCGATCGGTCCCCAGTGAGTTAATAAACACATAAACTAACGAACTAACTGCCAAACTACATACCAAACTAAATAATTAAATGACTACATGAGACTATTAAAAAATAAATTCGAAGCAACAATAACAGCATTTAAATTAACATCATGAGAACAGTTCCGAAACTAAACAGGCGCGATCGGATCGGCCGCCCAGGACGGAAACTCTAAAAGCAATATCCAAGGACGTCACAGCCGAAATGAAGTTAGTTTATGTCAAACGAAAAAATAAAATGGGGTTGGGGAGCCGAAGCTTGCCCAGAGTGGCACAGTTCTGAGTGTTAGCGCAGGCTGGAAATATGTTTATCTCACAATCTCTTCTTCTTGTGCGTTCCATAGTCACCTGTGTCAGACTTTCTTATTAATGTCTTGAATACATTTGTGCGGTTCGTTGCAGATCTGTTATTCCATATAATTGATTTTTGAGTTCGGATACATGCAACTAGATACAGTATTGGCAACTAAAGTGACTTATCATTTAAATAATTTCTACAAAGTAAAACATCACATTATAAAAATAAAGATTAACTTCATCGAATAATAGTAGATTATAGGAATTTGTGTACGCTCGCCGAGAAGGTCTAGCGAAAACAAAAAATATGAGAATAAATGAGTGGCTATTTCACACAACAAAAGCAGTAATCATAGTCTACATACAAATCACGATTTCCGTACTAATATTAAACATTTCAGCAAATTTAATTTTCTTGAAAAAACTTGAATAAATTTCAAAGTAACGCGATAAATTGTTATAATACTTAGAATATCGTAAATAATGTAACACAATCAACTTACTTTAGATGTCAGAATATCTGGAAGCAAATTCAACTTTTTCAGCAGTTAGTTCCGGGTCCCTGTCAAGTTTCCAGGACAACAGAGAGCTCCCTGGAACCTCATTTATTCTTCTGCATGCAACGTTCTTCTCACTCCACGACATCCAGACAAGGCTTTGTGGCGGTCTTGAGAAGTGGATACCCAGCGTAGGAAGAATAAGAACACAGCGCCATCTTGAGAAACTTCAACAGCTGCTAGAGATTTCATTGGCTAGCTCTCCCTTGTCATTTACGTACCTCTTCCAAAACTGGGTGTCGATCGTTTCCAGAAAATTTCAATAGCACCTTGGTTTAACATATCTGGGAAACTCCAACCAACACCAACCGAGATGACGATATTGGACATTATGTCGTCTGTCAATTAAGTTGCCAGTTTTCGAATTCTGATTAAATTGGGAACGCAGATAAAGTAGTGGCTCGTGAACCAAACGAAAAGTAAAGAAAATGATAATAAAATGAAAGAAAATAGATTCTCGTGGAGAGGGTTGTGTATAAAAAGTTACACTTCAGAATGAAAGAAGTGAAAAAAGATTGAGAAGAATATTAGAACAGAAGAGAGAGAGAGAGGGAGAGAGACTGGAAGGAAATTGAATAACAAAAAAGAATGCCAGAGAAATGGAAAGGGGAAGGAGGAGTCTCATGGGGGGGGGGGGGGGGTACATAAGAAATTAGAGTGGCAGTAGCAGATGTTTGAAATGAAGAATTAGTGGATTTGTCAAACGCCATGATATTGTAATATATCGCTGAATTGTGAGAGAAGTCAGGGGATTGTAATACATCGTTAGATTGTGTGAGAAGTCAGGGAATTGTAATACATCGTTAGATTGTGTGAGAAGTCAGGGGATTGTAATACATCGTTCTATTGAGTGAAGAGTCAGTAAATTGTAATACATCATTGGACTTGGAGAGGGGTCAGTGAATAGTACTACATCATTAGATTGTGATTAGGATTCAGGAGATGGTAGTGCAATATTAAAATTCTTAGAAGTCAAAAGATTGTGATATATCATTGAATTCTGTGGAGGAGTCAGGCGATTGTAATATATCATTAGATTATGTGAAGGAGTCAGGATACTGTAATATGTCATTGGGCGTTTAGGGGAGTCAGGAGATTGTAATATATCATTGGATTCTGTGGAGGAGTCAGACGATTTTAATATATCAATTGGATTATGTGGATGAGTCAGGAGACTGTAATATGTCATTGGGCGTTTAGGGGAGTCAGGAGATTGTAATATATCATTGGATTATGTGGAGGAGTCAGGAGACTGTAATATGTCATTGGGGTATGTGGAGGAGTCAGGATATTGTAATATAAATAACCAAAATGTCAGAAGATTTCCGACACAATGCAGAGTGTCTCAGTAACCAAACCAATAAGCAATAAATGATAAATAAAGTGTAGATGTTACTATAAAATCCTAATTATCAATGTTAAAAATAAATAACTAGCAAAAAACCAAAGAACAAGGACAATTTTCCACATTACGGTCCAACAGGGACCTTTCTCAAGAAACGCATAACAATTTTTAAAAAAAAAACACACAAAACTATAAATTTATTTACAACTGGGATGTCCTGGACATGTTTTCCCCACAACAAAACATTTCCAAGTGAAGACGCGCCATGCATATCTGGTAAATGACGAATTGCGTACGTTCAATATGTTTGCGCATTATTAATAGACATGAATAGCCACAGATCAATTGACAATTGCCAGGGGTGATGAAATAATATATACGACCAAGTGGAAGCCCAACATAAAAGATGAAAAAATGCAAAACAGAGTTAGGGGGACCTATGAGCAATGTCTAGATGATTGGGGGGAGGGGGAGAAATAAAGAGGCAAGGAAAGAGAATATGAAAACATAAATAAAAAATTGTAGCTGGGTCTACTAATAGATTATAGAAATGTGCAGGGAGTATCAGTAGTTGATAGCTTCTGGAATAGGTGATGTATTAAAATATACAAATATCCACATACAATTACACAAATAAATATACAAACACACACACATTTGAATATAAACATTAATAACCATATGTACGTGCGCATATACATACACACATATAAATATATATACCTAAAATAAATAAATATATTAATATATATATATATATATATATATATATATATATATATATATATATATAATATATATATATATATATATATATATATATATATATATATATATATATATATATATATATATATATATATATATAAACATACATACAAATATCAACGCATTTATGTACATACATACATCTACCTACCTATACACAGGTGTACATGCCACACAAATACACATACCAACAGACAACCATATATATATATATATATATCATATATATATATATATATATATATATATATATATATATATATATATATATATATATATATATATATATATATATATATATATATATATATATAACATATACACAATTCACATACAAATATATATCTTTTGCATAGTCAATACATAGATGTATGAAATATACCCACATAAAATGTACACACATGTAAATGAATCCACACACAAGTAAGGGTTCCCACACGAATAAGTGTACATAATGACAAAGAATGCAGATACATGTATTAAAATACACAAGGACTCACATAAATATATTAATATATACATGCTTTCACATCAACATTTTTTCACATAAATACATGTATTAATATACACAAGGACTCACATAAATATATTAATATATACATGTTTTCACATCAAAAATTTTTCACATAAATACATGTATTAACATGAACATTCGCACACATAGAGATATACATATGTATTACCATAAACATTCAATCACATGAAAATATTCCTTGCATTACTATAACACATGCATATGTACACATACAAATGTGTGACCAAAAGTAGTTGTATGGATACATAGAACCAT